>JAEUWJ010000847.1:8340-41624 GCA_018524395.1 Podaxis carcinomalis
TCGTTATGCACACCCTCGTCCTGTAGCACTAACTTGACGTGCGAATGGAAGTTATCGAACGTAGACTGGAATCGGATGACCTCATTCTTCAAACATTCGCCTTTGCTTGCAGTGATCAACACACGATCAACAAACGCGTCTACTCCTTTCCACCAATCATCCGCCGCACTGTTGGCCACGATATAATCCCTGTATTTCGCAGGAACCGGCTGGAGCACCTCTGAGCCCCAGTATCTGATCGTGGCGGAATCAGATAGTCCGTTTCGTCACCATTGTCAAGGGTCTTGAAGGTATCTGAAAGGTCGACCCAAGGCGACATCAGATATGCGCCCTTCAAGGGAGCAGGGAGGGACACTGGTGGCACATGCTCAGACTCCAAAGAGTGTAAAAGATGTCCAAGAACTTGAAGAATCAAGTTTCCGCCCGCAGAACCTCCAATGAACTGCATATTTTGTAGGTCTTCTCCGAATGTCCATTGAAAGTCGCAAGTGCCACCAGATCAAGAGTGACCGTGTTCATAGTCTTCGTATGCGCCGATGTCGTAAACGTACTCGGCGACTGTCCGAGATTAGTAAGCTCATCGTTGGAGTTGAAAAATACGAGTGCGAAGCCGGGAGCTTTAACGGGTATGACACAAGCATTGTTCGTAGTATCGCACGGGATCTCGACGACGTTGAGTTCTCCTTTGAGACGGCCGTCGACCTCGAACCTGTTACCGAAAGTCTGGAGCGATCAAAATTGTCAGCCGCCTGATACAACGGGGATATCAAAAATAAAGAGATGACTAACTTGACCAGCCCAAGTAATGTTATATTTGCTTGAGACTGACTTGGCTTCAAGATACTTGACCTTGACGCTTCCAGGAACACCAGCACCAGGAATAGGAAGCGTAACACTCAAATCGTTTGGGTCACGCGTGCCTTCAAGATCATCAACGTAGTTGAACAAGGCGACCTTGCTAAGTTGACTATTCTCGTAGATCGCATAAGCAGGTGTGAATTCATTGCCGATGGCTCCGGTAAGATCGACGATTTGCGATGCGTTGGATTCGCCGAAGGCTTCGGCAAGGACAAGAACGGAGTAGTAAATGGCACCAACAGTCCACTGATTGAAAGTCGATTGGTTGGTGGGACACATCGGTATTCAGTCGACACGCCCCCACAAAACAAGGCAAGAAAAAAAAATCCGATACTCACGAGCTTGATTAATCACCGACATTTCAATCGAAAAACCAAAGAACGACACTGTTCGATGTGGAATCGACAAGTTCGGCACATTCACCGCATCCCTCTGCACATCTACCTTAAACTGCCTATTATGCGCCGTCGGTAAAGGCGGCGGAATCAGCTCTGTATCATTATACGCTGCCAGCGTGGTTGTCGCAGGTCCGGCAGCCAAAGTCGTTTGAGCGAGGGGTGTCTGGCCATAGATAGTCACCTGCGCGTGGAGAGAAGCAGACTCAAAGTGAGGCTGCACAATGTTGAAGCGCATGGGCTTTGGCTGTCACCGGTCGTTGCTTGTGAGTTACCAAGCGCTTGAAACGTTACAAAGGCGGGGGGTAGGTATTATGTAGAGCCTTGAGGAAGTCGAAGGAACGAATAGCAGTTGCCGAAGTGACGACTCGGTGCACGAGACGTTAAAATGGATGAGGACGATGGGACGTAGGAGATGAATGTAGGGGGGAAAATGAAAAGACTGCTCGCATGGCAAACACCAAGCCAAGACTCCTTGGGTTGTGCTCGTGCTTGTCCACCATCACGTTAAGACGGGGCTGCCCCCGTGCACGCATTCATTCGCTGCCAACGTCCGTGTCGGCCACCTGTCTTTCTTGAAATAGTGTAATAGAATGTCAACTGCTGCGAGCACCGCCAGGTCAAAGTCGAGGACTCTGTGACCGATTTCTCAGAATTTCGAGTCTGTTCTCCCAAAACAGAAGTAATAAAACACAGGCCGTGGGAAGCGATCCGGTGCTGTCACCAAAGTGGCCTTGGATAAGTATAACTACGTCACGAACATACGCGTGACCACGCAATCGGACCTGGCTGTTCTCTCGAGCCTTCCCGAGCGCCTCCAAGGCGTGTATATACGCAACGCCCACAGCCTTTTACTTTCTTACCTTTCCTTTCGTCACCTTAGACGGTGTCACTGGTTCTTCTGTGCCTTCCGATACCCCACCCCTGACAGTGTTTCGATGCTCATGTCGAACTTAGTCGTCTTTGGTTTTGTCTATCCAACGAAGATGAACCTTGGCCTGAGCTAGCAAACTTGTCGGGGTAGGATTGTCAAAGGTGTGGAGTGATCGCCCATGGTTTACTTTATTTTCTTATGCCGCACCGCATGCAGCAGCTTGGATGTGGTCTGCTTGGGTGGGTTTATCTAGCCAGAGCAGAACATTCATACTATTCCCTGTAGCCCCTGTCTAAATCAATGCTNAAATCAATGCTGCTGTTGCTTGGGATATCCCCTTGGTGTGCCCCCAAGTATCCTCGCTTAGACCCTGCCCTGTGTACATATGTTGAGATCCTTCCAAAAGCAAACATTTTTGATTGATGCTTCCAAATACGAGCACTCAGTTCAGAGCCGTTCCACCTATACAGGACTGCTACCCCTCTTTTCTTCTTACCCGCTGAAGGGGGCTATGAGCGGATGGTCAACTTGGCCAAAGTTATTAATAAGCTCGGACACTCCCTCTTTGACATTGCGCGTCAGCGCCCGCAATGCATAATTAACGGCCCTTAAGTAATCCCAGCGTATATATCAACTGAATCTTAGGTGCTCTGATGTTCCACCCTCCCATTCTCCCCTCACCCTTCAATCTTATCCAGATATGGACCCAGGTGGTAAAGGAGACACCTTGGCCGCACCTTTCTTGGGTTTCACAGTTGAGGGGGCGTACGTACCACGCCACACAAGGTCGCTCATTAGGTTTACGAGTACCCAGTCTGTTCGGCGTGACGGTTCTCCAATCATTCCAATACTTCATGCGTTATCCAAATGATTCATTATTCTGCAAAGCAAAGGTACGCACTCCGATGGCTCCTTGCCTCTTCGATCTGCCAACTCGGCGACGGAAGGTAGCTGCTGTCTGGTATGCTTTAATCAATAATTTTGGCGCAGAACGACCTGATCAACCCCAATCCAACACAGCACCCTCGATCTCCTTCATTTCATATTCTCCACGCACCTGATGTACACATTCCTCATCTCGGATTTCGGCACTGAGGAGTCTCCAACTTCGAGAATCATCTGGTTTGCTGAGTCATTCAGATCATACCTTTTCGACACTGACAAGCATGCTCTAGGAGCCTCCAGGTAAAAACTTTGCATCTCTTGCCAAATAGTATCTATTAATAAATCGGTATAGGCTCTGGCAACCACACAGGCAAGTATCATGCCCACTTTTTCCAATGCTTCCTCAACGAGTTGGTGTCCTATTCTCCATCAGTGCACACTGATTCTTCTCGTACAAATGTCGGTTCTTTACACCTCACGCATGACGATTAAAGTCTGATCAACCGACTGGTCCATTAAAAGGATATACCTCCATCGAATCTACAAACGTGTGTGGTTTAACTGCCACTTGGATCACAAGCCTTACCCTAAAATAGTTTCGAGAATCCCCACACTGAACGGAAAGATGTTTCCCAAGTTGATGAGCGTGAGCGGCGGCATTTTAATTATGCGAAAGGTTGTTGGCTCACTCGTTCGGTCCCCTAGGCCGCCATAGGTCTGGTTGCATTGGGTGCCATCGGTGAGAGGATTTCCCCGGGAAGAATTACACTTGGATTTAACTTTTCTGTTACTCCAGGTCTCGGAATATGTACGACTCCGTAGCCTTAAATCTGCACGCTAAAGGCTGACCCTGATGTACCCTTTCCAGTGTTCTGCTATGAATTGTGAGTATTCAGCTAGTTCTCTTATTACCCCGACCAACAATTTGTAATAGGATAATCGTAAGATTCGGTGGAAACTTGGAAGTGCGCTCTATTTATCTGCTTCCTTCACTCGTTACTGATGCTGGGCGAACTAGTCGGTCATATACCTTGGATTCGGCACCACAATTTTCTTCGATGTCCTCATAGCAGCCATGATGTGCTTCGTACTGTACAAGAATAGGGTCGACGTCGGGATTACACACACTACTCGTCACAGCGACAGGCTGTTATGGAACCTGATTACTTATGCGCTTGCGACTGGACTTGTGACGACGTGAGCCCATATAGTTAAATCCTGGGGGAGGTTGCTACTGAGACTTTACCCCCTTGTAGTTTTGCTGCAATCCTAGGTCTTATCTTGGTGAGTCTTAATGTGTACCATATTTCTCTCAGGTACTAGCTAACTCATCCCATTCAGTACCTGACGCACCCTACTTCCCTCCTCTATCTATCCGTAGTCTTGTCCATCACAAGCCGTACGCATCTTCCATTCCTTCCGAGTCCGGAGAGTTTGTGACTCACCCCCACCAAACAGTATACGCAAACTCAGTTCTCGCAATGCAAGTCAGGTTCCACCAAAAAACCCCGCTAAACCATCTCATCTTCCAAATCTAGGTTCAATATCCGCCGGCGACTCGATGCCGACTTCATGGGTACCCGAGAATTGAAATTTCCAAGCGCAATCGCATTCGACAAATCGATACCACCGATCACATCCATCCGTGTTCGGAGCGGGAGAGACGTCTCAAAAGATATCGACAGGTCGATCACACACGGGTTGAGTCAAGACCCAAGCAGATCCACAAATTTGGATTCAGTGGCCTATGACATCGAAGCATATGGTAAACAAGGGCGTGTAGGTCCCTATTCACCATACTACAGTCCATTAGAGGCAAAGAAACAAGTGAATACACTGTTACATATGGAGGAGCTTGAGGAGATGAGAGAGGAGGATCGCCTTGGATATTGGAGGGGTTAGTCCTCTGAAAGATGATTGATTTAATTGACTGACTAATATTTTTCGTTTCTCAGCAAAGAAGGAAACACGGTTTGGCTTCTCCGTTAGCAGACGGTCCACTTTATAGACTACAAACGTTCCGGCCCTGGAGGTTCGGTGGATGGATATATATCCAATATCTCATACAACTTTTGTGCAATATTGTCTGTCGCCATGGCGGGATTGTGCCCATTGTGTTACTTTTGGTCACCTCTGATCACGTCATGATCCCATTCTTGACTGTGCAGTGTGTGAAGAGAAGATAAAGATCTTCATCAGTTTACTACACCTCTCCACCAGTACATTAGTTCCGCTCTTGATTGGAAAATGAGCGCGGAGCCTTTCAATATTGCCTGGCTCGTTCTCAAAAAATTGGCACTCCAAAAGCACAAAAAGGGTAAAATCAATTTTGCGGGCGTCCGTACAATAGAATCGAATTAACGACAGAAATACAAGCAGACACAATCATCTGAGCAGAACAAACAATTCACCCGAGCAATGGAGCCAGCGTACCACATAGCGATACAATAGAACAATGCAAGGGGGGGGGGGGGGGGGGGGGGGAAGAAATTAAAAGGCTAAAAATTAAACCCAAGAACAAAGGTACAAACGAGCATCTGGTACACAATCATCAATTGGCAAAACGAGGCTTACAACATACTCCCCCCCATCAGTGCTTATAAACCTCTTTGATCTGCGCCTCAAACGCCTTAGCAATCTTCGACCTTTGGATCTTCTGCGCAGCGGTCACAAGCCCGCTTTCCGGTGTCCACTCATCAGGGGTCAAAACAACAGCCTCCAACAGCTCCATTGGCTTGAACCCGTTCTTCTTGCCGACAATGTTACACTCATGCAACACGAGCTGCCTAACCGCTGGTTCGTTGCACAAATCCGTGAGGCTCTTGTTAGCATCGACTCCAATATCTTTAGCCCCGAGATGATGACGGAGGTGAGCTTCGTGGGGGATGACAATAGCCATGGGTTGTTGTGCATCGGGGGTAGCATAAACGCAAAGGTTGGCAACGAGGTTGCAAGCCTTGTAAACCGACTCGAGGCGCTCGAGGGCAATGTACTAGTAGACTACATCAGTACTTTAACAACGAACAAATATGCCAGAAACTCACTTCACCGGACTGGAGTTTGATTAAATTCTTGAGGCTGCGGAAAGATTAAGCGTTACTATAAATAAAATCAACCCCCACGGAAGACATACCGATCAATGATGGATAAGGTGCCGTCAGGGTTCCATTGGCCAACGTCGCCAGTTCTCATCCATCCATCCTTCGTAAAGATATTCTCGTCGCTGTTGAGATCAGGACGCTTGTAATAGCCCTGGGTTACGGAGGGTCCACGAATACAGACCTCACCCTGGGGTGGGTTGTTGGTCGACAAGTAACCCGCGTCGGGAACGTCGAGCAGCTTGACCTCACAAGAGGGGACGGGAAGACCAACAGTTCCATAACGCATGAGCTCGGGGGGTAGGATCGCGCACATTCCGCAAGATTCGGTCATACCGTAACCTAGGAACCGAAGTCCGTCAGAACGTGTCATCGGAATCCGGAGAAGCCCCAAAATTACGTACCTTGAAGAACCGTGACTAGAGCATTCGTCAAGAATTCCTGTGTCTCGCGACTGATGGCGGCACCACCAGAGAGAGCAAGGCGTAGGCGACCCCCGGTAGCTGCGCGAACACTGTTGAGAATAATGTCTCCGAGTTCGGCGAGAACAGGGATATTCTTCTTCTTCGCAGCAACAGCACCGTTGAAGATGGATTTGCGAACAGTACCGCCCGCATTCACTTTAGCCAAAATGCCCTTCCTGATGGTTTCCCAGACAGCGGGGACACCAATAAGGATTGTGGGCCTGAAGGCGGCAATATCGCCCTTGCAGTTGCGCACCGAAGCATCCGTAAGGGTTTTGACGCGACCATAGCCAGCGGGCATACCAACGAAGAGCATGATGAGTTCGACGATATACTCTAGGACATGAGCAAGAGGGAGGTACGCCAAGAAGCTGTCGTCGGGTGTGAAGTGATGACCAAGGAGATGAATGACTGCACCAACGGAAGCAACGAGGTTTGCGTGACTGATAATGACGCCCTTGGGAGCGCCAGTACTACCGCTGGTATACATGATGCAGGCAACATTCTCGGGCTTGGGGCGTCTTGCCTCGAGAGGTTCAGTGGGCTTGCCCTTGCCAAGGGCACGAAGCTCGTCAATGCTGTAAACCCTGATGTCCGCACGGTCAGTCGCAATCGACTCCAACAGTTTGGACGAAGGTTCGCCATCGTAAATTACGTATTTGACTGAAGGAGTCTTGGAAAGGACGCGAGCGAGAACGGGGAATAGTTCGGCGTTGGTGAAGATACCAATACAGTTGGGCTCATTCAGCGAATGGGCAAGGCCTTCCTCTCCAAGGGTATCATAAGCGGTCGCAATAGTAATGGAAACGGAAGCACAAGCATGGGCAATCAGCTGCCAGTTGGGGCTGTGAATGGAAAATGAGTCAAAAGATACGTTTGTGGTGTAACGGGGTGCACTCACCTAGTTTGGGCATAAACATTGAAGACCTCGTCGGGAGCGATGCCGAGTTCGAGGAAGCCACGAGCAATCTCAGAGACTATCTCCTTGACGTCGAGGTAAGTGTGATACTTGTAATCACTGAGCTCAAAATATTTCCATTTCTTCTTCTCGGTAACTTCTTTACCCTCGACGGTCTTGGTGATCTCCTTCTCCTCCTCGTGAATGCGAATAACGTCTCTCCATCCAAGCGCGTTCCGAGTGCCATGTGTACGAGCCGCGTATTCGACCACATCGTACACTGTGTTGACCCCTTCAACGGGCTGGGTCACAAGTTTGTCCTTTGAAATCGCGGTCCGTCGAATGCCACTCTGGCCCTCGGTGGGGGGTACGACTTCAACAGAGCCTTCACCGTAGAAGCCCGGCTTATTGGTGTGAACTCGAGGCATGGTTGGGGGATGGTGGTTGGGAAGAGAGGAATGAATGCCACTGGAGCAGGACGCCGAACAGACTTGTAACTCAAGTAACTCGTAACTCTGCCGGCCTTGGCAAACCACGTGATCGTCCTGATGCTGCCCCGCACCGCTCAGGTTACCCCTATGTCTCTTGTTTATTCTTTATATGATTCCATCCACGCACACGACTCATTTCGTGTAAATACATGCTTAGTATCTTGGTTCCTGTCCAGCTATCCTTTTACGCGTGCCCCGCGAAAGCGTTGGTGGTTTCTGCGAGCTCAATGGTAGAGGGAAAATATAAAACATTCGCGTCCTCAATCTTCATGGAATCATTTACAAAGAATAAGACGACGCTTAGGATGAAGAATACCGTTCGCGACCCAACGTAGCTCGGACGGATCACGCACACCCTAAGTATGCTTTTAGGGTTGTATCAAGCGCCTTTCACGCCTGCCCCTTGCCCCCGCAAGCAGGGGTACGAACGAAGGGCGAAATATTGACAGACCTTGCATTTCTTCCCACCAAGCCTCCAGCGTCGTTCGCTGGACTGCCTCTGGTGCCCATGTCACTGTGGATAACATAACCCCACCGTTAGGCGAGTTTTACAGCGTTACCCTCTATTTTCACTTCTTTTTCACTTGAGGAACGTCTGAGGCAATTGCTGACGATATGAACCTTGATTTCGCTAACCAGAAACTTGACATCTCTGTGCTCCAGTTATGGAGACTGGACAGGTCTCAGTGTACTTTGACGCTCTCATATCGACCCTGCCCGCACAACGTGGATGCATCCAGGAGATTCTGGGATTCCTTTCGCACGGCCCATCTTCAGTACATCTTCCGTACATCTTCCGTCAGTGGGCTAACGGCAGGAGGTTGGGATGTACCATAGCATAACCAACTTGCCTTTCTGAACTACTCAGCAGATCTTCGCTTGGCCTTTCCGTCAGCTACACCCCGTGTACGCACCACCAGGAAATGAATGACGAAATGCAGTATGCTGACGCGCGGCCGTCCCGTAAGTCATTTCGATCCCACGAAACGTTTTGTTCATAATTTCCGCTCTTCTGGCCAACGCCCACAATTCTCTGGAGACGAGTCTACGCCACAAAATCTGAGCCACAGCAGAATGAAACACATCAGTCATTCACGGAGTAATATAATACGACAGCGGCTGCACTTGCCGCGCACTCCTAAGTAAACCGTCCACCCATCCCTTTATTCATCATGCACATATGTAGGAACTACTACGCACTCCAATGGTTCATGACTGACGACTCATATCAGCAGTGACATCGCAGCCGAGGTATATCTATGCCAGTCTGGTAAGCTATAGATTACTTAGCACGGCACCACTAGTCCCTACATCAACGTTCAGCGCATGAGATCAACTCGTGACCTCACTTACGACGTTTGGATAACCTTGGTTGGTCATGAGAGCAGGTACACAACCCAGAAGACGACGTCAGTTCCCCATATACAGTCCAATACGCCGAGAAGCACGTATCAGAGTGTTCATACAGAGGTCCCATTGGTGCTGATTTGGCGCGTTTGTGTGGACATGCTAATGTTGTATGTCGTAACTTCTAATGGTGAACTTAGAGGCGGTTGTGATTAACCGATACCAATATTTCGGATATACTACTGTGTTTTGAGCTTGGGCTGTCAGCAGGTACTCGGCGAAACCCTTTTCCAGATAGAAACGGTCGTAAAATGTACGGAACTTTATGAGCACGGGCAGTCCTGCACCGTCAGGGTCTACAGTCGAGTTCACGGGCCTGAAGGTTAGAGTATAACGCCGACTTGCAAAGAACCCGCACTTAAGGTGGGGGATCAGAGCTATTTCTGACCACCAATGTATTTCGCTGGGCGTTTTAATTTTGCTTCATTTACGACGGCTTCACGGCACCATGAACCCATCCACTTCTTGATATAATGGCATTGAGTACATCTGACTTCAACAGTATTGTACTGCGGTTGATGTCTCAATATCTACCTTTTACTCTCTACAAACAGACTCTAGCATTCAAGGCTATACATAGCACATTTCCACCGAGGTGAATTAAGCTATACTTAACAAGGACTTTTTACAGCCCTTCAAACGCATGCGTTGGTCTTGACAAGTCATTTGCAGCCCTGAGAGCACGCCTAGTGTGTCCAAGTGCATTGTCAGGCTCGACCTTCTGACGGATGGAGGCTGGCTACGGCCGAGACTTGCATCTTCCTATACCGTAAAGCGTGATTCAACACCTTAGTAAACGCAGGACACATTGCACCTGCGTGCATGCCCTAGTGCTCTCCGCCCAGCAGTGGTTTAAGATCCTCATGTCCGAGCCCGATATAGATTAGATTTCCGAAAGGCTCTAATATCTCTCTGAATCACTGGTTCTTTACGGATTCGGCACCAGCACAGGCAACTGAATAGCAATGAGCCATACGGTCGTTTCTGTTGTTGACAGACAATACGCGTGGTTGTGATGGCTGGAAGTCACGACAGAGTCCCTCGTGGCCCATTTAATTGGTTTTGGAATGGTTTTTGATTGGCTGGACTTTGTGAACTGAGCCAACCGAGCCCGCCAGGCATACACAAACCAGTGTCTGGCGTCCTTTGCGAAATTGGATGTTGGGATCTTGCGATTTTCATGTTTTAAGGGCATTCCCCAGGCAGAGCAGGTTTGGACTTGTCGGATTTGTGATGTGGGCGTCTCGGTGATTAATTGGCTTTCGTCATCTTATCCTTGATAAGGCGTACAACATAACTTGCTGCTTTGGTATATGAGGGCATCACGCTAATTAGCGCGCTCGTAGCATGAACTTATGATGGTGGCGGAATAGATAATGCTGTTGAATGGGGAAAGAGGTCTGTGCATATGTGTATGAGCTTCAGTTCAGTCATATCTCGGGCGAATGATCGATGCATAGACCACCAATGTAAGATTGGAGCACTTGTGACAAGGTAGAAAAATCGACGCCAACAGTTAAGTGCCATACCAAAACTGTACGTCCTGAGCCGTCGCTTTGGCAGGTCAACTTATGGTAGATAAACACGTTGGCTAGGGCAGGATCAGAAACATGAGAAACGGATGGAACGCCCTGACCTCTGGCAGCGTGTTCGTCCAATGAAGATTGAACTTAACAGCTATAACGGACAAAGAAGAGCTTTCGAACCCTCACTCATGGCAGAGACAGACTTTGGATCAAACACGTTGTCTGATATGATTAGACGAGCTCTCCCATAAGGGTATCAGTTAGTCGCTTGCTTGCTCATGTGAATGTACGCTCCTCAACGGTCTCCACCTTTCGAGCCTTAGGGTCTGAGAGATAAGGATGACGGGAGGTCGAGGTGGTGAGTAACTTTTGGCTACTTCACAGGTGTGTGTTTCGCAATGGCTATGTCAATCATTCAACGAGAAATAATTTGAATGACAACTAGGCAAATTGCCAAGAGGGCTAGTAAGGTCTCGAACTTGAAATCACTGACTTGCCACTTTTCCCTTCGGTCAATCATCATTCTACGACCAGCCCTCATCCATGAGTCAGCGGCCCCCTGCTTCCTGTTCCTGAACCTTGCCAGGCGGTAAAGGGATTCTGGTCTGTACAGTGTTTTCAACCTTCTTCCACGCCATCCGCTAAGCTTTGTATCCTCAATTGGCGTTCGACCAATTTGGTCCAGTCCAAATCCCGAGTTCCGAAAGGACACGCGTCCCATGTTCTGGTGTTCTTATCAACTTTGTGACATCTAACGCCAACGGCTACGCCTTCCTTGGCCTTTCAACCCGGTGCTGATGCCTTCTCGGGCACCGAGCCTTCTCACCGCCAACAATCTGCTCCACTGTCTCAAGATCCGAAGCCTCTTTTGATTATCTCCATGGGACCACTGCTATACTTATGGGTTTCTTGAGTTTTCCGCTTAGACAGGAGGGGTGAGTGGCGAGATGAGGCTTATGGTCATTACAACATGAGGATGATGGCTTGTTGAAATCTATGATCAACTGCAAAGTTTGAGTTTGAATCTCGAGACGATTGATACAGCACTATACCCGCAGCGGACCGGCTATTGTCTTGTGTTTGACTGCCTGGATTTTGGGGGCTTAGGTTCGTATCTTCGGAGCGAGTCGCTGGTACTGTGGTGGGCCAGTCTCGTTCCCACAACTATTAATCGACCCGGACATTTTAGTGCAGTAATGGTGTAGAAAGTTCTAATCAAACTACCTCCCTGATCCTTGTCGGTATGTTCTTCTTAACGAATGGCATTCCATACCTGTTTAAGACGATAGGATTTGCGGGCAGGATCACGGGGTGGGGACTGGAAGACGTATCAATTCATTGGGATCAGGGACTCAATGGGGGGTGTATGAGCAAGAAGTCGCAGAACGTATGAACAGATGTCTTCTGAGAGCTCATTGGACTATTTCTGAGCGAAGGGAAGCAGGAGGTAAAGGGAAGCAGGCTGGCTTCTGGATTGAAAGGGCCTCGATATATTTACCCAGCCGTAGAAGTAACATAATAAGCACCCTTTTGGAATTCTGGAATCTGCTGCGGTTTTGTTCCGACTGCATCGTACGTACCAGCTTCCAGGGCTCTAGAACTAACGGTCAAGGAACACACCAGATTCGTGAGCGGTGTTGCCGCCGGGCTGGTGGTTGGTGGGTCCCAAATGTGACCACAAAGCTGGTACTTCACATGTCAGATATTTCGGTGACCAGTCGGGCTGACTCGAGGGAATTCCAAGTATTCATTTCCAGTAAGCGAGATGAACTAGAGTGGTGCTCAAATTTGATCCTCACCACAACTGGTAAGATCTCGTGAATTCGTCCTGTCAAAGGCATTCACAAAAGATACTGATCTCGCTACTTTCGTTTGTAACTGTACGTTTTGCAGTACATACTCTGACGCCCATAAAAGCAGTGTCGATTCTGAACCATCCACCCTTTACTGGGTGGTTCGCACTTTGCGCAAACCGTGGCTTTCGTTTCCCTGGGACTTTCGAAGGCCTATCGACTAGTAGACAGGCACCAGAGGCTTAGTCACACCGAACGGCATCTTTACATGTCAGCAAGTCAACAACTTAGCCTGGACTCTGCTCAGTTGCATATGGCGTCCACACCACACAATCATTCAAGCCCGAGTTTTTCATCGGGAAACAGAAGAATCCGACTTCGGAACGCGAAACACAGCAAACAACATCGCTAATCATTCAGAGAAAAATCTCTAAAGAACCGTGTTTTGCAGAGGTTTCTCCGGTCATTTGACCTCCTCAAATCAGTTCCCCGCACTCAACACGGTTATATCATTAAACAAGATGCGCACATTTTAACAACCGACACGTACACCAGGGGCCATGTAGTTACATTGACACCGATGGAACCGCGGTGCCTAGAGGCACATTCCTTCCTTCGCCCACCAACTTCCATCTACATACCCCATTCCCAAAAAAAAAATACAGCCACTGGGTCCGTCACGTCACAGCCGGCAGAATGCGAAAGAACAATCCGGCTAATTTCGAACCGACGGTCCGGATTGTGAGCTCTCGGATGATACGGAACGGAACATCTTTCCTACGCTCAAGATGAACTGGAGGTCTTGCCTGGTTGAGTTGCTCTCGAGATCTGATTAGATTGTTGATGTGGTGGAACAGAGACTCGCGTGCGTGATCGAGTAGATTGGATCATGTGATCGAGGCTGGCGTTTTTGGGTCTTTGTTCGGGCGCGGTGGGTCATCCATCCATCTTGGAACGTGGAACGTGGCTTGTAAGCCGGAGTTGCGTGTTTCCTTGAGTCGCGGTGGGCGAGGAAGAGGTGAGTTTCGGTGTCCATGCCAAAGTGACTGCCGAACCATGGTATGTCAACCAGACGTGCAAAGAAGCAAAGTGGGAAATAAGGGGAGGTAAAGATCTTTGTGTGCGCCCATAGAAGCTTATAGGTCCATGTTATTGCCCCGCCTCGATCAAAACCACTAACTTTCCTTCGAAATCATCATTAAACACGGAAAAGCCTATTTGAGAGCAACTGCCAGATGAAATAGCAGATCTACACTTCCCGCTGATCCATCTCAATCTCAACATTCATCGATACCCGCACATCTCTATCATCTACACACGCTCATACAACAGACACCAACGGCAATCACCCACACAATCAAAAAATCGAATCGATAACCACGTTTTACGTTCCGCCCCCCAAGTCCATTTCACATCGATCCGTGACATCACCACCCCCGCGCTCCTCGATTATATACAAGTATCAAAAAAAAAGTGTATCAGTATATCAGCGATAGATCGATAACACAACGGGGTACTCACAACCCCACACAAACAAATCCATCTATATCCAAAGGTTATGATTGTCCAGTCTAATCCATCGATAGTAGATTACGATTAGGATCGATGGTGGTCGATATAGCCGTGAGAGCTTCAAGGAGCGGGGGGGGTGTATACTTATACAAAGTGGTGAGGGTTGAACCGGAACCTTCCCCTTCTTCTGGACGATCCGTTTTGCTTTGTATGTTATGCTCTTGTCTACTTCAGTGCGGAATACGGATATGGAGTTGTGAGCCTCGAGGCTTATGAAGTCTACCTCTCTCCTCCCTCCCTTTTACTCTTACCTTCCACTTGATTGACTTTACTATTCCGAGCCCTTCTTTTTTTGCTCGAGGATGGATTTCAGAGTTCAGGCATCGCGAGTCTACCTGAGCCCGTCTTTTTGCTTCCTTCCCCCCTTTCAACATTGCCAGCTCATCATCAATCCTTACCCCTTTCAACATTGCCAGCTCATCATCAATCACCATTCGATTCACTTCGGATCCGACATGAACAGTCAATGGAAACAAGACCCTGAAAAAAATCCAGATACAAGATCTCAAAAAGAAGAAATGCAGTAGAAGGGGAGGAGGAGGAGGAGGAGGCGAAAGAAGGAAGTGTGTGGAAGTGCGGAATGGAAGGCGGGAGGAGGCGGATAGGAGGAAGCGGAGCAGGAGCAGGAGTGGAAGTGAGAGCAAGGGTGGGACGGATCAAGAGAGCAGAGGCGAAGAAAGAGGGACGGAGTAGCACTGCGGAGGCGAGAGAGGATTGGAGCGAAGGTGAGACTTTGTGAGGGCGAGTGGTCGTGAAAGTCCGGGTCTGGGTCTAGGGTTGAGGGCGCCCGAGCGTTTTGTCGATGTGAGGAATGGGTTGGATGAAGGCAGGGGACGATGATCCAAATTCTTGATCAAATTGTCACAAAATGGTGCGTCTTTTTTTTGTCGTCTGAGGAATTACAAAAAGAAAAAATGGGGGGCGGAGGGCATGCACCATGAATTTGTCAACGAAGAAGAAGAATGATGCTGGGAACTGAGACCGCATATCAATTTCGAAGACATTTATTGATAGGAGGCGGGGATACCGAAATCCCATCTCTATCAAGGCAAGAACGTTTGCCGAAGCAAAGCATAAAGAAGGCAGGAAGACAAGAAGCATAAAAGCCACTGCAAGTCACATGTAATCGCGAAGTAAATGATTGAGCGTGGGTGGCGTGGCACGTTGAAAGCGGAGAAAAGGAAGCAAAGAAACAGGAACGATATCTGGAAGGCGAAGTCGAAAACGAGGCGGGGGAACTCGCCAGCCGGGTAAGTGGCTCAGAACAAAGAAGCGGTAGAGGTGTGTTGCTGCCCTCTGTGATGTTTTTAATCGATACTTACCCCACACTCTCCAGTGCATGGGTTCGAAGGGTAGAGACGGAAATGAAATCCGTGACGTCGACGATTTAATGACGGCCCTGTTTTTTTATTTATTTTTGAGATCTGTTCGGGTGCGTACAAGGGACTTGTGGTGATGGCTGTCGTGGATGTGTGGCATGGATGGAAAGAAGGTTGGTAGCGGCTTCTTGGGTCGCGATTGCCTTTTGTGGCAAGGTGGCCGGGGAGGACACTAAATTCGCCGAGTGTGTTAGATGAGAGAGAAACGTGTTAGGAGGTAAGGGTAGGGAGAGTATGAGAGACGGAAGTGATTCGTCGAATGTGTTTCGAGTGGTTTGCCCAAGAGCTCTGGATAAGGAGATTTTTCTGGGATATTAGCGCAGCCGGCTTAAGGGCGGACAATGGGCCCCTCACGTTGCGTTGGGGTTTGCAAAATGCCATTGTATAATCATTGTCGCATAGTTGGCCCCATCTCGGCGTCCGACTAGGACGAAGAGGCTGAAACGAAAAGAACGAGGGCTAGCCGTTTGGTAGTCATCATTAACATAGAAGAGTAAAAAGGGAACATGGTATGGTTAATCCGACTTTCCCCTTTTTGCATGAGGGAGGAGATTCTTGGAGGAGTGTGCCAGATATGGCAGGTCGGCCATTTGGCCAACAAGTCAAGTGTTCTTTTACTCGAGGTGGAAGGGGTAATTATAAGGGTCCAATGTTCGCATCTGAACATGTGTGCACTGTAGATACTTGATGGGGGCGTGGGCGTCGAAGGATGTCAGGCATCAGGCGAAGGGTTTATCTCTAAGAAAGAGGCGGAATGAGAGACTGGGTGATTCTGATGATGCGATTGGGCGACCGTTGAGCGTTCTGGTTCTCCCGCATCTTCCTATGGTTTTGAGGTAGCTCCAAATAGGGGTGTGGGAAGGACGAGTGACGTATGTGTAACCTTGGCTAGTCATACCATGCAGAGAGATGTTGTGTCGGGTGGTTCTGGTTCTTCCGACTTCTGATAGTGGATAGTATACATACCGATAGAAGACGGCGAGGCATGCCGAATCCAAGGGATAGGCGAGACAAGAGCTATCTCTGCGAAATAGTCTTTCATAATAAGGGGAGATTGTTGACGATACATTGTCAATCAAGTTACAGTATCACATTCACGTCTGTCACTATGGAAGGCGGGAGAGAAATGATGAGGGCATGGAGACGGGGCAACGTAGGCAACGATTACAGAGGGCTTTTGTATTCATCCATACGATACACGGCTAATAATAACGGGCGGAAGGAACATTCTGACGAGGTTTGTGATACTCGTCGTCGGGTAGGGAGGAAAGAAGGGGGTCAGGGAAGAAAGAAGGGGGAGGGACTCTCACAGCCTCGTCTGATGAAAGGGTCCGGAATGGAGAGGGAAGGGCCGGTATCAGCGACGGAATATAATATGTTTTTGGAAGATGGACTAGGAGACTTGGCGCCTGCCTCGAGGGAGAATGGGGAGTCCCGTGATGAGCGATCGGAAGCATTGGGCGAGCCGGAAAGGCACATGAATGGGGAGGGGAGGAGAGACTAGGGCAATGGGCATTGATATAAATGCAGCACGCGGGCGGGGCTAGCGGAGGGGGGGGGGTGTGACGAAGAGGAGGAGTAGTTTCTGTGAAGAAGGGCAGGCGGGGTGAAGATGAGGAGATTTGGGCCATGCAGGGAGGGCGTTGAAAGGCCTCGTGTTGGCTGGGGAGGGAGAGGGAAGTGAGCCAGACTGGATGGAGACGAACCGAGCAGCCGGATAGATCGGTGCGAGATTGTTATGTCGTAATTGGAAATAGTGAACTGCAACGTGCTGATCAACGATTTTCTGTGGATCTATAACTCGTCCTTTCTCCTCTTTCTCTTCGTCCCACCCCCCAGAGTTCAATGCCCTCTATCCTTAATCTCAAGTTCAAAGTATGCTCTTCTTTTTCTCACTCTCTTTTCGCCTGCTCACTTTGCCCAGGGAAACAAGTCTTTCGTAGCCTTTTCCAACCTCAATGACACCGAGGCTCTGACAAAGACCTGGAAGGTCTGCTCTCTTCCCACTCTCCTCCGTCCTCCGTCCTCCGTCCTTACCCCTTCCTAGGTCTGCACAAAGGTAGCCAGCTACCTCGAACAAGGCCAAAGACTCGAGAACTTGAGCTGGAGGTTATGGCATCTTCAGAACCTCATGGTCGATACCGACAACGCCAAGTCTAAACGCGAGTTCAAGAAGCTCTCAAAATGCATGGGCGACAAACTCGACAAGGAGAAGGGTCGGTTAGTGTCCATCTGTTACCGCCCACCTCAACTGCCTTGGACCCTGACAACGTAATCTTATCTACTACAGAAGTATCGAGGAGCTCGAGGCTCCCGATTTCAAGCGCACCTTCTCCAGCGACATGATCCGCCAACGCGCCGCCGAAAAGGAGCGCTACCGTGAGCAGAGCTCCAAGCCTGGCACCATAAAACGGATGCAGTTCACCTTCAGTGTCGACCAACCATCTGCCCCCGGCGCCAATCTGCCTGTGCAGAAGCCTGACCTTAAACCGTCTCCCGAGTTTACCAAGCGCACTCGTGCCGCAGTCCGCGCGCAGGCCGATGACTCGACCAACGTTACATCTACTACCCATGTCGCCGCCTCTACCACTACCTCATCCTCTCAGTCCGATGATATGGTTGTTGTCCAAGACAGCACCCATGATCAGGATAATTCCGCTTCTCAGCCACACTCCATTACTTCCTCAACATCAACTCAGTCCCGACCTTCTCACGTTTCCCAGTCTTCTCAATCGCTCAAGTTCGATTCCATCTTCAATCAAGGCTTCGGTCCATCAGCATTACTGTTCCCTACTCCCACTCTCACGACCCGCATGAACTACGGCGAAGGGCTCAACCCCTCCAACTCTCCTAACGACACTTTCACAGTTTCCCGACCTACCATCGAGCTCCCCCTCGATGAAATCCTTAGCAATGTCGATAGTCCCGTTACTTCCGTCCCCGAACACCACGAAAACGATACCCAACTGTTCCATCAACAACAGCAACTTCCGCAATCGCAGCCGCAGCCGCAGGCACAGTCTCAACCTCAACCTCAACCCCAACCCCAACCTCAACCTCAACCTCAACCTCAACAGCAGCAGCAGCAGCCGCAACCACGACAAGACGTCATCATGCACACGATTTCGCCCGCGGGCTCCATGACAAATAACAACAATAACAACAAGAGGAGAACCCGAAAATCTTCCGTTGCCACTCGTGACGATGGCGACAGCGACGACGAGGCGAGTGATGCCGCTGCCACTACGTTCGCAAATCCCGTGCTGAAGAGCATCACCCCCCTATCGCAGGCGGTAAAGGAGGCGACTCTTCCCGAGACTGTGGCTCCATCCAAACTGAATCCCCTTTTCACCACCACAGCAGTTACGCGCACCAATATCAACACCCGTCCCACACTCACCGTCAAAACCCAGACCACCAACAGTCGCTCTTCGGGACCTGGTGCCACTGCTACTTCCCTTAATCCCTCTGCTCTCCGAAGTGGTAACAGCGCACCCGGTGGCGTCAAAGCCGAGTGCTCTAACTGTGGTGCGACTCACACTCCCCTCTGGCGTCGAGGGTTGAATGACGAGTTGAACTGCAACGCATGTGGCTTGTATTGCAAGCTTCACAAGCGCCCTCGTCCAAAGAGCATGCGTAATAACCATGGTGAGGGAAGGACTCAGACCGCACCCAGGCAAGATCCCGTAGACGTCATGGGTGAGTGTTCTATCGGATCTAGGGGTCGATCAACGAATGCGAACGTGCCGGTAGCTCAAACAGCTCAATGTTACAACTGCCACACCACCGCGACGCCCCTATGGAGGAAGGATGATGAAGGCAAGACCGTTTGCAATGCGTAAGTGTCCAGATAATTCGAACCGTCTTTGTCTATACCGACCGCAACTATGGACAGTTGTGGTCTGTACTACAAGCTTCATGGCTCCGCACGTCCCATTTCCATGAAATCGGATGTTATTCGCAAACGCTCCCGTCATGATGCCAGACGGGGAAGTAATGCTGGTGCCACTGGCGTTGAGGACACTCCCTCCGCTAGCCCTGGTGTCAGTCGTCGTGCCTCCCCCGCTCGTGATCCTTCTCCTACCCTCGCTCCCGACTCCACCACTGCCCTCTCCTACGATTATTCCCAAGACCATCTCACCGACGCCTTCGGTACTCAGTCTGAACTTGTCGGTGCTTTAGGCCAAGACCAAAGTGCTACGAACTTGTTCCAAAACACGTTCCAGTTCCAGTTCCCCGGTCCTTACCATCCCGACTATCTGTTGCAGATGTACACAGCGCACGCTCAAGCTGCTGCTGTTGCCACTGCCGCTGCAGGGACCGATGGCCTTTCGAGTTTTGGTAGCCCATCCGTCGGCGTGGTCGACATTGCTTCCTCTGCTGGTAACAGCGGGAACGCGAACGGCGCCAATAACAATTCTGAGATGGACATATCTCTTATGAGCCCACGATCTCCGAAACGCAGGAGGATGAGTACAGATTCAGCATCCGAACCCCCTTCGTCAGCAGTCTCTTTTTCGTCTTTTAGTGATGGTTATTCCCCACCACCGTCTAGTACGACTTCCCTTTCCTCGAGATCCTCAATGGAGTTTCCTTTCACCTCTTACACCACCGCCACAGGAGCAGCAACGAACGGGGGAGCAGGTGGAAACTCCAACCCTACCGGGCCTGCACTCCGAGGATCCGGAAACACGTTCTGGCATCCACCCATGATGCCGCAGAGTGATGAACATACATCCTCGCCGCATTTGGGTTTCCACCCGCCGATGCTTCCGCCTGCATCAGCTTCGTCGCCTGGTGGTAAGAACCTCGGTGTGAGTGGTGGTAGGGCCGATGGTAGCTCAACGGATTCCCAGAATAACAATGAGGATAGTCCGATGGATTATTTGCATCCACCTATGAATCTCACGGGAGTTGTGCCGGATGATGATAGTTTGTTCTCGGCGTATTTGCATCCGCCCATGGCGTTGCAGGAGGATAGTCCGGCTGCGAGTGCGATTGTTGTTTGAAGGAGTTAGTGAAAAAAAATATGCACACGGGCTTGTTTCTCAGTTTATTTGTTACGCCCGTTGTAATGGTGTTGGCTTGGTGGTTTTTTTCTATTGGTTGTCAATTATCGTTTTCCTGGTTGTTTATCCTTTGTCGTTGTCGCTGCTGCTTGTTACATTTTTTTTACACGTTCACTTATCACCTCGCCCCTGCGTTCCGTGTTCCGTGTCCGCGTCCCGATTTTTTCCTTTCTCAAGATTCCTATCCTTTCTCTATAGTAGATGGTCAAGATCCGTAGCATTGCATTCCCACCCGCTCCTGTTCATTGCATTCGCATCCCATCACTTCTTTTTCCATTATTTTCTACCGGCTTCCATCACGTTTTTTTTTTGCATCATTCTTGCACTTTTTTTTTCGCTCGGCTCGTTTCCGGACATACACATACACATGCTCAGCATACGCTTCCCCTTCCTTGCTTTTTCTTAAACCTTTCTGATTTTCCGCTTCTTCCGACACGACGCGATTACGACTTCCTTACTCCTCGGCCGTCTCTCAACACATGGTACCCTGTCATTCAACTGCTTGGTTCTTCCTCTCATCACATCACACTCGCTCTTCGTCGCATACCTGAACATAAAATCCTCGCCTCCTGTTGTACATATACCACTGACCCCTTTCCTTTCCTTTTGCTCTCTCCGCCCTTGTACTGTGTTTCTTCCTTCCCCTCCTTGGCCTTGTCTCACCCTTTATCAACACAACACGTCATATCCGTACGAAACCGCGAAGGTCTGCGCGTGTTCAGGCCCATAATGCATTACAAGTGTCCGTACATACAATGCATAACATACATCGAAGTATATATATAAAGATTCTATATTTCTTGCTTCTTGATTTTTCCGTGTGGTGCTTTTTTTGAGAATTTCTGGATTTTTTGCATTGGACAGTTGTCGCAATTTTTTTTTTCGGTTTGTGTAGGCTTATATATTTTTGCTTTCAAGGCTTAGTTAACGCTTATTTGTGGTCCTTTTTGTAGATGTACTTAGAACTTCACGCAAATTATTCATATTTAATGGGTTCATTAGTTCTGTATCATAGCTAGCTAGCGTTATTCAATCCAATTCAAACCTCCGTGTCGGACTCAGATTCAGATCGAAAGCGGAACGATCGCGCACAGCGTAAGTATGTACATTGCGTGACGAAAAGCACGGGCTGTGGTCGTTTTTTTTTTTTTTTTCGCTGCCGATATGTTTTTCCGAACCAACTTACCCCTTGAACAACTAACCATCCAAGATGGCAGACACCACAGCCCAAGCAGTGTACCCCCCTCTGCGTCATCATTCATGTCATGCCGGCTGTTCAGATTCTAGGGCTCCATTCTCGTCGTGGTTGTCGGCCTGTCAAAAACCTCCGGGCGGGCCCGTGGTTAAATCATGGATAGGTACAAACTCGCGTGGTTATAGCGGGTTGTTGTGGAACGATGTTTCAGGTAGTTTGTTATTCAGGTGTCTGAGCTCAGGCTACTGCTTTGAGTCACGGAGAAGTGTGAAATGGTCCTGAGGGGTAGTTAGGAGGTTGTTTTTGTGTGGCAATTATTTTTGGCGTGTTATGGGTGGTACAGAGAGTAACCTTGGAGAAATGGGCGCTCCGCTGCTTAGGCGCGCTATTTCGTTTAGATGGTTTACGTCGGTGCTTGGCAGGGACCACTTGAGTCTCATCAGTGTTTGTAATTTTTGCTTCACGTTCACAGGGTCGTGTGCAGAAATTTAGCAGCAGTTAGGTTGAAGAGGATAAAAGCGCATCCTGAGTTCGAATGACTCCTATTCGCAGCTCCTCTTGATTGCTATAGGAACTATTTATTTGCTTTAGCGCCTGTGTCAGGTATTCTGGGCTTCATCTCTCCGGACTGGATCTTATTCTGATTTTGGGGTTGAAAGCCGCCCAGAACCTCAGAACCTTGGTATTCCCCAACAATAAGCGTCTCTAACCGCTCCCATACTTGGGTTGCGAGTCCAGGGATGAAACGAACCGGCGGTGCCCGACTTGTTGTCGCTTAGGCGGTTGTGTTGTCTGCGTTCCAGACCAGTAGGTTGTAAGGGCAGGCTGTTGCTTCACCCATTAGGCCATTTTCTGACTGAAATGAAAGTGTTTGGCGAGACGAGACTTCATCCTATGTCTTCTCTCCTGTGTCCTCGGCGTATATCTAGAGCTAGGCGAGGGCAGGATTTTTAGGAGGTTGTGGCTGCATCGGCATGCACAGGCGTATCAAACTCTTGAATTGATTATGTACGAGAGCGACGAAGTACCCCCGTGCCTGCCATAAGTAAATAAGGTCGGCCATGCGAATAAGTATGGGGTTCCGAATTGCCACAAACAAGGGAAAGGCTCGTCCCATTCCTTAAAATGTTTACTCTCGCGAGGTTATCGCACAAGGAAACGCAAAGGTTCCCGCGAGAAGGATCTTCCAATAATAATTCTCCCAGCTACGCCGGTCATCTTGGCATTGTTGTAGAATATGGACTTAGGATTGAAAAAAGCATCAACTCGCTGTTCAGTACACGCACCAAAAGTTTCGAGGCTGGATTATAATCCCCCCGTCTTGTATCATTTATGGCGTAAGTTTTATGTACAAGATACCATGGTCATGGCAAGGTCCTGGGAGCGTTGAAGCTTGGAGAAGAGGAGCTCATGCGTAAAGAATAGAAGATAATTGACAGAACCCTGCAGATGTCAATGCCATGGACAGCATCTCATTTTCGATGTATGAGTCTGTAGAAGTTCTGATACGCCGCTCTCCGAATTCTTGTCTCCCCTGTATCTTCTCTGCGCGTCACATGTACAATGTTTGATGCTGACTGAGCTTGCGAAAATCATGACAGGTAAAAATGATTCTGGGCGCCAGGTTGATTGGGGCTTGGGCAAAGGGTTTCCTCAGTCCCCACACTGGTTACCTGTACTTGTATCTACCTCGTATATCCGAAATGTCATAGGCATGTGCAATTTGGAATTCCATGGAAAACCCCATCACATAACGGTTCTATCTTGCATGGATACTGTGCTTAGATCTCAACGACACCCTGCATTGAAACACTCCTCAGCCAGGTAAACGTAATTACAAGATAATTCACTTTTCACCAGATTCTCCTTCTCCCTCTTATTGCGAAAGTCAACCACAGAAGACTTACAGGAGCAGAAAGCCATTCACGGGTTAATGACGGCGTTGAGAGCAGTGGTGACCAGACGATTGACCCTGTGCCCTAGGAGTAACAACTGCGCCACCAAAGGTCATCATCGTCTCTGCTGACTGCCTTTTCCTCTCGTCACCTGGGTTTGTGAATATCAAATCGCAGATAGAAAGCCGACGAAATGAATGACTCAATTCCGGGTGGCATTCGGCAGATAAGCCGAATCTTTCCTTTTTCTATCCACCCTTGTGGGTTCGGTGCGCGTGACTCGTGAACCGCGCCAGTATGCACTGCTATGCCTCGCGAACCGCTCGTCGGCGTCCGGTCCTTTTCAGCGCTTGAGTTCACTTCATTCTATGTGCGGCTCGGCGTTTCTAGCATCACTCCAAGGTAAACTACATAAAAAATAGGTCAACGCAGGCTCTCGGTAACGGTTCGTTTTGGGTTCTCTGTAACAAATGCTGGTATGAACGCTGGTATATGAAAAATCCCATTCCAGGGTTAAGCCTTCGGTAGTAGTAACCTGGAATGATCAGAGGTGGTTTTGGTCGGCGGTAAGTTTGCTGCGCTTTAACAGCTTTCAGCAGATTCCTGAGTGCTCCGGACCGGGCGTCGTCCTTTCTTTTGATAGAAGCTCTAACTCTGCGACCCTGAGAATGAGATGTGGGCCGCTGTAACACGGACGGCGGAGCAGCGGAATTCTAATGCGTTTTACAAGGAGTTCCCCTGGAGCCGAGGCCTTGAGATAGGACAAATGATATCTCGCTGCCTAAGTACTACAAACTATGACTCTTAAATATCAGGGGAATAGAGGATCTTAGTTCCTGTCCTCGGTGTGTTTCCATCACGAAGAAACGCCACATCGGCTAGTGAAAATGATGGACAACGCTATTCACGAAGACCTGAAGTTGGTCGACATTTCAGAAGGGTCGTAGTAAGGTGATGTGGCGTGAAGAGTTTCCTGGGATGTTATTTCCTTCTTCGTCTTTTGGCTCACTCAGTTTGTGCGTGTTTGATCCAGTGGGTCTCGGTCCGGGTACCTCCCCTTCCCGCGAAGGGCATCTTGCCATATCCCTCGGGGACTTCAGCACTGGTTCTTCACGACCCCAAAAATTAGTGGTGCAACGCATCGTTACACACACCCTATGTGTGCTCATTGTTATGACATCTGCCCCGAACCTCCTGGAGCTCGAACCCGATTATGTTTACCGCATTTCGTGGCTTCTCTTCGGGGTCAGTTTTCTTGGATGGAAGGTTAGTTTCCTGTCCTTCTCGCTATCAACCACCACTATAAAGGGTGCTGCTAAAGATATGTCAAAGGGCTCTGCTACTTGGTGTCTGGACCCAGAGTCACAGGTGTTGAGCAAGCTTTCGACGGCAACCAGCCATCCTGTAATTACCTTCTAGCATAACTCGCGCAACGGCTTCTCTGTTCCTTTAGATAGCTCAGTGGGTTCCTCGTTGTGTTTCTGTCAAGACGGACCTTCTCATCCGTGAAAGTGGCAGATGACGGACATGAACTCATTAATATTTCGGGTGACCTTGACAAGTCAACGTGCTTGACGACATGATCAGGATAACCCCAGTCGCGCGTCTGTTTATCACCTATGTCGGCTGATAAAGATTCATCCAGAACCCTTTTAGGGCGGGGCGGATCATACGCACCGAGATACATTTGGCTGATATATAGGATGAGTTCCAGATTGAACCACACCATGTCGTCAGTGGAACTGCCTACAATCAAACGAACCAAGGAGCAAGGGCGATGACCACGTTTTCTGACATTCCCGACTTCTGTTATGATGGAATGATGTATTATGGCTGGTTTGTTCACTCAATTCCGGCTTGTACGAGACTTTGTCATCTAAGAAGGTGTAGGATATATATAGCTTCGTCAATTCAGCAACCAAGGCGGACCTATGTCATATTGCTTGGTTTTTGATACCTTGCCAGGTCAGAGGATCGCCATGTTCTGACCATGTCTGGCCATGAGTTAAAATATTTTAATCAGGTGCTTGTAAGCAAAAAGACTAATTCTATATCGGGTTCCTTCTTTTGGCTTCCTTAACTGTCTAATTCAACAACGCGTTCACCCATGATTGAGGAAACTTTCTAAGCAGAGGAAACACTGGAGCTGTTATTCATAGGTTGGGTGTCTCTTGGGGCCGGTTGAATGATGAATGACATTCCCCCGATGATAGTGGCTTTTGGGGAACCATTTCATAGAAATTCGTCTGCTATAACGGTAGTCCACTAGGGAATTAGTGATGCGGTGGATTGTGGTCCTTTCCGACATTCTACCGTTCCCGCGCTACATCGTACTCAGGGTAGATTCGCAATACAATCTGCACTACCAGGAGGCTCAGACGTCAGTGGTGCCTCCTGCTGGGAATGGCCCGCTTGTATGTCTGTAGCATGAGGATGAATTGTCCAATCCAGCAGCTACGCGAGGATTTCCAATGGTTTGAATGCCACCCAAACGGCACTACTAATTTATCTGGACGAGCGTTCCCATTTGATGAAGTAAGGGATCCCAGCAGGCTCTTCCCGACGACCCGTCAATGGGTACTTGATCACTGGGGCAATAAACGGCGTCCTGTCAGCTCGTCATCAACGATACCATAAGCTGCAACATCCAGCCTTGGATCTCACATATTGCCAATCAGAAGCATAAAGTCCCAGCTGCTAGTGGCTCACGATGCACCCCCGCCCCCTACCAGCGCCTCGGCATAAGCCTCTTCCTACTGCTCCCTCCATCATCCACAAATTACTCAGTATCATTTTTACACGCGCAGCGAGGGGTGTAGGGGTCTTTCCTTAGTTATACACGCTAATTTTGCTTTTAGTAGTCTGGAGAATCAGAAATTCAAGATTTCATGTCATCACCATCAGCTGTGCGTGTCATTGACGGGCGTTGCTGACGTAATTCGTGCTAGTGATTGCTGTGGGCGGTGTTGGCAGTGCAACCCCCATCCTCTCAATCTCCATCCATGGACGACCCGACCACCAGAGTAGGTCCAAAGGCTGAGCCATCG
Source organism: Podaxis carcinomalis (assembly GCA_018524395.1). NCBI lineage: Eukaryota > Fungi > Basidiomycota > Agaricomycetes > Agaricales > Agaricaceae > Podaxis > Podaxis carcinomalis. The sequence goes on from JAEUWJ010000847.1 coordinate 35,187, forward strand.
ACGTCGTCTGTCACAGCAGAATCCGTTGTCGCAACCAACTTGTCCTTCCAGGCAGGGGAAACAAAACAAGAACCGGAGGTCGGTATTCATTAACCTTCATTGCAAGTGACGTCGAAGGGCTAATATAGTTCGTCTGAACCTACAGGCCAACATATTCGTTGCAGCTCAGCGTGGAGATGTTGGCCTCATACGAGAGCTTATCGAGTCTGGACAGGCGAAAGCAACCGACCGGGATGAACAGAATATCACACCGCTTCATTGGGCAGCTATTAATGCGCATATTGCTGCGTGTCGGTACTTGCTGGAACAAGGTGCCGAAGTTGACGCACTGGGTGGGGATCTCGTCGCAACACCTATGCAATGGGCCGCACGGAACGGATACTTGTACATTATTCACCTCCTCATAGCCCACGGTGCCGATCCTGCCATTACGGATTCACAAGGCTACAACTCGTTGCACCTTGTCACGCATTCGTCGTCCATCATGCCATTGTTATATCTCCTACACCAACCGATAAACGTGGACTCGAGGGACTCACAAGGACATACATCGCTCATGTGGGCTGCGTACCAAGGTGATGCACTTTCGGTCGACTTGTTGCTGCGGCATGGTGCAAACCCAAACCTCAAGGATGATGCTGGGCTTACGCCACTACATTGGGCTGTAGTACGAGGAAACAGGGTGTGTATCCGTCGATTGATTGAGAAGGGTGCGGATATAATGGCCAAGGATGGAGAAGATCGAACACCGAGGGATATGGCGATCGAGCTAAAGAGTCTGGGGGCTTGGAAACGTGCATTGGAGGAAGGCGGAATGAATGAATACGGAATTAAGAGGGGCAAACCATTCAGCGAGGTACGCATTCCGTTTATCATATGTGTCTTTTGCTCATGGTCAGCTAGCGCAACACCAAAATCGCGATCTTCATATTGCCCACCTTTTTCTTCTTTCTCATGTTCCAGACAATGTCAATACTGCCTTGGTATACCGGACTCCTACTCGCTTTGGCCGAGTTCTTTGCGATGCATCATGTGAGAGTCAGAGCTTTCGCCCCCACCCTTTCTGTTCTGATCCATTTCTCAGATCGTTGCTCGTGTGCTTTTGAACAGACCTACCTATACCGATAGTGTAAACCAGTCTCCATATTTCGCTGGTATTATTTTCGGTTCAATAATCTGGGTCGTGTCCTGCTGGATAACTCGCCTTGTAAACCGTACGTGCATCCTTTTCTCCCCTTGACCCAAGCCTATAATTATTCGTGTAGAAACCCAGGACCACTCACTCGCCAACCTGCTGTTCGCGCTCTCCGTGGGTCTATGTTCATATAACTTCTTCCGAGCTATCACACTGGATCCCGGGACATGCCCCAAACCAAGTAGTGACGAGGAACTTAGATCGGTTTGTCCTGTATTGCTCTCGTGAAAGTGAAACAGGGTGAGGCTCACGCGTGAATTAGGTCATTGAAGATCTCGCCTCAGAAGGAAGACTGAATGGGCAGACATTCTGCATTCAATGCATGGCCAGGAAACCTCTTCGCTCGAAACATTGTCGAATATGCGATAAGTGTATTGCCCGGAGTGACCAGTGAGTCCTTTGTTTCAAAGTGTAGCAAGCTCTGAATCGGGTGCAGTCACTGTCCTTGGGTGTGGAATTGTGGTGAGTGTTCATCTCAACTGCCCGTTTTATCCGGCACTCAACGATCCCCTAGTCGGTGCAAACAACCACCGCCAATTCGTTCTCTTTGTCCTCACTCTCGTCTTTGGTATCATAATTTTCGACTACCTGACCTACAAATGTACGTCCCCTTCTCTCTCACTATGAACAATTCCCCCAATGTATCTAATCCATTCTCGCAGTCTTCGCAAGTGTCTCCATCTCCGAAGATCCTACTCAGATCTCCCCGTCCTGCATTCTTCCCACTAACCTTTGTTACCTAACCTCCTACGATACCTTCCTCGTTGCCGTTGCCGCTTGGGCTACACTCCAACTTTCATGGACTGTTGTCCTCCTGGCATCCCAACTATGGCAAATCGCCCGACAGATGACGACGCTCGAAGTTTCTAATCTCGGTCGGTATGGTTATATGGGCGGCCGTGGTGGGGCGAGTTACGCTGGACAGATGGGTCATCGCCATCGCCATGGCGCCGGGTCAACCATCGCAGGACTGGATACGGAGGATACCGCTCTAGTTGGAGATGCCACTTCATCTTCGGGCCATCACGCCCATCATAAACATGCAACCTGTGCAGGATGCGGCTCTTCTTTCCTCATGAACCTTCTGGGGTTCGATAGGTTCACGAAAGGAAAGGCTGTGGATGGTCTCGCTCGTGCTGGGAAAGCTTCCAATCCGTTCGATCTTGGAATTCTCGGGAATTGTAAAGACTTTTGGACGAAGGGAAGGGAGTTGGGTGTAGAGTATGAGACTCTGTATGACGTGCCGCTGGAAGGATTTAAAGAGGCGAAAAGGCGGAGAATGGAGAGGGAGGATTACGCCGATGGGGAGGGAGGTGTTGGTGGCGAGGGGAGGAAGAAAAGTGGGAGAAAGGGGTTATTTATGGGTCTTGGAATTGGAGGGAGTGCGAGGAGGAGCGGGTACGAGCCTGTTAATCAAGCGTAGGTGTGGACACTTTGCTGTACCGCGCGTAGTGATTCTCCCTTGTTATGCTTCCTGTATGTTTGGCGTGTACTTCTGACTGACGTTGACATTGTCTTAATCTCGCTCCGGTCTGTATTTATCGCACTTCTAATCGAGTGTTTGAGAACCCATACATATGCAGGTCCTTTCTCATAAATATGCTGAGCTTTGTCGGATAACCGATCGTGCTGGAAGGGTTATCCATTGAAAGTTGAAAGTTGAAACGTTACTACCAAATAGGCGCTTTAAACCCTTCAGCATGTACACAGGGATAAGGTGTGCTTGCTGCTCCAAGCTTCCAAGCTTCTGGTTTGATTCACCCTCAACCCTCATATCAGAGGAAGATAACCAGATATCGAGTAGCACCTTCTCTTTAGCAGAGGTCTGGTCAGAAACACTACTCAACTCTTCTAAAGACTTGAACTGATACCGCTACATCTGCTCAGCAGTATTCCAGCGATGCGCTTGTAATTCGGATGACAGAGATAGCTACAAGGTGGAGTAACAAGGACCACAATGTCAAACTCAACAGCTGATATGGTGAATTTATGGGCTGTTGTAGGGTGACAATCATCAGCAAATTGGCTTAAAACAGTTATTACATGTTGATTTATATAATTCATCTGAAGAATAAGATGGACTATAGCAGCTGGAGAAACATTTGATTGAGTAAGAAATGACATATAAACTTTTGAAGGTATAACATCATTTACAAAACCTTATATTGCCTTTCTTATCACACACAAAACCTTTTGAGGGTATAACATCATTCACAAAACATTTTGAGGGTATAACATCATTCAGAAAACATTTTGAGGGTATAACATCATTCACAAAACATTTTATTGCCTTTCCTATCATGAAGGTTTTGCTTGGAATATATCACATGTGATCATATTTTGAGGATGTATAGATAAGAACAAGCAAATACTGCTAACAAAAACAGCTTATGAGATTTATCAGATACTGTGAAAGAAGACTCAGACTGGTGATATAAGCTGAAAAATGATTTTTTCAGATTTCTCCTAAGCACTTTAGTTTGGGCTGGAAAATAAATTGCATTTTCAAGCCAATGGCTTGATGGTTTTCCAAGAGTGAATTTGCTTTAGGATGCTTCCAATGAGATCTATCAATTGAGACTACATTTATAAATTTTGAAGAGGTTTGAAATAGTGTCTGCCCCAACATGTTAAGAACTAACTCCAGATGGGGGGCAGACCATGAGTGGCCAAGGACAGATATGCACAGACACAGGGTAGAGGCCATGGCTTCAACTTATGTGTTGCATCCCTCTGATACCATAGTGGCCTCACTTGACCAACTACAGACTTGAGCAGACAACAACAGATGAGGACAGGACAAGCCTGGACTGAGGAGCAGACTTGTAGCAGACAGATAGGAGAGAAGGGAGAAAGGTCTATATTGATATTCTGACTGAGGAGTATGAATGGTAGTGGGTCTACTTATATACCACCAGTCAGGATAAAGTCTGGGGATTAGTAGTCAAGCAAGAAGTGATTTGGAACTACTCAATGGAATACTAGGAGCATGTGAAGACTGAAAACCATAGGAAAATATCAAAATGAGGAGTCCATCCACATGATGTCCAGACAACCAGGAGTAGTGTGAAACATCAGATAATGGAAAAGCCTGGATAAGGGAAAGATAATCAAGGGTAAAGGAAAAAGCTGTAGATAAACAGAAAAATATAAGATAATTGGACAAGGAATTCTGATAAGAAATGGTAATGGAAGGAAAGCATGGGGAAAGGTATCTATGGAGAGAGATACCTGACAGAAATGGAAAAAAAAAATTAAACTGAATGCGATCTGCAGAACTTGTGTAGTAACCAGGGCTCCAGGAGGTTAATGGGCATGGGGTGGGGTCTGTAACATACCATGACCTCCTTGTCTTCTTCCACTTCACCAAACTGCATGATCATGACAGGATGTCAGCCTTAGTGTTTGTCTTCCCCAGTATATACTTCAACATAAAGTCATATTCTTGTAGCTTTAGGTGCTATCACATCTGTCAAGTGTTTATCCATCAGAGTGACTGGAAGTATTCAAGGTTTTTGTAATTGGTCCAGATCTCAAAGGGTTCCCTGGCCTCAAGTAGATACTGTCTCTGTGTCTTCAGTACTTTAACAATTGCTAGAAGCTCCCTGTCATATATATCATAGTTGTGTTCTGCTGGGGAAAGAGTTCTAGACAGGAATGCAATAGGATGCCATTTTCCACCTTGCTCTTGTGAGAGAACTCCTCCTATGGCATGCTTCAATGCATCAACTTCCACTTGGAAATTCCCATTATCTTGTGGGAGTGCTAGTATAGGTTCCTCCATCATATGTTGTTTCAGTTTTTCAAATGCCTTTTGCTGAGTTTCACCCCATTCCCATAGTTGTCCTCCCTTTAATTTGTGTAGTGGTGCTGCAATGTCACTGAATCCCTTGATGAACCATTAGTCAAGATTAATGCCTGTGTCCCATTCCTTCTTACCCTTGGTATCTCAATGGTCTTGTACTCAATCTTGCATTCCAGTGGGCATCTTGTGAACTTGATTTGTTCATTGTTCCAATCAACCTTGGGGTTGTGCTGTGCTAACCAGTCATGTCCTAGGAATATGTCTGCTGAGTTGATGTGTGACATGACTGCCAACAGTTGCTCCTTGTGACCATTGATGTCCATTTCCAGTTCTGTATACTCTGTAATATGCTGTCCCTTGTTGCAAGTCCCATCCACATTGTACATCTCAAATGGTTTCTCCAGTTTTTTTGTCAGTATCTCTTGTTCTCTGACTGCCTTCTTTGTAATGCATGCATCCAGAACTGATCAGTGTTGTGGGTCTCCATTGCTTGTTCTTGGGTGTTTGAACCTTTGGTCTCACAAAGAGTTCCCATGCTCCACTTTTTCTTTGAGGAACCATGTATGATTGTCAAGAAGAAGCTTTAAATATGCTGGCTTGAGAGTTTGTGCTCACTCTGAGCATTTGGAAAAACCCTGCAGCACTGATCCTTCTTTGCATTCCTGTTCCTCCTCCATGCTCCAGATGCATGCATTTTTGGGTGCTCTGCAGTTTCTGTAGATGTGCCCTTCTTTTCCACAGTTGAAGCACCTCCTTCCTCCTGGCTTCTTGTAATCTCAGGCAATGTGCCCTATGATGTTGCAGACCATAACAGGCAAGGAGCCATCAGAGTGTGTACCTTTGCTTTGCAGAATAATGAATCATTTGGATAATGCATGAAGTATTGGAATGATTGGAAAACTGTCATGCCAAACAGACTGGATACTCATAACCTAATGAGTGACCTTGTGTATCAATTCATAGAATTCAGTGTGGTACATACACCCCCTCAACTGTGAAACCCAAGAAAGGTGTGGCCAAGGTGTCTCCTTTACCACCTGGGTCCATATCTGGATAAGATTGAAGGGTAAGGGGAGAATGGGAGGGTGGAACATCAGAGCACCTAGGATTCAGTTGATATATATGCTGGGATTACTTAAGGGCCGTTAATTATGCATTATGGGTGCTGATGCACAATGTCAAAGAAGTATCCGAGCTTATTAATAACTTTGGCCAAGTTTACCACCCACTCAGGGACCACCTTCGGCAGGTAAGAAGACAAGAGGGACAGCAGTCCTGTAAAAGCGGAATGGTTCTGAACTGAGTGCTCATATTTGGAAGCATCAATCAAAGGATGTTTGCTTTTGGAAGGATCTCAACATATGTACAGGTCAGGGTCTAAGTGAGGATACTTGGGGGCACACCAAGGGGATATCCCAAGCAACAGCAGCATTGATTT
>JAEUWJ010000848.1:0-17607 GCA_018524395.1 Podaxis carcinomalis
CCTATTGATAAAGTCACTCTCAACAATTGTTGTAATTGGAAGGAAAACCACGCGCCTTGGAAATATACGAGAACCACTTGTATGTCTTCTTCTGCGAGGTCAGCTCGATGGACAAGCACACCCGAAAGTTTCGATCTCTCCGACCCTTCCAAGCTGATTTCGCTGCACCGGATGTTGTCGAAGGCCAGCAACAGCGAACTATCCAGACGCTGTTGACGAGCACCCAGAGGAGCATACCCTGAGGAGGCGAGAGTGAGTTATGAGTGCCACAGGATGACTAGGAATTACCCATGTAAATGATGCGACGTTGAAACGGAACTAACATGAGGCACTATGAATAAGAGACGTCAGCGGGGAGGAAAGCGAGGGCTGTTGTATACCTTGTAGGTCCACAGTGCAATAGGTAAGCCCACAGCNCAATAGACGCAAGTATCGGGAGAGAAGGAGGCTGTGGCAATGTGGACAGGGCTCTACGTCTTACAACATGGGGAACTGTCTGCCTGAGACCCAAGTGGCAAAACATATTTGCATATGTCAAAGAGTGCATTCAGTATGTAGTAACGCATTCCTTTGTCACAGATCCCACGTCACGCAATGTATGAGGTCTAGCGATAGATATTTCCTTGTCACTATGACTAGGTTCAGCGTCCATCCTCGACTACCATCGTCGATGACTACGCACACCATTAATTGCTTTCTGGTTGGTCGTTCAGGGTCGTCCCTCACTATTCCCAGTTATCCCCTTGCTAAAACTACAATTAACGTCGTTCACGAAACACATGGTATGCGTCAGTTTATACATGTGGGTGTATAAACCTGCTCAAAGCTTCTCATTATCTGCTGTCCATCCTTACGGTGGGTGTTCTCCAGGAGTACATCACATCTAAAGGGAAGCCTTTCCACGCGACTCGAACGGGAGGAGCAATGTGATGAATCCTGCCAGTATGAAGATAGCCCCAGAAATGAAGATCGGGACGGACGTCGTCAGATCGGCGTACAGGGCAATGATCGGAGCCTGCCAAAGTTGAAAATCACCCAATGTGCCGACAATGATATATACCACCTACCATTACGCCGAATATCCTATTTGCGGACGACGTCAAGGCGTTTCCCGTCCCTCTATCCTTCGTAGGGAATAATTCGGGTGTCAGAGCATATAATACACCATACATGATGTTACTCGTGAAGCTGTAGGCACAGTTCCACCCAAGGAGAGCATCCGACGTTCTTGCCGTGGTAGATGCCAGGATGAAAGCACCTGTTAAGACTAAACAAGCACATCAGGACCTTGCGTGTAAGCCACATTGGCTGCTTACATGTAAAGATCGCCAGAGTTCCCCGCCTTCCGAGGGCTGGCACTTCGACAAGATATCCGGCGATTACTGCACCAGGTACTCCAATTACACTCAAAATCAGTTGCTAAGAAAAATGTCAGCATTGGGGGATGAGTACAGGGATTGACTTACATTGCGGTAAGTGATATATATTGAGCCATCGCCAAAGTCGGCACCTCGGGTTGCAAGACTAGATGGGGGATCAGTGTGTAGTCCTTGTTGCACAAGGGAAGGACTCACAAGTACGTAACAAACGAGTTGTATCTACAGGATATTATAAATTAGGCGGTATGTCGAACAAGGGGTATACTGATGCGCACAGAGGGAACGCGAGGCCGATCAAAGCTGGGAGACGGCATCTGTGAGCGGTGGCCAACTGGGGCTGAGGATAGGCTCACCCCATAAAACTACGAGAAGAGTTGTCGAGGTTGCGATCCGTCTTGTCGCGAACAAAGGTTTGAGGTGATTTCCGTCGAATTTGGACAAGTGCCGGCGAACAACTTCACCTGCGGGAACGTGAACCGCTGCATTTTCATCAAACTTCTCGTCATTCTCCTTCTCCACCCTTCTAAGGTCTTCGGCAGATAGCGAAGACGTTTTCCCGTTATACTTAGCCACTTGATGAACAGTCGCCACTGCTTGCTCATCTCGCCCTTTTCCCATCAAAAATTTGGGACTTTCATACAAGTTGAAGGCGAAGAAACGGATTGCCCAAAGCACAAGCATGAGACCACCCATCGCGAACAAGAAATATCGCCATCCTCGATTCGAGTCCCGCGTACAGCTGGGCGGAGTTGTGACCTCACATGAATAGTTGCCAATTAACGGCCAGGCAACCTTCATCTATGAGATGAGTGGAAATGACCACCTTGAACGCGTACGTACGAGACTTCCGAGCAGTTGACCGAACGCCCACCATATGGAGAGCACTGTTAGGAGGTACTGATGCGACGCCGGCACGAACTCTACTCCGAACATAACTTTGCGGGTCTCATACTTGGCTGTGTCAGCTCACCTAAAAATATTGCCGAATCAACAGGTATGTTCCCACCGACACCGATGGACCACACAGCCACCAATGAGATAAGTGCGGTGGACGAACTCGAGGCCCCCGCGACAGTGGCGAAAACTCCGGTGATGAGTAATGTAATGTTAAAAGATATCCTGGCCGACGTGACTTTAGTTTCTTCAGATGAAGCTGGATCCGGACGTACTTTCTCCCCCAGATATCAGACCCTATGCCCCAGAAAGCAGCACCTACGAGAAGTCCGATATTCTGACCCAGTTTCAGGAACGGCCCCTCGAAATCAAATTCTTGGACGACAGGAGGTAAAATTAGACCTGTCACAATCTTGGATTCTAGTGAGTAGACTTGTCTAACATTACATGCATTACGACTTACTGGCCAGAGGTTATCCCTAGATGGTGACAGTAAGAGGCGATCATTTGGATTTGAAAGAACGGACATACGCGAGCCATCCGAAACCTGTAACAAAGGCCAGGCCCCTTGTAAAAGGGTTAGAGAGGATTATGATTGAAGTTAAACACATATGAGTTCACCATTGATACCGCCCCATCCCTACTTTTTGAATTGCATCATTGAGGATGGATGCTTTAGCGGTGTAGATGGGGTCCGTCGCTTCATTCCCAAGGACATTATCGGGGGGAGGGTAACCGGAATTGTTCTCGAGGACGGCCTCGCCGATTGTGGCAACTTGGGAGAGGGGTACGTGGTTCGGAGGGACCCCCGTCATAATCGCGGAGACAGGAGGAGGCGAAGTGGTTCGTGAGTCCTGGGCTTATAGGCTGTTTCGAAATGAGTGCTAAGAAGCAGAGATTGCGCCACACAACGTGACATGCTCATCAGCGAAGACAAGCCGACTAACGTACGAGACATGACAGGGTCGCACCAGGCGACGATAGGAGAAGTTGGGGTTGAAGATTATACTTAGCTGAGAGAACTCAATAAACACTTGGCGGCGTTGGACCATGGCATTCAGACGGCGGTTAGGGTGGAGTGGGACGATCCCAAATGGGCGCTAGCAAGGATTCGTGCGAGAATTCAGGTGATTGAGTTGTGTCCTGGTCTTGCGAATGTTCCAGACCGAACTTGAACATTGTCTGACGCCGAGTGTCCTCAAATATCCATCTGCTTCGATTCGTTCTATCCTTGAAGAATGCTGTACTTTCCGCACTACTCGTTGTTCCGGTCATGGAGAGCGGAGAGAAATGTCCGCTGAAACAACACCTTGCGTTCGCATCATGGCGTACTAATTTTATCTACTCTTGCACTACATATCCTTTATAAGGTTGGGTCTATAACGAATGCTTCATCATCCTCCAACTCTCAGAATGCGAATCATTGCCGCCTTGCTTGCTTGCCTTACTGTCACATATGCTCAGCGTATTGCAATCGGTTCTCCATTGGACCAGGCAACGCTCAGTGCTGGTCAGCAGACCGTAGTCGAAATTGATCGTCCGGTATGTACACCCTCATGCTTTTCTTTTGGCATTTTTCTTGATAAAACTTCGTAGAACTTTTTATCGTCAGCGCAGGAAGTTGCAGTTGCCATTGGTATTCAATCCTGTGCCTCATCTCCGTGTGCGTCTCCGGACGACATTATGGGTCAAATCCTTTACTCTGGCGGTTACAATCCTCAGTTTGACACCAGCAATCCCCAAAAACCGCCCTACCAAAACTTCACAGTTACTGTGCCGTCTGCCCTGCCGAAGGGTCCAGCACAAATAGGGGTTGCGCACTTTTCTCTGATTGGAGTAAGTGCCACCGCGCTCCAGCTTCGGGCAGCTAATAATGCGTCTATAGGCTGGCCTTGCACCATTTTTGGAAACGAAAAATGTCACCGTCATCATCCAATAGGTTTAGTACGGATTGGAACAGCCCAAAGATCCCCACTCATATGGAGCCTCTTGCGGACCATTTCTATATACAGTAGCCTCTAATTATCGATTAGTTGACTTCACTCCCACGCGAAGCTTTGGGTTTGTGCTTCGACCTCCACTTTTTGATCGTTGACTATTCATTGTTCCCATCGGTGCTTTAAATGACTTTGTGATATCATTGCTCCCCGCCTTGAGTTTCGAAGTCGACGCCTCAGCCATTCTCGGACATCATCATAGCTCATCGATTTCGGTGTTCGACAGTCCCAGCGCGGACGTGTCCCGGGTCGTCGTTAGATCCTTGGTGTACTGACCAATGAGACCCCTTGAGTGATGCACAGACGGCCCGTAAGCGGAACACTTGTGACCCGTGACCCCTTTCAACGTCTCATGATCAATCCCGCCCTCACATAGCCAATGTCATACGCGAGCGAAGCCTGCGTCCTACCCGCACCAACACCGCCATTTTCAAAATGTCACGAGTATAAAAGCCTACGTCGACTAGCACACGCTATCAACCCTTTTGCGAGTGTGAGATTGTGGACTTCAGGATGAAGCGGCTCCTCGCGTTTGTGCTTTGTGCTTCCTACCTGACTGTTGGACTGGCAACCAGTATTCAGAAGCGGCAATCGACGGTAGATCATAGCGACCAATATGTTCTTCCTGTGGGCTCCCGTACGTCCTTGCACATCTAACACACCTATTGATTTACATAATGGATAAATATACATATCAGCGAATTTCTACAACGGGCAGTCAAACGCATCAGTCACTTTCGATCAACATTCAGTCCTACTTGACGGAAAGGTAAACCCATCTTATCAGTCCTAGGTTTCCCTGTGATTCTAAAAAATAGTTCAGCGTATCATGTTTTTCTCTGGCGAATTTCATCCATTCCGACTCCCGGTACCAGAACTATGGAAAGATGTGCTTCAGAAGTCCGTACCACCTTCTATATCTTTAAGCTGAAGGTTGACACCAACAGGTTCAAGGTTCGTGTTGCCAGAGGCAATTTAAATGAAAAGGCAAACCTTAAGCTCCTTAGGGCGCCGGGTTCAATGGCGTGTCAGTGTACTGTGAGGATCCTTGGTCTATCAACGTCAACTATACTGATATGTCGCTCTCGAATAGGGCACTGGGGCTTAACCGCTCCTAACTCGAAAGAGGTTAGATTCACTCAGCACAATGACCTCAAGCGATTCTATGAGACTGCGAAAGACGTCGGTATCCTTGTGATTGTGCGCCCTGGGTGAGTCTACATCGGTATCGTTTATTCAGGCGATTGATTCGGAAACAAGACCATACGTGAATGCTGAAACTGCCGGAGGTGAATGAGCAGTTATCCTCAGCCAAATGGAAGAGCAGCTTACATTCGTTTCCTCATAAGGTGGCATCCCCGGCTGGGTAACAAATATTGCTGGCCTCGCAAGGACAAACGCAACGGATTATAGGGAGGCATGGCTTCCCTAGTGTGTGATTTGACTTGACAGTCGCTGGGATTTTACTCATGCTCTTCTGTTCCCGTTAGCCTGAAGGGTTTTGCTGAGGAGACCGCTCCGTATCAAGTACGTTGCCACTCCTACAACCGGTACTGGTCCTCACCATCTCTAATGCAGTATCCGGACGGACCTGTCATAGGTCAGTGCTCATTTTCTCAATACCAGCTGCATTTTGACATGCATTTCCCGTAGCCATCCAGAGCGAGAACGAATACGGGACAACGGCTCAACAACATATTCCGGGTCTTGATGAACACATGCAAGATATAATTGACACGCTGCGAGCAAACGGAATTACGAAAATTCCAACAATCCACAACGACAAAAACGCGAGTGGCCAATATGCAATGAAGGGCCTTGGAAAGGTTGATCTGTACGTGCCGCGCCACCTTTGATCCATACTGCGTTTCTGAGTACAGTCAATAGATACGGATGGGATGGGTATACCCAAGCTCCTTCTGTGATACTCACGAGCACTGACGATCCGTGAAGATATCCTCTTGGGTTTGATTGCGATAAGCCCACACAATGGAACGAGCTTTCGACACGTGAGTCCATTATTGCTGGTTGCACGTGTGGCCTCACGCCTGGGGCTATAACCAGAGACCGATACGTCACATCAAACATGGAATCCAGCCGAGCCTTTGGCTTTGTTCGAATGGCAAGGCCAGTATGCTCCCAGAGTTGTGCGGTGTGTTATACGTGACTGACATCCCATTCAGGTGGTGCCTTTTCTTATTGGTCTGGGCCAGGATACGACAATTGTTATCAACTGATCAACGAGCAATTTGCAAACGTGAGCACCCTCTCCGATACATAGGCTCCTATCTAAAGAAATCGTCCTACAGGTATATTACAAGGTGTGGTGTGTCCCTATCCGGGTGCTCCTCAAGTGCTCATAACTTCAAAAGAATAACTATGCTGCTGGAGCTGCCCTCCAAAATCTTTATATGACATATGGTAGGAAAATGCTTTATACGCAATTCATATCCACCCTCAGCAGCGCAACTCCTAGGTGGCACAAACTGGGGGAACATGCACACTCACACAATCTACTCCAGCTATGAGTACGTGTAACCTGTTTCCTAATCGAATGACAACGTTAACTAACAACTTACTTAAGTTATGGGGCAGTACGTAGTTTCGCGTCGAGGTGGCATAGCTCAGCGCCAACTTCATCCAACAGGCTATTCGTGAGGATAGAACGCTCACCCCCAAGCTCGATGAACTTAAACTCCAAGCCTACTTCCTCCACGCCTCTCCGGATTATCTCACTGTTGGCCGCATTGGGAACGGCACAGTAGGACTCGGCACCGCCTACAGCGACTCCCCTGACATCTACACGACTCATCTTCACTCTCCCCAACGCGGGACCAACTTTTACATAGTTCGTCAAGTCACGAATCAGAAGACGACCAACACCGACTTCAAGCTCCGTGTCAACACAACAGATCTTGGTGAGATTACCGTCCCAACGAATGGCACTATCACTCTTGCGGGAAGAGAGTCAAAGATTTTAGTGTCCGAGTATTTCTTCGGGAGCTCCAAGTTGGTGTACTCGACTGCCGAAGTTATGACTTGGGCAACCTTTGATAATGTAATGACTAACTCCAAATTCGTGCCCTATACTGACGACGGTTTAGATCGATAACCTCATCGTCTACGCGTTGGAGGGACAATATTTGGAGTTGAGCATCTCGGCAAGGAGTGTGTCGCAATTGTCGAATATAGGCTCTGATTCCCTTACTGCCAGCATTATGAAGCAGGTAACTATCACGATCATCTACCTTGTCATCCACTGAAACGTCGTACGCCTATTCACAGAACGTCCTAATCTCCGGAAGGGTATCTGGCCTTTCCATCATCAGCTTCGGTAATACTCGCGTCTTCGTCGCCGACAAGAAGTCCGCTTCTGCATTCTGGGCCCCCAAGATTAATGAAGGAGACCATTCCCGCTACGATGTCTCCCCTGACGTTCCTTCTGTCCTTATTCGTGGTCCTTATCTTGTCAGGAGTGTGTCCTCGCAAGGTTCAACTTTGGCTTTCAAGGGGGATATCAACGGTACGACAACAATTGATGTATTTGCACCAGCAAGGTATCACTCCGTTACCTGGAATGGTGCGACCGTGGAGGTTACAAAGAGCGAACTGGGCGGCTTGCGAGGTGTGATCAGGTTTCCTGGGGAGCTGGAAGGAGTCCAGGTCCCGAGTATGACAGACGTGGAGTGGAGTTGCGTGGACTCCTTGCCCGAGCTGGCGTTGGACTATGATGATAGCGACTGGGTGCTTGCAAATAAGACGACCACGAAGCGGCCGCAGCAACCCTTCTCTGGCAAGGTACGGATCCACACCTTCCTACGAGTGGAGGATCCGGCTGATCAACCTGGGCACACTGCAGAATATTCTCTACTCGGGCGAGTGAGTCTTGATTTACGACGTCTTGCCCATGTTTCCTCGCTAACTTCATAATCTAAGATATGGATTCCACGCTGGTATGAATTCACTCGTCATATCGCTCAATCTACTGATTACCCACAGGCCAGTGGGTATGGCGTGGACACTTCAAGGGCACCGCACGCGGAGTCGAGCTCGCTATTCAGGGGTAAAATTTATCGGCGTAAGAACCTTGGGCGTGTATGCTGACTCTAACCATTGTTAGCGGTTTCTCGTTTGGCTATTCCGCCTTCCTCAATGGTCACTTCTTAGGCTCTGGTGAAGGGACATCCCATAGTCAGGACGGTGTTGATATCCTCCGTCCCACATTCAACTTCACTCAAGATATGCTGAGCGATGGCGACAACGGTACACGCTAGCTTAGCATTTCTGGAGCTACAATTCATCAACTTTCTTCATATAGTCCTCACCGTGATCCATGACTCCACCGGGATGAACCAAGACTGTGGGTAACCATTATGAGCGGTATACAACTCTTCCTCATATCCGCATTGCGTTGGTAGATAATATTGATGACGAGTTCAAAACTCCACGAGGAATTCGGGGATACCGCCTTCTCAGTGACGATGCCAACGACTTCACAGAATGGCGACTCGCTGGCAGTAAGTGATTCGGTTTCGATATTCAACAAATCTTAACAGCGCTGAATAGACGTGGGCGGTGAACACGCTCCTGATGATGTCCGTGGACCTTATAATGAAGGTGGTTGGTGGTTTGAACGCGTTGGTACGTGCCATGTCAGGTATTGAAAGGATCTAGCCTTGAACTGTTGTCATAGGTGCTCATCTCCCGGGGTTTGACACTTCCTCATGGAACAAGTCGTGCTCACCTCTTCAAGGAAGAAGCACAGCGGGGGTGACTGTATACAAGACAGTCTTCAACTTAAACATCCCGCGCGGTTCGGATATTCCTCTCTCGTTCGACCTTACTCTGGACAATGCTCATCCACATCGAGTGTTAATATACGTCAACGGCTGGCAATTTGGGAGGCAAGTCAATTTGGCTGTTTGCCGACAGAGTATATTAATAATATTGATTCGAAGGTTCCTCTCAACACATGGTCCTCAAGTTAGTTATCCCATTCCCGAAGGAATCATGAACCACCACGGGAAGAACGAAATTTTGGTCTCCTTATGGGCTCTCAGTATGTATTCTTGTCTATGATCAAAAAATACGTCTTCATCAGAGTTGCGGTAGATCCAGCGGGCGCCCGACTCTCCAAGTTTGAGCTCACTAAAAGGGCCGTTATCTCTTCGAGCAAAGAGCAACAAGTCGATATTGTTCCGGCCCCGGGTTGGAAGGAACTCCGAGGTTGACCTAGAATAGTCATCGTATCATTACGCGGTTTCGGAAGGTGTATATTGATTCTCGTGCATTCCGTTTGCCCACATTGGGCGCGAAAAGGGTAGATGATGCTATGATTGATGAGCTATTTTGAGCTGATATGAGGTCTAAGCGTGTGGGTATCTATTTTGCTCCGTCGGAGATGTAGTGCCGAATAATAAGAATGGGAGACATGACCTGGGCGTCAATATGCGAAATAATTGGGATTAGATAAAAGGATCTCATCACGATCGTCTTCGGGGACAGACGTCCGCAATTGCAAAGAAAAACCAGCTGTCGTGAGCGCCTGCAAAGCCTGATTAACTCCAGCCAAGTTCTGCTCCGGGGTGCTCATGCGTAAGATTTCTAAGCGCTTGACCTTCGAATTCGGGAACATCCACCACCGAGAGCCCACCATCTTCTCCAAGGAAGTAAGCATCGGCGCATCATCGCACATAGAGTTCCAATGCGAAGTCTCGACCGCCAAAGCTCGAAGATGGGGCAACAGTGGTCGCTGCTGATGCGCATGATAGATAAGGGCTTCGAACAGGTCGCTGTTGCAGTGGTCGTTGGAGACGTGAAGTTCGGAGATGGAGGGGGTGAGACTGAGAATCGAAAGGACCTCGCCAAAGTTGATGAAATGACATTGGGGGCTCGAGATCGCCAGGTACTCCAAGTTGTTGATACTAGAGAGGAAACTCGTGTCAAAGCCGGGAGAATGATTCCAGCCGAGTTTCAACTTCTTGAGATTGGGGAAGCTGTAGCCCTTGAGGCTGAGAGGCGACCTAGACGTCTGGATGCTGTGTATGGATAGATGTGCGAGGGACGGGAAAATGATTTCGGGGGTTGATTTGGGTGATGGCTGTGGGGTCCCTGAGACAACGAAGGTACCCGACCGTAGATTGACGCAACGAGGAAAGATATAATTCCATGAAGCATAATCGACGTCAGTGAGTGTGATGTGTGTGAGTTGACTCCACGGAACGGCAAGGTTGAGGACCGTTTCATAGGATATGCACGCTTTGTACGTGAATTTTCTCAAGAATCCAGAGTTGGAAAAGGCCGTGAAAGGAGTAGGAAGGGAGTCAAATGACGGGCCATTGGACGACGCGACGGTGACACTAGACAACCGTGGAAATGTCTTGTCTGGAGAAATTGAATACAATAGGTTGCTGAGCCACGAAGACGAGAGATCCAAGTCCTGGATCCGGTTGTGAAATTGACCCAAAAATAGATCCAAGCGGAATTTCCATTCCGGGTGGTCGAAAAGGGCCGGCGAGGAGGCTGTCATTTGAATTGACAAGGGTCGGTTTTTGGATCGTTCAAGAAATTTTGTCACCAGAAAAACGGCTTCCCCGCCATCCGACTCAGGAGAACCTTTAGACACCAGATCGGACATGTTGATGGATATCCTGCTCCATAAGCGGCACGAATGCAAGGCGACATTGCGCCAAGAAGAGCAAACGGAGCAGAGGAGCAGGGGTGCGACCTCATGCGAGAGTGTAGGGAAGGCAGGAAGACACTGAACGAAGATTTCTTCCAGGATCTCGGGGGGAAGCTCGTAGACAGGACCGAGTTCGCGACCGATAGAAACGTGATCCATAGCGTTGGAGTTCTGTTTGTTGTTTGTGTAATCGTGTTAAGGCTCAAAACCAGAAGATACGCGCTACATACCTGTAGAAATGCCCCCAAATGACCGGAACAGATGGCCAGAAGAGTAGACGGCGCAGAGCAGAGGTAGTTAGGGGATAAGGAGAGCATTGTGCTGCTGACCGTGCATTTAAGGATTGCAGTTCGGAGATGCGTTGCACGATACCCACATTGTTCGGCGCACTATGACGCTATCGTAGCAGCCAGACGACTTTCTAGACGAACGGAGTTCGGGAGGTTGTGGCCCTGGTATTGATCCATGGAATTCAATTGGTCATGGAACGACGGAAATTCGAGATACGGTAGCAGGCTTGACAGGACCGTGACGAGTGCCAAGCAGAAACCGTAAGGGAGAGTAATAGGGATGCCTTCCATCACAGAGCGCAGACGTTTTCAATTGAAGGGAACTGGCACTCTCTTCCCGCTCCGAGCGTGGTTTCTCGGACTCTGCTGACATAATCGTGACTTTCTACACCGCCACTGCCGTGAGAAAACACAGCGTGCTCAGGCTAAGCGTACCCTCAGTTGCATGGCGTTTACACGTTCGTCCGCCTCCAAACCAATGCATGGGAGGGGTGTTCCAGCTGCGCCGTTGTGTGAGAGAGGGTAAGGATCATGCGACGCTAGTTACTACTATGTTAAATATCATTCAGAAGCATAAGAGAACTTTAAGAGCATGAAGGGTGGAAAGTAAGCCATACAGTACGGCAGATGAATGGCGGCGGGGCCCATCTCAATCTTTATCAAGTTCGCCACGCCATGGGCTGTCCGATCGGTGTCACTAATGAGCAATTCATGTTTGGATGGGCATGTGAGCGTTAATAATATAGAGTCTGTAATCTTTGTCAGTTTGTTGTGAACAGCAGCTTTGGGTCCACCAGCACATCATGTACGTCGGACATAGACAATATCATCGATGGTGGCAACAGATGAATGTCTCACACCTAGCCAACATCCTACAACCACACCAAGCAGGTATGCGTCAACATTCGTTGTGTTTCAAGTTAGGAACGTCTCAAGTACAATAACAGTAATGGGAGCAACTGGGTTGTTTACTCTTACTCGCCAAAGAGCTTTACTCTGTGCTTGGGGCAACTACAGGGATACAAAGGCTCCAAGAATATCGGGTCACATCTCACAACATGGTTCTCGGACTTTTTCTCGCGAGTTGACATGTCTTGTAATATGTAGAATGCCTATGTCCCTTTTCAAAACGTTTTTATCGGGTTGCCTGTGGAAGCATCAGAGGGGCTGACGGTGGGTGCGGATGGGGCCGGCTCTGTCCTTGGGACGCTATTTACGCATGCTTACTAGGGTAACGTGGGAGGAGTATGAAAACGAGAAAGGAAAGTTCGCTTGATGGATTGTAGAAGAGGAGCGAGCAAGGCAAAATGTTGTATCGAAAGCGCACACGGTTTAATTGGGCCCACTCTTTGGGGTGCCGCACTAAGAGGTTGGGCAACGACTTTGCTCCTCGCCTACACAACGCATCCATTGTACCAGAAAAATGCTTATTCATTGTCATTCTGTTTATAGCGCCTATTGGTCCATCCATCGAGGCGTGAGTCAAAATCTACGGATTCGGGTTGGCAGTGGAGATGAATCGATGTTCTAACAGTATTTCTCGGGAGAGTGGCGCAACAAGTAGACTAAAGTGCCTGGCGTCGGGATTTTCAGGTGTCAAAGCGGAAAAGGTTGGTTGGCCCCGCAGCACTGCGAGTCCCGAGCTTCGCGAGAGTGAATCAGATGACCACCACCTGGTGAGTTCTGGGAATGTCACGACAGCCCGCCTTCACTGAAAGGAACTATTTTCGGGTCAAGTCGTATGGGCAGCGAAGGAAGTGCGGCCGGAGATGGAGATCAGAGGAAAATACGGGATAAGCATCCACGATGGTGGAACTTTACTCATTCCAGACAGAGATACACGGTTGAGCTGAAGGCGAAAGCCGATATGGCTAGGGGAAAAAAGTGGAGGAGTAAATACCCAAGATATCCTTGCAGATTTTTAGCATAACGTATACATCGCCACTATTTTGCTAGCAGTTGATACATCCCTCCCACTGCCGGCCCATCAAATCTCTGTGGCTGCCGCGAGTTAGCTAACGCCACCATCTCGGCTTCAAATAAATGCCTCTACCAAACTTCGTGGCTGACCATTAGCTCGGAGACATACTCCGTATCTCGCCGATGTGCTCAAACCGTGTTCCACAAACAGAAAAATCCGGGTTTTATGAAACACATAAGTAACTGTCCTCGAATTGTCGGAAACCTAACCACTCCCTCAACCCCCTCGCGCCCCGAGTGACTTATTTATACGATGTCTGCCCTCAATGGTTGGCATCCCGGTGAGCGTAGGATACAGCAAAAACTGGGATTCACGGACAAAGTCGCAACCAACTACACCGCAATCCGTCGGTACCTTTCCCCCGAGGACGGCCAATTCTATCAGACGTGCTTGCCATTTATTCCTGTGGTGACGCTGGACGATCGTGGGAGGCCTTGGGGATCCATACTTGCAGGACGGAACGGAGAGAAGGGCTTCACGCGTAGCCTGCATGGTGAACAGTTGGAAATGAAAATCGAAGTCTGGGACGGAGACCCCTTTGGCGAGAATATACTACAATTCTACAAGGAGAAAGCCATATTGATCGCTGGGATTGGCGTAGAATTCTCAACACGACTGAGACACAAGTTTGCTGGCATAATTTCGAAGCTCCACAGAGTAGGCAACATTGTTGAAATGCAGCTACTTGTCAACGAGGCAATCAGGTTTGTGGTTTGAAGCAATGGTTCATACCCAGAGCTGAGGAAGAAATGCAGTCATTGCCCAAAATATATTACGATCCGCGACGTCGAGCCTCAAACAGACCGACAGCCGAAGGTTGTCCACAGATATCTTTCACTTTCCCATGAAGACAGGCTCCCAGATGAGGTTATCCAGTTTGTACGTTCTTGCGACACCGTTTTTCTCGGGACATCGTATGTTGCACAACCAGAAGATGCAGAGGTATACCCCTCACATGTCGGAATTAACCATCGTGGTGGGCTTGTAGGGTTTGTTCGGGTCAGGAATGATGCTCGTACAGTTGTGCTACCGGACTATTCCGGTGAGTGCTAAAATATCTTTGTCATTTGCCGACTTAAATTTGATGTTACGTCTGCAATAGGAAATCGCACTATGACGTCGTTGGGAAATATTGAGTGCACCCCCCTTGCTTCGCTGACCTTTGTCAATTTCATAACTGGCGACATCCTCTATTTGACTGGCGAGGCCAAGAATCTTGTCGGGCCTGAAGCCCACGGACTCATGCCCTTCCAGAAAGCACTCACAACAATCCATACCACGGGTTTCGTTTTTGTGGGCGACGCACTCCCTGTGCGGCAGAAAGGAGGTACACAATGCCATGCTAGCCCATATAGCCCTCCAGTACGCTTGCTCGCCGAGGAAGCCTCCACGAGCCTTTTCCGAAGTGATGAGAGGCCGGAAGCTCTACTCACTCGAATCACGTTACATGACCCGCAGATCGCAACCTTCACCTGGGAGGCTTCCGAAGATTTATATATATCACCTGGCCAGGCGCTAATTCTTGACTGTGCGCCGTTCCTTAGTGCACGTCAGTACCTGGAACTATGTCCACTTAACCCAACTTCTTTCGCCGACGAACCTATCCGTACCTGGACTGCATCCTCATTCTCTGCTGGACCCACACGCACTTTCTCAATCACACTGCGACACAAACCAGGCGGAGTGTTAACGACGGCCTTCTTCAGCATGGCACGGAGGCTGCATGAAACCAGTGGGGAGCTGCTATACGACACGCGGCCTCTTCAACTTACTCTGAAAATCGCAGGCATCACGGGTCACTTCACCCTTCCCTCACCACCCCAATCCATGTCTCGTCGACGAGACTTCGTCTGGTTTGCAGCCGGGATTGGACTCACACCTTTCCTCAGCATACTCGGCTCTCTATGCGGAACTGTGAAAGATGATGAGGTCCACATCCGCTTCTTTTTGTCGACGCGGGAACCCGATACCCTTCTTCCCCTCGTCTTCAGACCCTTTAAAGGAAATGAATCAGAAGACAGCCACCTCTCCCCGTCCGCGCCCTCCCCTAATGTAAATCTCTCTGTCGACCTCTTCTGCTCGGGCAACCGGCCTGCCCGGGATATCGGTGTTCCCAACACCGTTATATTGCAACAGCATGCTCGGAGGCTGGATTCTGCTTTCATCGAGGCTCACAAAGCAGATATCGTTGGAAAAGACGTGTACGTTTGTGGGCCTGAGAGTTACGCGCGGATGGTTACAGGAATGTTAGCGAAGATGGGAGTTGATTCAGATCGCGTCCGAACGGAAGGTTTTTCTTACTAACAGAGCGACCCCTATTGCTTTTCCGACGAAGGCGCGATGGGAAGGATCAATAACCTCGATTTCAGAAATTCATTTATGGACCATGTAACAGGAATTTCTTGATAGGAATTAGTAGAACAAATGTTGTCGAAGGCTGTCGTTCCAGGTCCAGTTCCCCCGGGTCTGTTGAACTTTACTGTAATAACAAAGAAATGAATCGTTGATAAATATGCGGTGGCGCCATAACTTCCCTCACTCCCTTGACAGCCTCTATAGTATGGACGAGTGCAGGGAGGCCGGATGATAGGTAAGGGATCGCCTATGCCGGAGCTCAACCAATATGGGTGGAAGGGATAGGTTTGCAAAAGAGTGTGGGTAAGCGAGAGTTGCCGAACAGTTAGTGTAATACGAGACAAGTTGATAGGGAAATCAAACTTGCGGACAATGCGGTCTGCTACTTATGAATATGTCACATGGCTCTCGAACGAGCCAGATCTGCCATAATGCTCCACAAGCCACAGTGGTGAATCCTAACGTCTCAACGTCAGGTTGTCTGAAGTAAAGACTACAGGTGCCCATTAACAGGCTTCAAGCTCTTCAAGAACTGGGACTCGCAGCAGCGAGGAGAGAGGTTAATATATCCGGGAATAGCTATGAAGGGGCGTAAGAGTGAGTAAGTTGCAAGTGCAGCCGCGTCTCTCAATCACTCGAGCCTCAAATATTAATACAGGACAGGGGAAACAAAAAAATCAATGAAGCTACGAATTGATTATATTGAGTTGATTAGTCCTTTCCCAAGAATTCGAGCACAGATCCCACGTCACGTCTTGCAATGCATGGAGGGGCTAGTGATCCATCATTTTTTCCTGTAGACACCAAACCGGTAGATATTTCCTTGTCACTATGACCAGGTTCAGAGTCCGTCCTCGACTTTCATCATCAATGACTATGCACACTAATAAATGCTTTCTGGTTGGTCGTTCATGCCTCTGAGTCATCCCTCACTATTCCCAGTTATCTCCTTGATAAGTTAAATCTCCACCTGTCTTTTTTTCAGTACAGGAGAGATATTAGTTCTGGTAGTGTATCTGATGACTAGTGTAAATGAAAATGAATGAATTGAGACTCTTATACTGATTTGCACAAATGTTGATAATAGTAGTGTGATTTGTATTGCCTCGAATCTATGCTTGTGTCAAGTCTCCTTGACATACTAGGAATTAACATTTGTTTGTATATGTTGTATCAGTCTGAGCAGTAGGTTGGTGTCCACTAATATACTTTGCACTTAAACAAGTGCATTTCATCATTTCCTTCAACAAGAGGTTGCTACAGTCAAAACATGTATAATTGATGAGGTTGATTAGAAACATAGTAAGCTCCTCCAGTTGTGCAATGACCACCAGTGATAAAACAAACACAATCATGTACTGTGTTGATGGAGAGCTCAGTCATGAAGAGTCTGAGAGCATGAGATGTGAAGCAAGAGCCTTATTGGTTAGCTCTGACAATTTTTGTGAGGGGTATGAGCATCATACACAAGATCACTGCAATCCTACATAAATCCTTCAGATTAATTGTGTCCATTCTAATGATAGACTAGAGCAATCAATGCACATTTCAAGTTAACAACTCAGAGTCCTCCATTACAAACAAGCATTTCTCATATACATCAGAAAAAACATCAAATGAGACATTGCCACCCAGTGTTACATTATCAAATAGTACTAGAGTACAGCAACCAATGCACATCTCAAGGCAACAACTCAGAGCCCTTCAATACAAAAGTTTCTCAAATGCATCAGAAAAAACCTTGAATGAAACCTTGCCACCCAGTGTGTCATTATCATATAATGCTACCTCCTCCATTCTGTTCATTGCCTGATAATGGAAACCCTTCAGGAATGCTTTGTGAATGTCATCAAGCCACTGAGAGAAAGGTTCAAACCCAAGGCGAGTAGGCAATGGGCCTTCGTGAAGAAAGAAAGAACTCTTTGCATCGCGCAAGGCTTCACCACTCAGGGTAAACCATTTCTTGATAGTGGTGTGTTCTCGTTCACAAACAGCACAGATCAGAACATAGTACAGAGATTCGAGATCG
>JAEUWJ010000851.1:0-23922 GCA_018524395.1 Podaxis carcinomalis
TGCTCGCAAGACCATCCAATCAGACGAAGCCACACGACGTGGCTTCGAGAGACTTAACGTGATTGAGAGGGAAGTTCTCTACCTTCAGTTTGATCATCGGGGAATCCGAGAAGAGTCAATGAGGGAGGCGCTTGGCCTATGCGTTCTGATTGGCCACGGACTGTGTCGGCTACCTTCGAAAAGCCGATCACCCGATTTGGGCGCTTGTTTGAGTGGGATTGTCACAACTGCCCAAATCTCTGTCCATAGCCAAATGCTGGCCAAATCTCCGGCTATAGGCAGAACACGTCCAGCGGTAGCGTTGGCTTGCTCCACAAGGATCCAGCCATGGATATTCAGGTCGAATTCCTCTTCAGCACCCCGCCATCCGAACCCTATTCCAGCTACATTCCTCCGAGGCGGCACTTCCAAAGGCATATTCCTCAAGCGCACTCATCTCCCTTCGTCCAAAGCCGACTGGAAACCTATCTTTCTGGGAATAATGGGCTCCCCGGACCCTGACTACGGGCGTCAGTTGAATGGCATGGGTGGCGGCGTTTCTAGCCTGTCCAAAATCTGTGTTGTCGAATCTGCGACACCCGAACAACACGCGAAACATAGCATCGATGTCCAATATACATTCGTCCAGATAGGGATCAAAGATGATAGCATTGATTATTCCGGAAATTGCGGTAACCTTACCAGTATGGTTGGAGCTTATGCTTTGGATGAGAGGATGTGTCGCGCTAATCGGGACGAGGCTGGGAGGGCGAGGGTGAGGTGCTTCAATACAAATACACAAAAGATCATTGATATCACACTCCCTGTGTCGGAGTCTGGTATTCCGATCCTTGACACACCTGAAGCCGCAATCGCCGGCGTTCCAGGAAAAGCCTCCCAGATTGTTTGCGAGTACCTGAAACCTGCGGGAGCCCGCACAGGCAAGCTCCTCCCTACATCCAACCCCATCGACATAGTCTCTTTCAAACTTCCTGATGGACAGCCCGCTAGCGTCTCAGCCAGCCTCGTTGACGCAACAAACCCAAGCGTCTTCCTCCTCTCCGAGGAACTACGAAACCTCGGCCTCGACATCGACAACTACATCATCGGTAAAGAACCCTCTTCCCTCTTGGTCACCAAAACCCTCGAAGCCATTCGGCAACAAGGCGCCAGAATGATGAAACTCGATCCCACTGCACAAGCCCAACCAAAAATTGCCTTCCTCAGTACACCTAGTTCTGATTCTGACCTCGAAAACATGGTTGACGTGGTAGTACATGCACTGTCAATGGGCGTGTTGCACAAAGCCGTACCCATGACGTTAGGCCTGTGCCTCGGCGTTGCGGCAAAGGTGGAAGGAACTGTGGCATGGAATATCACTCAAAATGCGAGACGCGTGTCTAGTCCGGAGAATGATCTTATACGTATCAGACATCCTGGAGGAATTGTCGATGTTGGTGCGGAGATTGGCACAGATGGAAAGGTTGAGAGTGCTAAAGTTGTGAGGACGGGCAGAAGGTTGATGAAAGGCATAGTATGGTGGTGATGTGCTGTTGATACTTTACTCTCACCCTCGATCCTCGATGAGCGTTCGCAAAGTCTCCTCGCGTTTTATAAGATGTACCCCTAGATGCCTCCTCATAGATTGGACCCCCAAAGTTTGTATTTCATGAGAACCTGCCCAAGATCCACGTGCCCTTGCCTATATTTGAGAGAATATTTTCCACGTCCTAACTACCTATGCATATTGCTCACTCTTCCTTTCCTTTCACCTCTGTCGAAGTTTTTGCCATACTTGACCTAATGTCAAGTCATTCTTCCGAGGTTTGGTCGCTGCTGATTCGCGAGGATGGTTGATATCGTGGCCCAATACGATTTCCCTCCTGTTCAGCCAAGGATGCATCCACCTTGTAAGCATGTTACATCGCATTTTCATCAAACGGTTTCATGACCTTCGCCAGTTTGTCGTGAGAAGCACCGATGGCGGATATATCGGAGCCGGCAAAATCTCGAAGTCTTCTTTTGATGTTGTGGCATCCAAAGCTCTTCAGTTCCGACCCCCCTGGAATGGTCCCCTCCACTTTTCGGCTTACCAATCGATATGAGCCACATCTACATTTTGTGTCTCATGTCCCAGGATCGTCTTTTTGAGACATCCCTGCGCCCGGCCTACCCGCTTCCGTTTCATATCGCGTCTGGTCACCACCAAAGGGGGGACCCAGGAGAAAATTCGGTGGGATGTCATGCTGGCATTCTATGCATTATTCTGCGATACCATCCACACGACTTCTTTCCATACCCTTCGTAAGACAACCATTACCTAAATGTTCGTTTCCGCACCCAAAATCTCAGTCCAAAGCACCACAACATCTCAGATGACGCTGATCTCTGCTGGTAGCTACGCATGCAAATCTAGGATTATTCTCGGGCCTTCTTTTGATCTCTTCCTGAAATGCGACGAAGCGAAACGCCATCATATCCACGCTATTTAGTTCGGCACTCTAACTCCCTCCACCTCGCATAGTTTTGAGGGGTGGGGATCGACTTATATGTCACTCGTTTCCCTACTTTGATCTGGAGGTCTAATACAGATACCTTCCCAAGAACGTGGTCGCCTTTATATTCGTATATCGCAATATCCGGGATCACATCCAAACAGCTTGCAACTCACACTCACTTATCTTTGTCCATTATTATTCATCCCGGGATCGGCGAAACGTCGGCAGTGGAGGTGGTATTGCACGTCCGCCAAATCAGTAGACAGTGGTGCATGGTACTGTAGACTTGGGGATGGGGTTATATAAGGAAGTCTAGTCCAGCCTTGATACCAATGCACCCCGCCGCCGGACCTTGGACTTAGCTGACAATAACCCGCTGCGCTTCATCGACCGGCTACACCCCTCCTTTATCCATTTCATTCTCAAATACCAAATTTTATCGGCCACTCCGCACCTAAGGATCACAACATGACTCAATTTCAAATTCTAGTCTCGACGTATACAGACGAAATCTACACGTTACTGTTTGATGATGTTAAAGGAAGTCTGGAAGTCGTATCGGAGGTGAAGGTTGGACATCACCCGTCGTGGATCACTTTCCACCCAGAGGACCGCTCGATCGTGTTCACAGGACTTGAACAATCTGACGGTGTCGCTGTTGCGTTGAGATTTGATGACCAGGGTAAAGGCGAAGTTATCGGCAGGACTGGGAGCGGTGGGAGAGACCCATGCTCGTTGTTAGTTAACAAGGACGAGTTGTTGATCGCCAACGTAAGTGAGATCTTGGAGAGCTGCAAAATAACCTTTGCACTGTTCTTACAGGTGCATTTTTTCAATTATCTGATGATTCATATCGCACCTGCAGTACTCCTCCGGAACCATTGGGTTTATTCCCTTGACAAGCTCGCCCCCGTACATCTCGACGTCGTCGCCTCTCAAGAAGGTCCAGCTTGCTGGGACTGGACCGAACAAGGCCCGTCAGGAAGGCTCACACCCTCATCAGGTCTTTATTCTGGACGAACACCAAGAACTCCTTGTCCCAGATCTCGGTGCAGACCGGGTATGCCGCCTTATGAAAACTATAGACGGTAGCTGGGAGCTACGCGGTCATATTCAGTATGAGTTAGGAGGTGGTCCTCGTCATGTCGCTTATTACGGTATGTTCCCTTCAGATAAGCTCAACCATCATTTCACTGACTTACGAATTATAGATGGCGAGCTCTTCGCCCTCCTTGAACTTTCTAGTAGGCTCGTTCGGCACACCTTCCCTCCTTTGCCAACTCTTCCTAAATTTGTCACCTCAACGACGACAATGTCTTCCCCTCCTCCTCAGCCCAATGACATGCTCGCTGCAGAAATCCTCATCCCTCAACCCAACACCTCCTTCCCAACTCCCTACATCTACCTCTCGAATCGCAACGACCCCTCTCCTGCAGGAGATATCATTTCCATCTTTGATTTTGCCTCTGATCCCAGCAAACTTGAGTTGGTAGCCGAAGTAAGGACCGGATTGAAACACGCAAGGGGTATGTTGTTTGGTGGTCAAGATGACAAGTATTTGGTTGTCGGTGGCGCGAATGGTGGTGGTGTGAAGATATTTGAGAGGATTGATGGTGGGAAGGGACTGAAGGAGATTGCAAGGAACGAAGGCGTTAAGGCGCCCACTGGATTCTTATGGAAGTAAACGAATGTTCATAAACCACGTATTTTGCATTTGTATGTAGCCAGAATTATTTGATGCACGATATTTCTGGAGAATGTTTGGGCTTTGGTTCAAGTTTTCGCCTATGGTCGGAAATGGACACGACATGCACGGAAGGTGTTAAAATCTTTCCGCCGCTAACGTAGAGCTCGCAAGGCTCTCGGGCTTTACAATTATTTTCGTCTTACCCGATGTCAAAGGTATCATAACGTCTATAAATGACCAAAACTCAGTGCTATGGCATGACATCGGCCGAGTATAAGTGCTGGAATTACCTCACGGTTTGATCAAGCAGTATCATGTTGGGATGGAGCGACACTTCGGAGCACACGGCTACCGCAAATAATGAGGGAGAAGCTAGAGGGAGACTCTCCGTTTTTTACTGTGCCCCATGACTTCCTTATTTCTTCTCCCGCCGGGGGTTGAGATGGATTGGGCGGCTTTCCAGCCATAAACCAAATGGAGGGTCTGTTGGCTGCTGTGACCCAAGACGTAGGAGTCGGGAGTGCGGGAGTTTCCTGAAGGAATATATTTATTGGCGGATCCAGCCTTCTCCATTGATCTCGGAACATAGTGATGGAGAGACCACAAGCGAGCACAAGATAGGCTGTCATCTAAGTCCTGCTTAAATCCGATGGTCCGAACATGGCTCCCGAAATAGTCGGCCGATGGTTCCGAGCACACTGTACTGCCTTACGGCGGCGTTTGATATTAAAGTGCCTAAGCTCGGTAATACCTCAACTGGGACTTCTGCTACATTCTATCATTTTCCAACGCGAAATGAGTCTTTCTTCTGTGTGCAAGCGTCAGCTGTTTCGCTCGACGTCTAGGTCGTGAGTGCATGCTACTCAGGTATTTGGACTAAAGAAATACTAACTCAAGTTGTCCCAGATTTGCTACCATCACAAACGACTACAAAGAGTTGCCGCTTGCTGGTGTCCGTGTGCTAGAACTCGGGCAACTGATTGCTGGTCCATTTGCTGGCCAACTACTTGGGTGAGTTGTACTTTATTCTGTTTCTTGGTCGGCATTCTAACCCCTATCGCTCGCTTAAAGTCAATTTGGCGCTGAAGTCATCAAAGTCGAACCACCCAAGGTGGGCGACCCTCTACGTGTCTGGCGAGAGTTGGATATCGATGGTACGAGTCCATGGTTCCGCAGTATAGCGAGGAACAAGAAGAGCGTCGCAATTGATCTACGAAAACCGGAAGGACGAGAGTAAGTCCATGTACCCTCCCACTTGCTGCTCTCCCCCCCACCTTCAGCCTCGCTAACAATGTCACTTTCGCTGGCACCTTCAGACTTGTCCGCCAACTAGCCATCAAAAGCGATGTAATTATAGAAAACTTCAAGCCCGGAAGTACGTCGCGCTTCTTTATTTTCCCATCAGCAACTCAGGTTACGACCCATGTGCAGCATTAGAACGTTGGCAACTCGGACCCGCGGACCTTCATCAACATAACCCCTCACTCATCTTCACCCGCGTAAGCGGCTATGGCCAGACAGGACCCTGGGCCCCTCGTCCAGGATATGCATCAGTTTGCGAAGCCGAGTCTGGGTTCCGGTATATCAACGGATTCCCCGATACTCAATCAGGTGGATTGTCGGGCCCACCCGTACGGCCGAATATGAGTCTGGGAGATTCGATTGCTGGGTTGCACGCTGCGTTCGGAACGGTGTGTATGCTTCTCGAAACTGGCACCGGTTGACGTGGGACCGGCCGCCATCTGGAATTCAGTCTCACGTGCTTGTTGGGGAGTATAGGTCCTCGCTTTGCTGCAATTGCAAAACAAGTTCAAGTCCAATCTAGGGGCGACCGGCAGCACTGTCGATGTCAGCATTGTGGAAAGGTGGTGTCCCCAGTTACCTTGTTGATTAGGAATCGGACTCACGTCCATACAGTATGCTGAATCTCATGGAAGGCATTATCCCGGAATACGATCGCAAAGGAAAGGTGAAAATTTCGACGCAGAAAGGCCGAACATATGCTGAGCCTACTCTACTTCTAGACACGTGGTCCATCCGGGTCTTCTGTCACGGGGATTGTGCCGACAAATGCCTACCCATGTCTACCATCGCCGGATGCTCCAGGAACCCCATGTTATATTGTCATTGGCGCGAATGGTGACACGATATACAAACGTCTCATGGATACTATTGGTCGGTCGGATCTTACTGGCCCAGAATACCTGCACAATCATCATCGGGTGAAAAAGCAAGCTGAGATTGAGGAGGCCATTTCTGCGTGGACAAGTCAACATTCAGCAGAGGAAGTGATTGAGTTGATGAACCGAGCTGGTGTCCCCGTGGGACGGGTGGTAACAGTCAAAGAGGTCGTAGAGAACGAGCAAGTTCAAGCCCGAGGTGCAATCCAAGAGGTGCCTGTGCAAACGACGAATGGAGATTCATGGAGCGTAAAGATGCAGGGTACATTCCCTTTGCTTGACGGCGTGGACTCAAGACCAAAATGGGCTGGTCCAGACTTGGGATTCCACACGGACGAAGTGTTGAGAAATGATTTGGGATTGAGTGAAGATGCCTTGTCGAGGCTGAGAACAGACGGGATCATTGGATAGATTCTTAGGGCTTCGTCGTATTCGACATTCGTTCTCATCGTATGTACGTATTTTAATCTACTCGAGTATTAGCCACAGCTTCCATGACTATCATGAACACCTGGCCATACGATTAAACTCAAGGTGCGCAGCAGGTGTAACAGCCTGGGGTACCGCCTACAACCTGACCCTCGCCGCACTTGGGAATGTCCGGGTAACATACAGCGAGGCAAGCTTTCGGCGGCTCCTCACTGCAGCAGTTCCAGCACCCGGGCATGCCACCGGGATACGTTCCCTCTGGGCACTCCGGCGGCTTGTCACCCGGGAGGCAAACCGCTAGACAATTGTCGGCTGGGGTTGGGGTGGACATGACGGAGGCAGAGGCGGCCAAGAGCGCCAAGAGCGCAGTAAGGCGGGATTGCATGACCTGGGGAGACAAATGTTTGAGCATGTGTGCGGGTGCTCCATGCCTCTGATTGGCTTACACAGTGTACGGGGTTACGAACTATCGAATGTGGAAGTTAGTGTAAGTGATGAAGCCTTGAGACGACACGGAACACTCACTTAAAGCAAAGAAGGCGCTGATTTACGGAACCTCAACTATCAGTTTCGACATTTTATACCCCACTGGTAATACAGAAAAGAATCTATCTTCCACGCCCAGCCTCGACGGTAGGTCTACTTGAGAAAAGAAGTGTGCCCTTTTTTCCGCCGAAGAGACGGTGTCCATAGCATGAGTTTTGTACTTACGGATAAACAGTGAGCAGATGACACCAGCCAAGACAAGGAGTGCTGGGGAAAGATCCGGAAAGATTGATACCTGACGACTAGAAAGTGCCTTATTCAAGAAGATTAAATAAAAAACCTTGGAAGACAGGCTCTGGATTTGGGCTCGTGATGTTTCTAAGCCATAGATACGATAACCTTCGATTTAGAAACTTCCAGGGGAGTATGATGGAATTTTCCGCTCGCCAAGACGGTGAATTGAGGACATATTAGTATTGACCAGGGACAAGGGCGATGTATCCTGACAGGCTAGACCAAGGTAAATCATACATGAGCTCAATTATCCGCTTTCATACGTACCTTACGCTTCGGTCCTTGAGCAATCCATGCAAGGGGCGAACTCCACGAAGGAAGTTCTGTGAGGGCTATTGTTTTTATGACCACCTTATCCACTTAGGCAGAGATGGCGGGCGCACAAATCAGCAGGGTTGGTTACTTGTGCCCGCCGAAGTGACATTGACGTGGAATGAATTCAGTCATCAGATGGTTCCTGGCCAGATTCCTGCTGTCTCGGGGCTTTTTGATTTTGATAATGGTCATAATATACATAGTGTGGCTTGTCCTCAGCTTGAGTCCGCAGTCCGTATCGTGAAACAACCTGTTTGATCATTCGAGGGAAACAGGGCGGCTTACCAGGATGTCGAACAGGACAATGTGTGCATGTAACTACGCAGAGAAGTATCAGCTGCAATACGTCCTTCAGCAACCCTCAAATAGCATTAATGGGCTGGCAACATCCCCAACATCCCTCGCTTCCAGTCGGCGCCTGACCTAGAGGACGGATTGGCTTTACTTTGAGACAAACTGCGAGGCAAGGTGTTCAGAACACGGTGATCTTGGTCGTTGTAGGAAGACGCTGGCAGCAGCCCCAACAACCTTCAGCGCCAGTTGGCGTCTCACTAACTGGACAGACTGGTTTCCCTAAGGCGCAAATGGCGAGGCAGGGTCGAATGGGCTGGCAACAACCCCAGCATCCCTCGCTGCCCGTCTGGACAAACTGGCTTTTCAGGGTGGCAGTGTGCAGCGCACATTGTTTGGGGGCTAGGGATAGCACTGACACCGACTGCGACGGCAAGCATGGAGACAAGCAGGAGTTTCGTCTTTTCAGGAGCTGTGCTAAGAGAACTATGAGAATGCGTTTTGTGCTCGTGGATGTTGACTCACCAAAGCAACGCGCACAAAGAGGATGATGTAGGGAGTGCGACTCTTTTCTTTATACTCTACAAAAGTTTTACTACGGCGTTCCCCACCGTATCTCCACTCAGCCGTAACAATGTGGACAGTGGCTGATCGACCTCCTGGTTCCGTATCTCTCCCTTTACCGATGGATACAACCCAGGACTGCTTAGGGCATCTCATAGGTTAGAACAGGTTACATTCTGGCTAACCCAGCTACCACCTGGCTAGAACAAGATACCGGGGGAGGACGGGAGGCTCAGGAAGTGGTTAAATTGAACGTCAGTTACAAGGCCATCCTAACTCGAACTGAGGCGTTGGCCTAGGTGATGGTTCCTAGCATGGTTCTGTGTATTCAGGCTGAACAGAGGATCGACGGAGAAAACATAGACCATTAAGACGCACTAATCGCCGACTACGAAGTACGTTTCTTCAATGATCATGTAGCCATAACTATCATGGATTAAGTGAGCATTATAAGAGTTGGTGAAATCTGGAATGGTGCAGTCAACTACATCCTAGAGAACAGATCCGTAAGGTCACAGTAAGAATGAATGACAGGAGGGCTGGTGCAAACCACTGACTTGCACGTCAGAGCCCAATACATGTTTTCTGTCCTTCTGGCATTCGGGTGGCATCTTGGCGTTTTGTGGTCTTCTAGCTTCCTAGCCGCCCTCGGCTAGTCTCTATTTATTTCCCGTGCAAACAAAACTAGACTTTGGACCGGTTCTCGACCCACTGTCGAAGAGCACAGGAATAATGGGATGATGGCAGATCTACAAACCCGGATTACGAGGACTAAAATAATACAGTCTTGAGTTAAGACTTGACAGGATGTTTCGTGTCGTTGATCACTGTCCTTCGCGTCTACCACAGAGGCGTCAACTCTTGTTACGTTAACACGGACGACATTGTTATATGATCTCGCCTCGGGAGGCCAAGTAGGATAGAAGCGAGTGTAAAACTGTAGGCGGATCACCGGCCTTGTGTGTTGGGGAGGAGGGGACAACTACAAGGAATGGGTCACGTGGCTCACTGACGAGTTCGCAAGGGGTGTCGCCTTCCAAAGTTTCGAGCCTGTGTCATAGTGCCTTCACAGATTAATCTGAGCCCCATGCTCCGATCCCGTCAAGCTACGAACAGCAGACTCTCGGCCAGTCACCTTCTCGACCTTGGCATTCCCCCTACGATAAATCCGAAACGACAGACTTCCTTTAATATAGAAACGGCCCCTCCTTCGTGTTTTTGAAACAACTGAGGCAGATGCAAGAATACATGATAACTTCAAGGAGCCATCAATTCAATAACCCAAACGCGTTTATCCCATCCCCCCCTGGTGTTCCTCCCCTAATCCGGTTCCACAACACTTAGAACGTGCCAATTGGCTGACAACAACCCCAGCAACCCTCGCTTCCGGTAGCGGCCTCTCCGAGAGGACACATTGGCTTTTCTATGAGGCAAACGGTGAGGCAAGGTCTCGGAGTGGGTTTGGGTATTGGTGAGATAATTGTACGAATAGGTTGGCAGCAGCCCCAACAGCCCTTACTGCCAGTGGGCGCTTGGCCAGCAGGACAAACTGGCTTTATAACACGGCAAACGTCTGTGCACATGGTCGGCGGTTTAATGGGCCGGCAACAACCCCAACAGCCCTCAGAGCCACTCGCTTCTTGCCCCACGGGACATATGGGTCTGACCTCGCGGCAGACTGCAGCGCAAACGATATCTTGGGGACTGGGGAGAGCGCTAACAACGATAGCAGCAAGGAGAACAGAAGCAAACAGGGACTTCATCTTGTATCCCGAACTTGTTATGAGTGTGTTTCTTGGGCATACTAAACAAACAACACACCTGTGCACGAAAGCAGACGTAGGGAAGGGTGTTTAGTGTTTGACAGAAATTTTGAACAGGCTCCCTTTTAAAGTAGCGCGAGATCTAGTACCTGGATATGTCATACCCTTTAGCTTGCTTTGTATTGTTGACACTAAACACATTGTTATAGCACGAACACGGCACTTCAAAGCCCTTCCCAACTTCCCTCTGGATGGGCCAGAGTCTTGTTTACAGTAATGGTGGGCCGTTCTGACACCGATCATATTGAAGGGACCTGTGTAGCAGATACAAGCGGAACTTCGTCCTAATTCTAAATGCCTTGCGGAGGAGATGTCTGTCAACCCGGCATATGAATATTGCCAAGCTTTCGAGCGTGACAGCACATCCTCTCCATGTTCCAGTGACTACGATTGCACTCATAATCCGGGACGCAGGATTTATACGCGTTATGCAACGCTAGGCCCCTATTCCTATTCTATCTGAACATTATGCTCGGCGGTGCTCGATGCCCTCTATGTATTGTGACTAGAGTTTGAGTTCTGTGCATGGGTAGAATTGATGGCCAAGCTGCTTGTTGACATGAAAAGCTAATAAGAAGGTTAAGGTTGTGCGTGGGGATGCGATCGAGCCATAGTCCGATAATGTGATGACTATCCTAGCAGTGTTCCAAAGAATCAATACCAACATTCAGATTTCCCGACGGCGAAGTTAAAGTAGCTGTGGCGCTATGTAGCTTAACCTCATGCTACATTCCTGATACATTCAAGCAAACTATCGCTGCGCCAATCACGGCACTCCAAAGTCTCCGCACCTTTCTCTCAGCACGAATCTAGTGAAGCCGAGCNTCCAAGTTCGGTATTGCCAAACCATATTTCTACCTACGAGGTCTTGTTCCTGACACCTACAAGCTCGATCGCTTTCCCGCACTCCACCCTTTACCAAGGGTATCACAAAGCATGTCTCGCATCCACAAAACGCGGGCGAGTCGGCATTTCCGTCGCTGCAACCACGCTTTCATCCTTTCCATGGCCACCCGAGCCTGTCCTCCGAGTTTCTCACCCACTATTCCCGCACTGTTCGTTGTCCTTGTTCTGGTGCGAGGAAGAAATAGAACCACGTGTTCCCACGTTCATTCAATGCTCCTGAGGCAACCCTAGTGCGAGCACTCGGGTCACCAAACTATCCACTGAATATGCGAGCAAGAAAAGATCTGGGATTCTAGACTTTTCTAAAATTTCTACGGAAGTCATCCATGGGGTCGCATAGATGTATATGCAACGAGGAACTTATTTTTCTTGTCCGTTTCTGGAGTGTGGGAACTCCCATCAGTCCCATCAAGCCAAGTCTTGAGTGTACGTGAACTCGTCACCAAACAGTCTATAGAAGATCACACTCAACATTGTTCAACACCCAGTGTCCCACCATGCCAACCATGTCCGCGAGCACTCAACCGTCAGCCTCCATGGCTCCAAATACCGAGTGTGTCGAGGTGACTGCAACTGCTCTACCCGCCCTCCAGGATGTCAGGAACGATCTCTGGTGCCCTAACGCTGTTAGTGCATACGAAATCTGCCTTCTGTTTGAGCGGAAAGCTATAGAAGACGCCAAAGGCAAATGCAGATCAAAATCCAAGGCTGCCAATCAAAACATAGACCAAGATGATGCTGTCATTCGTGTAAGGGTCTTAGGCTACCTGCTTCTCAATGCACCATCGGACCAGGCGTTGGAGGAGGTCGTAAAAGTAATTCATTCTTGCAATGCCCAAGGAGACCAATACAACAACCTGTACAAGTTAGGGGACTCCTTCATTAATTGGTTCATCCGCCCATGTAAGTTTCTGCATGATTCTGCCGAGCAATCGGTTCTAAGTATGATCAGTCAGGAAGTACAAAGGGAGGACCCCTGTGCCATCAGAACACCCTAGCCGGCCATCATTCAATACGAACAGAGTGTCACTGATGGCTAACCTCAAGGAAGCACCAAGGGATCACAAGGAGGCAAAAGAATTGGCATGCGAGTAGTTACTGTCTGCTGCTCGTCATTAACATACTCATCTAGGCACTTCTTCGAGACGGTTATCGGTGCATGGTCACAGGAAAATATGATATGTTGGTACGAGCTCTTGGCACTGTTAGCTACAGGGAGGTAGTGGCAACTGGTGGTGCAGTTCACACGGAATGTGCCCTTATTCTGCCGGATTCCACATACTTCGCCGTAGAAGGCGCAGGTAATGAAGCGAAAGTGCGTTTTCCGTATGACATCTCGCTTTGTCGTTAACTTATTACTGTTCAGGCGGCCTACGCTGGATCTGTCTTAGCACTCTTGCAGCGTTTCGGTTATGACGTCAAAACTTTGAACGGAGCAAAGATGCATTCTCTTGTCAATATCATGACACTGGAAAAGAATGTGCACGACTGCTTTGATCGGTTAGAACTTTGGTTCGAGAAGACGGTGAGTATAACGTTCGTGACCTGTTCCTCTCTAACTACCTTGATAACCAGGAACGTGAAAACTGCTATTGTCCAAAAGCCTTCCATGGATTCATTACTCTACCTGAGGTCGTCGAGTTCACTTCAACAGATCCTCAGCGCCTCCCGTTACCTTCTCCAGAGCTCCTAGCACTGCATGCCACCTGTTCCAAAGTTGCGCACTTGTCTGGTGCAGCTGAATACCTTGACAAATTCGATCGTGATGCGGATGATTTAGACGTTTTGGCGTCCGATGGAACTTCTTCTGCGGCCTTACACCACGCTATTTGGGAGAAGCTGGGCCATTCAATAGATGTTGGTGCATGAAGAGTAGAAAAACTGGGGCAGGCTCAAGAAGTGGAGTGGTTGTGGTGGTGATGAACAGGAAAGGGGTGAAGGTACGGTCAGCGAGATGTCCGATTCGATTTTCATGTGCGAGCCAGTTAGTCACACGCTCAAGCTGGCACCAGGGCTCCGGCCTCCCGAGCGACAGTCGTTGCATTGCCAATTCACATAGCGGCCACCATTTGTGTCATTCTGCAATCCAATAGTTCTATCAAGTATCGTAGTTCACTTAAACCCACACTGGATCAACTCCGCACAACATCTTATGGCCAGGATTATTACTGTTAAAAGGTTCTCTAGTAAGGTATGCAAAAGTCAGAACATCTAACCCAGAAGGCACAGACAATGATGTAAATGGTGTTTTACATGACTAATAATGTAAAATTTGGGTGAGGATCTGGTCTGTGGACTTAGGTCCTGTAATAAAGCACTTGGATCACCTCCCCTCTTGTTACCTTCTACATAGGAAGTGTTCACTAACGTGGCAAATGTAATGGAAATTTAGATACCAGTTAACAGAAGGACTCTAGTACTTGCTTCCTACTCCTACAATAGGCTTTGGACATTTTGGATAATAGTGATGGAATTTAAGACATTATATTCTATTGACTACTGGGCCACAGGCATGCCTCCAGATCTGTTCGGTCCATCTGATCCAATGTGCTTCAGGTTGGAGTCTTGAGCGGCTTGGGAAGTGTTGAACCTGCCATAAAGACATCGCTTAAAACTGACGGTCATGATAGGATGATGGTCAAATGGTGCGATGGTCAGTTGGTATGAATGGGGGAGTGACTGTCCGCAGTGTCTTTGCGACCACACATACGCATAAACTGGAGGCGGGATGTAATGGAACCCCCAGTTGAATCTTACGAAGACGGTCCCTGCGTGAAAATATTTAGATATTCGGGAATGCATGGCGAAGGCATATCCGATTAAATCGACAGAACGCGGGCTCGTCTGCTCTTGCTGCAGCCACCCATCACATCCAGTACAGTCTGAAGTGGCTTGGACGCATATCGTCTCGAACTCATCCTCGCTGATCTCAGCAAACATACAGTCTGTCCTCTTCCCGCAAATATACCATTCAGCCAGCTAAACTTTTATGAATGGGGAAGAGGGTTAAGGCTATGTGTGGGATGTAATCGACCCCCCATAGCCGAATCTCGTCGTGACTATCCCAGCGGCATCCCGAAGAATTGATATCAACGTTTAAACTACCTGACGAAGCAGCCGTGGCATGACTTACAACCCAAACTGATGCTTCTCCGTCTCCTCTACGCTCCCAGCATATTCAAAATAAACTATCCCAGCACCAACACGGCGCTCCAAAATCTCCGCACCTCCTCTCAGCGCGGATCTCGCCAAGCCCGAATTCATATTTCTGGTCGAGCACGCTTACCACGGATCACTTTAAAGCAACTTCTACGGCCGAGCTGGACGCGAAGAGAAAGCTGCTGCGGCCGCAATGAATATCCATCAAGCCGATCCCATTAGCCCAGCCCAGCCTCTACCAACTGCCGAAATCGTTGCGTAAAGGCTCCAGGGGTGACCTCAAGCAAGAGTAACCCTTCCATTACTCCAGGATCACTACTGGAAGGACGGACATAAAAAGGCTCAACAACTGTTAGGTGACCTCAACACCACTGGTGCCCTTTTCAGTGAGAGGTACGTTCTCCCTCTCTAATCCTTTATTCATCGATCAAAGTTGAAATCATGACTGAACTTACCGAACCGACATAGACATGAAATATACATTCGCTATCCTCACCGCCGCCGCGGCCACGCTATTCTTGACGACGCCCGTCACCCTCGGAACCCCGCTCGCAGGGGGAATTGCTGCTCGGCAAGACGCGCCTGGGGCTTGCTGGAAAGCTTGTTTCCCCGAGAGGCAGGAGTGCCCTGCTGGTTGGGATCCTTACCAGAGCGGGGAGTGCTGGACTTGTTGTCAGAATGCTCCAGCGCCGAAATCAGAGCCGGACTACGAATTAGAAAAACGTCAGGCTCTGACATGCCTCCGCATTTGCGCGCCTTCGCCAATCTCCTGTGCTGAAGGATCGAGCCCTACGCAGTTGGGAAGTTGTTGGACCTGCTGCAAGGACGAGTGACATTCGCGAGTTGTAGGAGTTAGAATGTAGTCTGCTGGTGTAGTAGTATATGAATTATGTACAGGTTACGATGAACATCTACCAACTGAATCTTGGCAGCTACTCACACTTCCTCGCACTCCATCCTTTACCAAAACATCCCAAAGCATATGCCGTATCCACAGACCGGGCGCAAGCTCGTACTCTTGTCGTTGCGACCACCACTTCCGACAACATTCCCATGGCCACCCGAGTCTTTCCAGGCTTCTCATCCACTGTTCCCGCACTGTTTGTCATCCTCCGTCTGGTAAGAAGAAAAATTGATAATAAAACCATGTGTTTCCACATGCGCCCGACGTTCCTAAATTATAGCGCAGTGTCTCAGTGCGGACGCTCGGATCGCCAAACCATACGCCGAATGTACAGGAGGAGAAGAGTAGAAAGAGGGAGTTCAGGAGTGTCTGGTTCACGGAATAGTCCTTGCTAAGATGACAATCATAGCAGGTATAGTAGACTCTTGACCTCCACGAGACGGTCTAGGGAGAGATCTCCCCCGGAGAATGACCCTGGAGTATCATGAAATCAGAAAAGCAAGCGCCGACACTTGAAGCTTTTGGGCATAGCCTGTAGTCCATATGCAATTGACCTTCATCTATCTCAGCTTCTACAGGTCTGTTGTCCTCCCACCCGCCAACTCGGCTCATACTACTTCTCCGTTTCCTTGACACCTCCAACACATTCAAACAAACCACCACAGCACTCCAAAATCTCCGCACCCTCCCGCAGTGCAAATTTAGCCAAGCCTAACTTCATACGTCTAGCCGAGCACGCATTAGCGTAGATCAAACAAATCACGCCAAGGCAACTTCTACGGCCGAGCAGGATATGAACATAGTCAGAGGCTGCCTTCCACTCATACAATGTACTGCAGTCGCGACAGACGTTTATCAAGCCGAACCCGTAATCCCCACTAAGCCTCTACCCGAATGTCAAAACTGTTGCGTAAATGCTCTAGGCATGACCTCAAGCCAAAATAACCCAACATCACTTCCACACTGCTGTTCCCACACAGTACGAAGTATGTTGTCCATCTCTAGTCCTTTACTTGTATATTAATGTTAGACCATGACTGAGTTTTTACAGAACCCACATAGACATGAAAGCTATCCTTGCCGCCGCTTTTAGCCACGTTATTCTTGAAGAGAACTGTCGCCCCCCCCCCGAATCCCATTTACAAGGATCACTGCTTGGTAGGACACGTCTGGGAGTTGCTCATTGGCTTGTCTCCCTGAGGGGCAGGAATGTCCTGCAGGTTGGGATCCTCACCGGAGCGGGGGGTGCTAGACTTCTTGTCAGAATGCTCCACAGCCAGCGCCAGTGCCAAAGCCCGAACTAGCAAAACGTCAGGAGGATATGCCTCCTCATTTGCGCGTCCTCATAGGCTCCCTGTAGTGAAGGATCGAGTCCCACGCAGGTGGGGAGTTGCTGGACCTGCTGCAAGGGCGAGTGAAATTGGCGGAATATGATCAATGTGTATAGTAGTATATAAATAATATGCGTGCTACGGATCACTACCGGTACAACTACAGCCTATTTTGAACTTCGCGGCTAATTACAAGACATGATGGATCCAGAAAAACTCGGCTACTCACGCCTTCTTTACGCTCCACCCTTTACCAAAGACATCCCAAAGCATATCCCGCATCCACAGGACGCGGGTGAGCTTGCATTCTTGTCGTTGCAACCACCACTTCCACTCTTTCCACGGCCACTCGAGACTCTCCTCCAAGCTTCTCATCCACCGTTGCCTCATCGCTTGTCGTTCTTCATCTGATGCAAGGAAGAATTGATAATAAAACCATGTATTTCCGCACGCACCCAGCGCTCCCGAGTCAAAGTGCGGCCACCCAGTGCGGGCGCTCGGGTCGCCAAACCATACGCCAAATATACGAGAGGGAAAGAGTAAAAAGAGGGAGTTTATGAGTGTCTGATCTTTGCCCACGAAATGGCCTTTGCTAAGGTAATAATCGTGGTAGGTGTAGTAGACTCTTGACCACCATGAGACCGTCTCGGGGGATCCTCCGAAGAATGTGCCTGGAAAAAACAAGGGCGTCATGAAAATCGAAGAAGCGCAAGGCGCCCAAGTTATAAAAAGAACACTTGAGTACGATATGAAATGGCTTGGATTTAGTTCGCTCTCCAACTCACCTTCGCTAATCTCAGCATCTACAGGTCCGTCATCTTCCCGCCAATACCTCTTTAACCAACTAAACGTCCCGGTGAACGGGAAGAACAACAATTCTTTGCTGTCAACGTTTAGCCCAGCATCGTTTACACGTGTGATACCAGCCTCCCACACCTCCTTGACGCGTTTTGGGTCCGGCCATTTCGTGTAGTGGTGTTGACTCCTAAAACTCCCTGCATCATTCCAAAATGCGTATTCGTACATTTCGCCCTTTTCCATTCTCAGCTGCTTGACAGCGTTATCGAGTAACCATGGTTTTGCATTCCACACTGCATATAGTTCCGGGTTATGTATAAGGGCTTCTCGGTCGAGGGTATGGAGGTGTTTGTATGCGGGCTGTAGGCCCTGGAGAGGTGGGATGTCAAAGGGTGATGCGAAGGTGGTGTTGAGGTAGATCGGAGGGGGTCCTCGGAGGGAGAGGACTGTGGAGGCGAGGGAGGGGGGTGCGTAAAAGTATATCGGGGTTGTGATGGAGCCGAGGAAGTTGGAGAGCCAGGATCTGTATTCTGCGTGAGAGTGTTTAGATTTGGAGAGCGGAAAGAGCGCAGAGACGAGCAAGATTCTGGGGTCTGTGTTTTCCCCTATGATAGGTGCTGGGGATAAAAGGGAAGAGGTTGTCGAGTCCACACCAAAGCCCGGACGTGGAGTTGCCACGAGGGTGAGTGGGGGTTCGTTGTAGCCTAATAGTGCGGTTTCTGTGCAGATGAGGTAGATGACGGCGAAGAGAGTAAGTCCGTACAAAGCACTTCTGCGGTTCTTGGGATTGCGGAAAGCGTAGAAAGGCATCCGTCCAGAGTTGGCACGACGAGTTTACGAGTTTCATTAGCATCGCCATCATGTAGCATCACCATCATGATCTTTTGTGATCTCAATCTTTTCGGGGGCAGTGCTTTTGCTAGTGGTGGCAGCGGAACTTTTAAATCCTGGCTCGTTGCAACTTGCTGATAACTCCGATTCCATTCAAGAAAAGGGAATCCTGAAGCGGGTGAGGACAGCAGTACCGACAGCAGTACCGTCGCCGAGAGGGACATGGTCCAACTTGCATCGATGGAATGGTGATCGGTTCCTCATGTGCCCTCCAGCCTGTCACATATTGATGGTATGAAGGAAATTACTCATTCGTCTGACTTGATAAGCGGATCCACCGAACCACAGCTTCTCCCTACACATCGTCTTGTCACTCTATGCTTTAACAACCCAAAACTACAAGCGGGCAGCACGTAACAGCCTCGCACTTCGCAGCTAACTCGGGAAATGTCTACTGCGGACGAAACTCAATCAAATACTTACGGCTTCAAATCATCTTCTCCCCTTCTTTACGCGCTCAACTCAACACGCCGTCCGCAACTTTTGAAATGGAGCTTCTTAGGACTGATACATGAAGCACTCAACGGAATGCCGTGACTGCGGAGCAGGCCACGCAGTGTACGCCCGCCCAACCTTGCACCACAAAGTCAAAGCCTTAAGGCTTTTTGTATACCTAAGGCAACACAAGAGCTACCGCCCAGGGTCATGATAAATAACCCCCCCTTCCCAGCTCCTTCTCTCATCATCATCTCTATCAAATTTGAATCATGGCCTTTGGAAAAGGCAAAGCTGCATCCTCTCCCTCCAAAACGGTCGTCGTACCAAGCGCACCGCCTAGAGTTCCTTTCCTGCCCAGTCCAACCCTCGTCCCTGCTCTTCCTTCCAGGACTAATGACACCGCTACGTCGAGTTCAACTGCGACCACCCTAAGCACTAGCACCACCAACGGCATTGTCGAGGGTGTCGCCAACAGCAATGGTATCACCAACAGCAATGTCAACGGCGTCACCAATGGCGGTGGCAACGCTGACGAGGCGGTTGGCCTATCTAACCCACAAATGTCCCACAGCCGTCGTCGGATGTTGGACCTTGTCAACGGGTTACACAACACAGGGTACATAATCTCTCCTCCTCCCATCAACCTATGTACCGCGACTAACTAATATATGTTCTCGCTTCCCCAGTGTCCAAGTCGACATCGACCTCCCGCAAATAGCAGTCGTAGGTAACCAATCCGCCGGAAAATCTTCCCTCATCGAGTCCATCTCTGGTATAACCCTCCCGCGCGCTGTTGGTACCTGTACCCGCTGTCCTACCGAGTGCCGACTCTCTCACTCCACCAGCCCTTGGAAATGTGTCGTATCATTGAGAATCACGACAAACGCGGAAGGCCAGCCGCTGGGCCAACCGCGGAACGAACCCTTCGGGCCGGTGATTTACGATAAGAGAGAGGTCGAGGCCAGGATCAGAAGAGCGCAGTTGGCGATTTTGAATCCAAGGAAGTCTGCCTCAAGTTTCTTGGAAGATAGCGCCCTAGATGAGGTAGTAGCGCTGGGTAGTGAAGGTGGTGGTTTGACATTTTCAACGAATTGTGTTTCGTTGGCGATTAGCGGACCTGATGTTGCGGATTTGTCATTTGTTGATTTGCCAGGTAAGCCATCCTCCCGGAGCTTGGTTAGAGAAGCAGTGCTGAATCCTGGCTATGCTATATTAGGATTGATCGCAAGCGTCGGGCGCGGCGGGAACTCTGGCGATATCCAGCTTGTCGAAGGACTCGTGACGTCCTATATCAAGAAGGATAATTGTATCATCCTATTGACTGTAGCCTGCGAAAGTCAGTGTTACATCTACCCTCCAAAAACCTCAGAACTCACACGAACATCGTATCTGCAGCTGATTTTGAGAATCAGGGCGCACACCAGCTGGCCAAACGATATGACCCCGAAGGAAAACGCACAATCGGTTGGTCTTTTCCTTGGTCCGTCCGATTTTAGCCCTTGACTCGTTCTATGTGCAGGTGTGTTAACGAAACCCGACCGGATCCCGACCGGCGAAGAGCACTCCTGGCTCCAATTCATCCGGAACGAGGTAGAACCGCTCAAGAACAACTGGTTCTGCGTTAAACAGCCATCCTCGAGTGACCTCAAACAGACCGAATGGAGCTGGCAGAAAGCGAGAGCAAAGGAAGACGAATTTTTCACAAGTACGAGTCCCTGGAACGAGTTGGAGCCGGTATATGCGCGCTATTTGAGGACGCGGAACTTGCTGGAGAGGGTGAGCGCGGTGTTGTCAGATTTGATAGCCAAAAGGCGGGTACCCTGAAATTTGAAGTTGTAACCCAAGAATGGGTGAGCTGACAGACTTTTTACAACAGATTACCGGAGATTCAAAAGGAGATTGAGAAGATGATTGTGGAGACTCGAGAGCAGATTAATTGCCTTCCAAAACCG
This sequence comes from Podaxis carcinomalis, assembly GCA_018524395.1. Taxonomy (NCBI): domain Eukaryota; kingdom Fungi; phylum Basidiomycota; class Agaricomycetes; order Agaricales; family Agaricaceae; genus Podaxis; species Podaxis carcinomalis. Next base: position 20,926 of record JAEUWJ010000851.1, read on the forward strand.
CCGCCGCAGAACGCGTTTGGCGAAGTTGCTAAGTTGATCAAGGACTTTAATGCGGAGTTGAAGAGGCATATCGATGGCACCCCGAGCAAAGATGGTATTATTCAACGAATTCGCGTTCCATGCGACAGGTTCCGGGGTTTTATTCGCAGGACCGCACCCGAATTTCGGCCGTTTAACAAACCGGGCGAGTTTTCGGTAACGAGGCGTACAAAGCCCAAGTTCTTGGAGAACGAGGAGGAAGATTTTTCGGGTGGAGGATGTGGCGAGGAAGAAGACATTGCGATTGAGGGTGACATCATTTATGTTGATGAGGTAGACCAGCGGATGCAAGAGTATGTCTTCTTCATTGAAGTATGCCAGATTACTTACCAGACCTGAAGCGCACGTGCCCGTGAATTGCCTGGACACTTCCCGTTCGTCGTCCAGCGAGAGTACATCAAGGAGGCTCTGACGAAGTGGGAGGATCCTGCCATGGCCTTATGCGACAAGGTGTATGAGATCTTGACAGAACATATTGAGGATCTCGTTAACAAACACTTTGAAACATTTGGGCAAGGCATGCTGCAGCGCCAGATCGGGTGAATATTATCTATTAAAGTCTTCAATCAACGACTGATGTCGGAAATACAGGCTCTTTATGCACCAGCACCTGGGTCGCTGCCGGGAGGCGGCAAAGGAAAAGGTTAAATGGCTGATGAAGATCCAGGATGACCCTTTCACGCTGAACAACCATTACCTGGCCGATTACAGGGAGAAGTTCCTGACGCATTATCGGCAGGTTCGCAAGGACTCCCAGCCCCGTCAAGGTCCTGGGCAACGTTGGAGTCCTTTTTCGAGCCCAGTCGCTAAATACACCAGTAGAAGAGAGGCTGAGGAGGTCAGCGTGCAGTCATTTGGGCTTAAGGATAAGGCTCCAGATGCGACCGCAGAGGTTCTGAGCCTTCTAGCGCGGATTGGGTATGAGGGATTAACGAAAGAGGATCTGCCGAAGCTCCTTGGGCAAGATGCAATGGATCCAGCGTTGAATATCATGGCGACTGTTCGGGCATATTTCCAAGGTGCGCGCTTTATAAGACGAGGAGATCATTTACGATTAACAAGCGCGTATAGTCGCATACAAGCGTTTCGTTGACAATGTTCCGATGGCCATCGACTACGAGTTGGTGCGAGGTGGAGAGCAGGACGTGTTCCAGCTGCTGTGGGGTAGGCTGGGCATGGATAAAGAGAATGCACATGAGATATGTGATGATTATGCGCAGGAGGCACCGCAGGTAGCTGGTCAACGAGAGGAGCTGCATAAGAAGCTGGAGAGACTGAGGGAGGCCGCTAATCATCTGATTTATAACTGATGACCGTTACCGTTTGTATTTGTACAGCTGCTGTATTCTTTTTGGAACGCTATGAAATTCGCCAATACCAGATGCTCTCACACAGAATATGAGTACTGGGGGAGAGCGAACATCACTATGAGAGGCAGCCAGACCTAGACCTAGAGTACGACAATGAATGCAGTTATCTGTTGTGGACAGCGATTCTTTGGCAACGTTCTGGGGGCTGTAGTGTAAGGGCTAGGCCCTTACAGTCATATCATCATTTTGTTCCGGATTATTTTAAAGTCATTCATTGATAATTAATTACTTATTTTCTTGAGCCCTTCATAGAGGGCTTAATGTTATTGGTTACTGCAAACAATTGCAGGTGGAGGTATGTAGTCCACAGGTCATAAGATCATGAGTCAGAAAGACCTTTACCCCATTTAGGGTACAGCATCAGCATCTAGTGAGCATCTTTCAACACTCCTCCATGATTGAATGACCTTGATAAAGGAAAATAAAAAAGGAAAAAATAATCTATGAGAACAATAGTCCAAAGAACTTGATGAAGCAGTCAAACTTGACTTTCTCCAAATTCTTTGTGAGAAGATTGGCAGGGTTTTCTGTACTGTCAACTCTTGCCAATGTAATAGCCTTGGACTCAATCAATTCTCAAATATAATAGTACTGAATGTCAACATGTTTGGATCACTTTTCAGCAACCTTGTTCATGGACCAAAACAGTGAACCATTGTTGTCTCTGAAGAGAAGAGGAGTTTGGATGTCAAAGTGAAGTTCCTTCAACAGTTGAGACAACCAGACCAACTGTCTACTGCAATCAGACAAAGTCTTGTATTCAGCCTCAGTTGATGAAAGCAAGACTGTCTTTTGCTTTCTGCTCATATCCAAGCCCAGCAAGCTCAATTAGATGCTCAAGCACTATTAGTAAAGGAGCTGGAAGCAAAGATACAAGCTTTGAGTGCACAAACTAGACAAGAGGATAATTTATAGGGGATAGCTTGAGCTAGATAACTACTTAACAGCTTTTCTATTTAGATATAGTTCTACAGAATTCTCCATTAAGGTCTGCTAATTTGAAATGTCTACTATGAATAGGACTTGACTAGTTATTGAGATTTTACTAAATGCTACATACTGTGACAAATAGTATTTAGTATTTATTATAGGCCAGTGTCAGTAAAGTACTCCTTTGTATATTATAGAGCCACTAATAGAATTCTACTATTTTTTATAAACAGTTATCATTAGAATTCTACTAGCTAAAATATCCTCCTACTAGTATGATTCTACTAATCATAAGTCAGCATCAATGGAATTATGCTGGTGAGGATAGGATCCTACTAGCTACAATATGCTATAGTCAGCAGAATTATTTTGCTCACATATTCTATAGCCAGTAGAATTCTACTGGCAACAATACACTACAAGCAGTAGAATTCTATTGGTGGCTAGTTGCTATATACAGTGGAATTCTACTAGTCACAATATACTTGTAACTTGTCAGGTTATTTATTAATCACTTCCATCACCTATATCATACTACTTGCCTAGTTACACTTAGGCTCTGTTCGGCAACAAAATGCTGGTTCTGGTCATGGTTTTGATGCACTTCCCACACCCTCTGATGCAGTTCCCACACAGCCAAACCTAGTCATTCCCAACA
>JAEUWJ010000852.1:0-62535 GCA_018524395.1 Podaxis carcinomalis
GGCGGAACTTCAACCCAAACTCAGGCAGTGCCAAAGGCACGGGAATCAAACTTGTCTTAATCCCGGTCTATAATAAGCCTGCTCAGTTTACTCACGTATCTAGCCGCTCATAATAATAATCTACCATTACGTAATGCTCAGACTGCCCAACATTCACAGCGCCTTTTTGAATAGTTCCATTCCCACCATATCATGCGAGAGGTTGTAGATCCCCAGCCCTTGACCCACCCCCCAAGAACTAATTAACAAAATCATTTCTTTCTGTCGCAGAGATCCCATTGCTCTGTGTTCTTGGTGTCTGGTATCTTCAGCCTTTTTGACGCTCGCAAATACCTATATTGGAAAATCAGTTTTGTCAGTGATTGGAGGCTACAGCTTGCCCAGTTCAACTGGCACCTTGACTAGGGGAAGTCGAGCGATTTCTTGGCAAACACCATCAACCCCCACGGCTTATCCGAGACCTAAACTTCAAGCTGACGGACGGGCCGTGGTGGGCGCAATTATGGGAGACCTTTCTTGTCGTGTTTCCGACCATGACGAGCCTCGAGCGGTTCCAGTATAGCTGTATTTACTCGAATCTCGGCAGGCCTACGTCGAACGACTGCTGTGCGGCACTACCATGAAGCTTAAGGAGTTCGAGGTGTTTACAAACGCACCGATTGATCAATATCTTTTCCGCTTCTTGCAACCACAAGGGGACCTTGAAGTGTTATCACTTAGATGTAATTGGAACAAGTCCGCGCTGCGCCCAGATGCATGCCCGCGATTGCACACACTAACCACTTGGAGTCGACGTTCTATTTAGACCATAAATTCCAGGAAGACCCGTGGTAAACCTTTGTTGGAATTTGTGTCGACCTCTTTACTTCGGGTACCCGAGGACTACAACGAGACAGGCTATCCTGTCACTGTACAGCTCTCCCGGGCACTTTCCCAAACCCGCATCCTGATATTGAGGGGCACCCACAGTCACGGAAGGCTTCCCCTTGTCACTCCCCACCGTCCTGTGCTGAAGTTCTTGATCTAGAGGAGTTCTCTGTAAGCTTGCACTTGCTTGTTTGTCAGCTGGCTCATGGGATTGACTTGTTTTAGGAAGTAGACGTAGATGGAGTATTGGGACTCTTCAGCCTCCGAATTTTCATCATGAGGAGAAACATTCCACTGCAACACTAGCGAGCGCTTGCACAGCGCTGGTTTTCATCCTCGGCCACACTACAGCTCTCGTTCTTCGGCAACGCGTCTCCAGAATGTTTTTTTTCAGATAGCCTGTCAGCGCTTCCGATACCGAAGCCTCCTCATTTCTCGCAGTGAGGAACATCTATAGCCACCAAAAGTAATGACGCGAACACGGTTGTTGGGTCACCAGAACCAAAACATAGTATCTGCTTCCAATGCCAGTTAAGTCACGTAACCATCCCCCCAACGCCTCCTCAATCTTTCCCCCATGTCATCCATGCTTTCCTATTAACAAGGACGCTACTCAGGGGAGCCCTATGCAACGAGACTTTGGCCAATCCTAGTGTCAATATGTCACCATGGACCTTTTCCAGGAGCTAACTGACACTCTCAACATCCCTCACTACCTCGGTGCTCCGTCTTTGAGGAGGGCTTGAAGGTCAGGATAAAGAAGGGATGTTCCTTCACGAAGACATATTCTTGCTGGAACTGACTATCCGGCGCCTTGAAACGCACCAGGAGAATATCGCATCCTTTGATAGTCATTATATGTTGGAGATCCTGATTCTCCGCGTAATGCGACGCGTCGACACTGGCGCCCATCTCCAAACTAATCGATGTCACGTCCACGTTAATGGCCATCTTGAAGCATATCTAACAATGGTTGTGTCTGGGTCCATGATTATCATGGATTCTCTAGTCGCTGGGTCTTCATACAACCACGCTCCCACCATATTCTTCTTCCCGCATCCCAGACTTTCCCTTGCAGACTCCAAAGTCTGAGATCATATTCGTGCCATGTTCCGGACGCAAGCACGGTCCAAATTTGCCTCCCTCCCCGACGAACCCGCAGCGCAGTAATAGTGAAGCTATCAAGTTCTCGGATGCTATCCCAGTCGTCATGTAGACCTTAGAAAAGAGGATCAACCCCTGCAGCTACGTTAACTCGAACTTGTGCCGTTCACGCAGCATTTGCACATGACTGCATGAGCATCTCATAAACTTCGCCCATTGTTTGTGGCCCTATCTTGATCCGGCGTAGGGCTCGCTGAGTGTGAATGTAGCAGAGGACTTGATCGGGCTGGATTGGCTTTCGACTGTTAATCAGGCGATTTCATTCGGCTTGTACCACCAGTGCGGAGACAGTAAAGAGATAGGCAAAAAAAGGGCTGGGAGCTTTCTAAACATGTCGAGCACATGTTTATTGGTGTCACTTGAGAATCCACTGCATCAAGTTTCATTCTCGACCAATCATATCCAGATAATCCCTCGTATAATAGACGATTTGAAGGTGAAAAAGAGTCATTAAAAGGTTAGACAAAGCCCCGAGATGAGGACTCACCGAAGCACAGGCCTGGAGAACGCATAGGGCACCAGCCGCATCTCTCGAATTTTCGCAACAGAATGTAGGAGGTCCGCTCACATCCCTACACGTCACCATATAGTCCTCAGGTGGACAACAGCTATCCGACCCGGCCGACGCAACTAGGGTGGCCTCCATTATCTCGCTTGCTTTCATCTCTGGCACCAAATAGAGCCACCGAGGAGGCAATGGTTCTGGGTTGTTCATATCTGTCGTTGCAAATCTTCTGAATGGTAAATGGAAATAGAAATCCATGTCTCGGCAACCAACATATACGGGTCGGAATGGGAATGGGCAAAGGGATGACCTATGTTGATTCTTGTTAACGGATGCCTGTCGTACGTGTCAGACACTGGCTGGACGGCTGAGTCGATCTAGCAGCCACGGTACCAGCGAAACCCATCTTTGGTCTTCACTACTGCGCAGCAGTCAATCCAGAGATGGCTAGTTCGGCTGTTCTGGACGCCTTTTGACGGCAGGTGAAACAGTTCTACAGAGAATAAGTATTAGGTCGGATGACTATATTGTATACCTAAATGGAGGGTGTGGAAGTGTAGTGAGTAGATACAGCGTAGAAGGATCATGTGCACATATTATGTGTGTCGTGGTCCAGTCCCCATGTTTGCGTAGATATTACTTTTGTATCCATAATAACATCATGTCTACGGCTGATCTGTTCTAATTGCGGCCTCTGTAAATGGGTGATTTCAGTTAGTGGTGTAACAGGAAGGGGAAAGGGACTATTACGCACTGAAGAACTCATACGATAGCCAGCATAAGGCGGTGCTGGGCATGATAGTCATGACTCGAGGTGTAAGTCCCCTTCCGAACCCTTTGATACCATCTCGTCTCCAAATAACGCGGAAAGCATCAAACATGCCATTGACGTTGCGGATGTCAGCTTCATGTGAGGTACCTCGCGTCTGCAGCATCGTTTTTGCGACATCTAGGGGTGTTGTGACAGCTGCAGCGACAGCACCAGCAACGGCACCAGCAGTGATATGTGAAACGGGGGAATACTCGTTACGAGGGTTCATAAAACGTTTGACTTGTTCGTAAACGGTGTATTGGATAGCATTGAAGGGGATAGAGATGGCAAGGGTGGTCGGATAAGAGACATAGAAAGCCGCTAGACCTTCGTTGCGGTAGACCGTGCGGGCACATGTCAAGACAGAGCGGAACTCTGACTTGTGGAGCTGCATACGCTGCTTGATAACTGGAAAAATGAGACGGAGGGAACCGGAGAGAATTGGGCTTCCAGTGACGTACCATCGAAGGGATTCATTAGTGCATCGCTGGCAGTTGTGGCAGAAGCACCGGCAAGTGCTAGAAAATGGATTTCGGTGCGTCTGCAGGTGATGACAGGATTCAAAACTCACAGTGGGCCAACCACTGGTTTCCGGCCTCATTCCCTCCCGCGAGCTCTTTAACCGCCTCAAGGGTGCCAAAATGAACAGCATGCGCTGGACCAGCACCTAGAACGACAGAAGAAACACCTCGCCATAGTGCCCTCATGCCTTCGGTCGATGATATCCGTGTAAAAGCATTCCCGACACCAGTGTAAACCGCCACGGGTGAGGCCGTGAAAACTTGCATACGTGTCTAGGGGAGCAGTTCAGGACAAAACACGGGAATAAATAGGTATAACTTACTTTGATACTGTCGATGGGGAACATGACAGCGTGTTCTGAGATGCCAGCCTAGGTGAAATTGAACAGAGAGTTTGGAGCGGAGGGGCGCGAAGACTAACGAGTGCGCCAGCAAGCATGTTGACCTGAGGCCCGAGAGTCAATTAGGATGTAGCTAGTCCGACATGAAAGGGATCACTGACCGCGAGGCCGGCATTGGGAGGGAGAGACTCATAATCTGGTTCCTCGGCCATGGGTGGTGCGTCAGAGTCGGAGGGAAGGAAAGGGCAAAAGGGGGCAAGGAAAAGACGGGGAGAAGAACCACACGCTCACTGGGATGGAGCAGGGCGGGGTTGTTGACCGGGGAAGGCGGTGAGGAGAGGGCGGGAGAGGATGAGGGGTGGGTTGGGCAAAGCGGAAAAAAAAGAAATTCGGGTTTGATACGGGTTCTTATTACATATTCTCTTCAATTGATTACCGAGGTCTTATGCACTATACTGTTATACGTCTCATCCTCCCGGTGCCATTGGCACCGTTGGCAATGCTGTCCTACGCGAATGACCTTGCTTCTCCAAAGGTGACACGTCTATCTATTTTCTCCTAAACCGGCGATAATTTCGACACAGCCGAAGCAGTCGTCGTCCATACGAATTACACCGAATAACCCCTCGACACTCCTTGGCAAGCTGAGAGGTTGCAAAGGTTGCGAGGGCTGCATCTGGGCACAAGGAATAAGCCAGAGTCAGGTTTCCAAGGAGTAGGCTTTTCTTCGCATCTCCTGGCATCAAAGGAATCGCAGGGTATACAAATGACACATGATTATCCCACTGCTGGGGCCTAAGCATTCTCATGCTTTCCCAAAGGCCGTGCAGGAAAGGCCCTTTCTGCAGGAACTGCCTGTTTACAGCGTCCTTCGGCCGCCTAACGTCCGACCTGTCTTGGTTGAACCGCTGAAATGCTACCAAGCTCGAGGTTCCTCGGTGCAACCGTTTTATGTCAAGACGTTCGTACCTGCATACATCTCACCCATCGGGCCTCTTACTTCTGTTCTCGTCGATCTTGCACGGGGAGAGCCGAAGGACGTACGTTGTGCAGTGCGAAGGCTTGCAGGTTGGAGATGATCGACGCCTGACCCTGACGCTAATGGTGTTGATAAGCCAATTACTAGTTCCATCACTTTTATCCAGCGTAGTAATAATACTGATGCATGCTCGTGTTGCGACGGTGTAAAGGCATATAATATAAGTCGTATCTTGTGCCCACAATTCGATTCTCGTGCGAGCCCACGCTGCTTGCCTTACTTCCGCGTGGCCTTATCGGCCGCTGCCAACCTGTCGTGCTCCTCGATATTTCTGGACCCCGTGAGACCAGCAGTTCATGTCACAGATCGAGACGAACACTCACATCGCTTCCCAAGGATAATCCAACCTATACACTCGTAAGGAGCCATCCTGATTCAGTGATGGCTGATTCACTCACCAAACGTCTTCGACATCAGCGCCGGCGAAATAACTAGAGATTCACATGTCCGTCAGCTCTCAAGCTCTGTTCGTGTTATCATTGGAGTGTACAAACGGGGTATCGGCTGGTATCTCGGCCAGTTTGGCCTTTTTCTTGTTGTGAACAACAAAAATAGCAAACTTGGTTGCATTTCTGAGAGCCTCCCGTTCAGACTCCGGGCGGGTCAAGAGCTCTTCCTCGACGTCCTTTTGTAGTTCAGCGAGTGCGTATCTGAACAGGACTTGAGTTCAGTTATTGGAAAAGCTGCACAGGAAAACAGGACCAACGAAAGGGTTTTGCGGGTATCATCAACCTCGTCCTGCAACAAACAAATCTATCACAATATGTACAGTTCAGAAAGATCAAAGGACGAACAACAATGAGGTTGCGCTTGCCAACGAGCAGTTTCCCGGCATTCGGACCACTAACGATATCGATATCGAAATCTTCCCAGAAGCGGTGGTGGTAACTCACAGCCATTGAGTGCGCACGACTTCTTTGCCAATTTGCTCCGCCGTGGTGCCTTGCACAGGCTCGTAGAGTGAAAGACCAATGGCTTGGATTTGAAGTGCCTTGTTCACAGTTGATTCCCTCAAAAATGTGCGCTGTGAGTGGTATCAGCCAACCTGTCACCAATTTGTCCAATTTGCAACACACCATGACACGGGCCGGGAAAAATCCACTGGAGAAGCAATCGTATTTTAATACACTGCATGCGCCAGGGTCGGGATACAAGGCATACTAACCCACCACCTAGGCAAAAAAAGCTTATAATTCAGCTGGATTGATTGCTGTAGAGACAATGTAGCACTCACCGATGGCGATCATGAGATCCGGATTAAATTCTGCCGCGATCTTGGGAGTCGCATTGCGGATGAGGTTGTGAATGTCATTATATGTGACTCGCCAGTGCTGTACTTCAGCCATCGCTTTGAGACGAGTTTGAGATGAGTTGTAAGGTTTTGGGTAAAGTAGGGGGGAGCTGTTATCTTTTCACTTCTTTTTCTGATCCGAGCCCATGTGATGCTGATCGCTTACCCTGTTCATCTTCTCCTCCATGTCTGGTACGTCCCCCGTGCTTCGTCCGGTGCAAACACTATAATATGCCACAGAAACACCCTCAGGCTCTGCATCGGGCTCTGCATCGGGCTCCGCAACATCCAAGGGCATAGGCAGCCTTGCCAAAAAGCAGAGTGACGTTACTCGCCAAGGTACCCAAAAACTAAAGTTCACACCAACACTCCCTGTACGACGAAAGAAGGAGTAAATAAGCTTGTTCTCTGTTATATCATCCTACTCCAGCTCATCCTTTCTCTAGGGAAGTGAAAGCTGTCAGTCACTCGCACTTGGTCTCTCCGTGATCTGGTCATTAATCCCTCGAATACTCTTAGGAACCAGCCGCACCTACAATTCCAGAGCCTTCAAATGCGGGTGCAAGAGGCCGTGGGCGTGGCAGGGGAGGCACAGACTCGGGCAGGGCGCGGGGGCGTGGGCGGGGTGCACCACCTCCCGTCGAAATGACCGCTAGTGGTCCCTTCGCCATGGGCCCTGCTCTCGCAGGCAGCCAAGCTCGCCGTTCAACTCCTCGTGCAGATCTCACACCTGCAGTCCCCACGCCCTTAACACCTAGCACGGCTCTAGGCGCGAACCTTACTCGGACGGCTGCACCGACTCTGAAAGGTCTCGACACGAAAGGAAAAGCAAAAGTCAAAGAGGAAGAAGAGGTTTATTCGGATCCGGATGAGGGTGTGGAGATTATTGATATGAACAAGATCAAAGATATGGATTGGATGGCTCCAGAGAGCCTGAGAGAGGAGAAAAAGCCAGAGAAGGTGAAAAGGGAGAAAGAATCAGAGGCTGTTGGTTCGTGTCCCACGTGTTGGCGCATCTAGATTGTTAGTTGACGCCTTTTGCAGATGTGAAAAACGCGCTGGATCTCAGCGAGAGTGAAGAGGAAGAAGAGCTTGAAGACCTTATCGAGGACTTTGCAATCCGGAGTGATCTAGATGCGGTATGGTTCCTTCCATTCTTTATGCCTCTCTAACCTTGAACCACCTCTTGGACCAGGATCCCACACTACGCGAGGACCGCCTATACTTCTTCCAGTTTCCCGCACCATTCCCAAAGTTCACAAACCGAAGTACAAACTCGTCTCCAGTCGGATCCGTCGAGCCTACTGCAGGACCTTCGCAGGCGGAAGCAGCGACGAAAAAAGTAACTTTCGCGCCAGACACAAAACCATCCCTCACACCTGGTTCCTCGCGACCATCCACCACACCTCCCGAACTTGTTCAGGAAGAACCCGTGGATGGTGTTATTGGCCAACTTGAGGTTTACAGGAGTGGTGCTGTCAAAATGCGTCTTGCGAATGGCATTTTGCTTGATGTATGGCCACCGGTTGAATCGTATGTTGTGTCCCTTGATCCATATTGGTTCACAGGTTAGTGCGGGGACTCAGCCATCGTTCCTCCAACAAGCCGCTCACCTCGACCTGAACAATAAGCAACTGACTGTATTGGGTGAAGTCAACAAACAATTCGTTGTTTCACCCGACGTCGAGTCTCTCCTTGAAGGAATGGAACGGGTAGATAGATCGCTACCAGTATTCGAAGGTGAAGACGGTCTCATTAAAATGGATATTACGTGAAATTAGCATTTCTACGTCAAGCAATACATGAAAGCATAGAAAAAAACTATAAGTTGTACCTACTAACTGCTACTCCTACACACGACAAAATTGTTCTGCCCAAGCGCCCAAGGAGAAATCGACTCGAATATGAACAATAAAACGATGCATGCGATTGCAGGACGTATAACCCTAAAGGAAAGCCACAAAAATGCCCGTGAACCACGAATGAATATGTAACCCGGAAAGATCATGGACGGAAATCCTGTGCGAAATTGCTCCATATATCGTTCTGTGACATCTCCACTCCGACCATGTACTCGTGCTGTTGATATTGTTGGTTTGATGGTACGTTAGCATATCCCAGAGCCGCTGCATTGCCGTTTCCATAGTACGGTGACTGAGGTTGATGGTGACTCGTCGATGCCGAGGCATGTGCCTGTGAATGCCACAGGTGACCTGTTCCCGTTCCATTCGGCATAACGCTTCCATTCCCTGGGCTGTACAAACTGGGAGACTCGAAATGAGGCGAATACACAGAATCGGAAGGCGTTGGGTAACCCTCCGTTGTAGGGGATAATGGGTCGTTTTGATATACTCCAGGTGATAACGGCCCTTGGCTTGAAGAGGTTGAGTAGGACGTGTATAGATCCTGGTGTGAGGAGTGTTGGAATGTATACTGGGATTGCGTGAGTGCCTGAGGGTGTGCTGGAGGTGGCAATGAATGCGGTGGTTGAGGGAAGTAGTTGTACATCTCGTGTTTGCTTTGACCAGCGTTGTTACTCTGGTAATATTGGTTGAGCATTTCGACAGCATCAGCTCGTGGTGGCATAGGGGCAGGAGCAGTAACTGGCGGTGTTCGCTTGGAGGTCGATCTTGATGCTGGACTGGACTCGGGGTTGTTCGTTGGTGAATTGCCGTTAGATTTGGGTACGATGAGGGATTTGCGGCCACCAAGAACGTCAAGGGCATCTGGTTGTGATGGATCTGTTGGTTGTCTGTCCAGCCCATGACCTCGACGATGTGCCTCCAGGGATTGTTCTGCCCTCTCCACAAGCTTTTGCATGTGTCGCTGCGAAGAAATCAGAAACGGTTAAAGTGAGATAATGGGTACTGCGTACCAAAGAGGCCTCTGAACGACAGGGTCGAGAGCCTTCCTCATACAGTGCAAGGGCCTCCTTGAGGTCTACATAGCATTCACGAGCAAGGGAGAACCCAGGACATTCGACGACTACGGCACTAAGGACGATCTGTAACCAGGTCAGGAAACTTCCGTACTGGTTGTTGGAAGCGCGACTTACACAAGAGGAGTACACAGCAGTCCAGAAGTACCAGCCATGTCGCACAATCCTACGATGTTTGGCATACAGTCCGTGGATGTGCTGACAAACTGTTCTTGCCGAAGTGATAACTGCGTAAACGGAAGGGGCATACTTATGTTTGAAAGGATCTATAGGATTTTGGCGGATTGCCTGGGCGAAGTAGCTACGGTGGATGTAGAGTAGATCTGAAGATACGTCAATGAGAGTCAGCAGCATTTGGAGAGGAGCTCACGAACTAGATTCTTTCATGAACCGCGCACAAGCCTGTTCGCATGCTAGCTTTGCGTTGTCAGGCCAACCATGAGGACTCTTTGGATTAGCCGGCGTCCATAGATGCTCGGGTGGAATGATACTGCGCAACATCTTGTCCAGCTCAAGAAGTTGAGAATAAGGAGGTGTCTTTGTGGCAAAAACGTGGTTGGCGGAAGCGGTGAGACACGTTACACAGTACTGTGTTCTCCAGTTTTGGTCTTCAGATGACGGGTATCAAGTCAGTATATGGCGGAGGGGGAACTCGAGACCACCCACAGCCCGGTTCTATTTCGCCCTTTGCATTTTTGTAGGCATAGAGATCTTCAGGCAGTTTGCAGTCAGTATGGTCAATACCAAGACAACCTGGTCGACCGTTGACAATAGCCTTAAGAAGAAATGAGTAATATGAAAGCCATGAGCAGTCCTGAACATACAGTATACGTATCCCAAGTCCAGATATCCCAGAAAATCTATGTTCCAGAGGTTAATAGCACAGGAGGTCGGGATGTAGTTTTAGGCTTACGCCGCGTCGCCGTTGTATTTCGTCATCTGGTAAGCTCCAGCCCCCACTATCACGTTCTGTAGAAGGGTCAACCACCGAACGGGGAAACGCTTGCGGAGAACTTACGCAATCCGATCTGTCATGAAAGGATGTCAGATGGTGAGTATTAACTCAGCCGAAACAGTTCTACTGACCATTTGAGCGACCCTTGCAGCCAGGCCAGTGATCAGCCAACGTTCTTCGTTCGCTGATCGGTCTGAGTTGAAAAGGAAACGGATCATCATGAAAAGGGCTTCACAGGTTGCTACGGTAGCGTCCGTGAGCATTGAATCCAAAGATAGAGCCGCACGGGCTAGCTGGTGATACCGGGCAGCGAGCCAATGGGCTTGTTCTCCGGATGCTTCATCGTAGAGAGCGCCGTTGGCAAGAACAATAAAGAAAACGGATAGTTTGTGGGAGTGGATGATGTTGACACTTGGAATGCCGGTTGTACCATAAATAGGATCCATAAACGTTCTGATGAACAACTGGCGAGCGATGGGATTGTACCTGGGTAATGGTCAAATAAGGTATAATGATCATGCTGCAAAGGAATACCCACATCCACGAGCAGTACTCATAATAGATATCAAACAGTTGCAGCGCACGCTCCTGGGTAGGAATAAAGGGCAAAAATAGGGGCTTCTTATGTGAAGAGTCTTTGAGACCGAACGGGAAGGCAATAGCAAGTTCCATGATCTCCTGTGGAAAGTCAAGGTCCCTCAACCGGTATTTGTTTTCATCATAGATAGACTAGGAGCACCATTAGATATTGAATCAATGACTCATAATTGACGACATACCGGAAGCAAGTCTTCAAGGTACTATTCGTGTGTGTCAGAGTCAGAGTTGGTGGACTCAAGGTGGCGATATAAGTGGGACACCTACCTCAGCACCTGCCGTTACCCCACGGTAGCGCATTTGCCCATCCTGACCAATTGCAAGTGAACCAAGACCCTCTGTAATCCCTTTGACCTCCGTTTCATCTTCCTCATGGTGTTCGTGCTGCTCGGGTGCGGCAGGTGAGGAAGCGTCCTGAGGGTTCTCGAGTTCCAAGAATGACTCTTGTTCAATCGATTGCATAAGAGATTCAGCTGGCTCTTCCTTCGTGACCTTCATCTTTAGCAGATGTGGGGCGCGCATTTCCAGCAGCTCCTCCAACTCTCGGACCCTCAAAGTGAGTTGCTTGACTTGTTTTGAAAGCTCTTGGGCGTGTGCCATGAGCACTCTGTAGGCAGGAGGTCGGTCATGTTGGGGTTGCGAGTGATAACAAATCATTTACTTATTGCCCTTGGTTGCTGGTAGAATACCTGCAAACAGAGTTGAGAGTGAGTTATGTCTACCATGAAGCGGATTGGAAATTACATACCGTCAGGACAAATTGAAGCGCATCCTCGGCTATGGCATGGTTTAGCTGAAGCGGTGGGCTATTTTGGGGATAACTTACCGAACGCATGATTGACAAGGAAAGACTCTATGAGGTATACGAATGGTAAATCTGAGAGTTGGCAAGGAACATTGAAACGAGCACACCGGTCGCATTTGAGTTTGGATCTGTCTGTACGTCAGCGCCGGAAGCGTAATGTAACAAGAAAAAAAAAAGATGAACAGACCGACGACATTCAGCGCAAGAAAGGCCAACCTTGCGGGGAGGATTGGCATCTGGCTTGTCTATGACCCCCATGTCGGTGAGGAGTAGAGGGAGGAACGATAGATAGCCTGATTGATATGGGGAAAGGGTGACTACCGGTGGCCGGCTAGGAAGGGATATATGGGCCAGCATTCAGTTTGTTTGGTTTCCACACACATCTATTCCCTTGTGACAGGTCCGAGCTTGGAACGACACACTGGCGCTGCCTTCCCTGACATTCACCCTGACCAGTCCCTCCCTCCCCACAAAGACGCCTACGCCATATCCTCGTTCTGTCGGAAAACTCAATTCTGCCACTCCTGCAGAATAGCCCAACCTCACAGTGTGTCTTTATTCTACAGACCCGAGTGCTGAAATGCCGAACTGCAATGCTGATGGTCATCGGCAGACTGCCTGATTGGGTGAAGCGCAGTGTGAACTCATAACAACGCAAACCAATTCATTTCTGTCTATTCATATTTTCTCAATCTATATTTACGTGTTGCCGCCCTCTCTTCATATCACATATCTTCACTTCCCTCCTGTCAGTTCGGTAAGTACCTTGGGCGCTTGTACGGTTATCAAAGCAGGCAAAAACAGAAAAGAAAAACAAGGGATCAGATAAAGCGGATTCACTACCAAAGTAGCTCCTCCGAAGGTAGCTGAGTTGGTTTTCTGCAGTGCAGGATCGCTCCTGCATAAAGCCAAATGCCTCAAACATCATGAAACATGTCCGAAAGGAGCCAGGTAAAGAGAATAACAAGAACAAAGGATGTGGACAAACTCACAGCTGGGGTAAAGCGGTCATGTTGATGAGCAAGATGCAAATCTGGAAAATTGTGCGCAAGCGCCGCCGTTTTGTGCACAGTTCAAGCTCCGATCAATTTCAAAACTCCGATCCACCCAAACTGCGCAACGTCGTGCACGACGACAACATATGTCAGCCACACAGCAAAGCCAAGGGTTTGCCTACCCAACCACTGGATATGTACAGCCAACAACAACAGAACCCTCTGTAACTGCAGCTACACCTGCTGGTACTCAACAGACGGCCCAAGCTGGTACTTCGACCTCTACGCAGACCCAGACACGCCAGGCAGCAGAGGAGGCTCGCAAGGATCGCACACTGGCGGAATTTATGCTAATGCTTGATGATTATGAACCGCTCGTATGCGAAACACTTATTTGTCATATCGTTGAGCATAACTGATGCACTGAGAATCTCAGATTCCAAATGAGGTTACCGATTACTACCTCCAGCGTGTTGGGTTTGAGTGTGAGGATGTGAGACTGTAGGGCTCTCTCTTTTCCCCTCTCCTCTTGCCGGTCCAACATGTTTCTTCTAGGAAACGCCTTTTGTCCCTGGCCGCTCAAAAGTTCGTATCTGACATAGCCGCCGATGCATATCAGCATGCACGCATACGAACTAACGCTGCCGGTGGCCGAGCTCGCGTGAACCAACCTTTTACAGGGGCTGGCCATGTGAAGGTAATATATTTCTTCGGCTTGTATCCGACCTCTGACTGATCCGGTTTGACAAACGTTGAAGGACAAGACACGTACGACTTTAACGATGGAAGATCTCAGTGCTGCCCTTGCTGAGTACGGCATTAACTCGCGGAAACCAGAGTATTACATGTAGGGCCATCCTGCTTACACCTGGTGTTGTATCCTTAATCATAATCCTTGACTTGGACTGTGCATCGGAGATGCTATAAAAATATCATGTTTGCCAACATACAAAGTACGAGCAGGAAGACATCAAGCCTC
Organism: Podaxis carcinomalis; assembly: GCA_018524395.1. Lineage (NCBI taxonomy): Eukaryota > Fungi > Basidiomycota > Agaricomycetes > Agaricales > Agaricaceae > Podaxis > Podaxis carcinomalis. The sequence continues at coordinate 13,809 of JAEUWJ010000852.1, forward strand.
GCTGACGGCGACTTTCGTGACTTGATACACGAGACCTAAAGGCTCACGTACAGGGTATTCGAAAGCCGCACTCCCGAGGGCCCCCCATTTGATCCACCAATCCTCAGCAGCCTCACGCGCATTGTATCCGAACACCTCACCAATCTCGTCCCACTGCTCCCTCAGCTTAGTATCATCCCATTTGGTATGGATGGCTTGGAGCGACAACCTCATTCCTGCATCTCGTAGATCACGGTCTTGCCCTGGGGGCAATGTAACCAGCATCGCGTTCCGGAGTTCCGAAGTGTGTACCTGAATGCATCTATCATAGCGAACATCGTGGAAGGCTTCGAGCAACTGGGGAATCTGCTCCCTTGTGCTCAAGCGAGACATCAAAACACCAAGAACGGTTGCATCCTCGACTGCAAGGCTAGGGCCTTGCATGGTGCACGGCTACGATTGGTTATAAGTGAGCAATGATAGCAAAATGTGAGCATCCGAGGGAAACTTGCCAATAGTGGATGGGCAGCTTCTCCAATTAGAAGAATACGGCCCGATTCATCCAGCCAATCCTCCGCAATTTCGCGCCGGATGAATTTAGTGCGAAGCGCAGTGGGGGAGAGATTGAATAGCCGTTGGATTCTAGTCCAAAATCAAGCTCAAGTGCGTCATTTTCGGGCCATTGTTTTTCACGCACCTAGGGTCGTAGTCTTTAAAGTCAATGACGCTTGTTGGCACACTGATGTTCCACCCCTCTTCCACGGGTTCGGAGGAGCGAAGACCCTCATCGGGCCAATACACGTGAAGGCTGTATTCTGTTCCATCTCGCTAATCAAATTCAAGGTCACAGAGATATCGGGACATTGAATAGGTTGATATACATACAATAGGATAACCTATACTAAATTAGCGCTATGGGATTGATAACATGGAGGATGAGCCAACTTACCAAGTGCGCTGCGAGAATCTCCCATCCAAATGGGCCACTGGACATCGCGTCAGATGAGAACAATGACGAAGCCCTACAAGGATAGTAGATCCGAACCTCAGAAACCTCTGCATACTTCCGTAGTTCTGGGTCTTTCTGCATCTCAGAAGTCGGAACGGTGATGCTGTCAATGTATAATTAGAAATTTCCACGGATGACATGTCGAGTCCAACATACGTGTAGAAGCTGTGATTTGTGTCGGTGCCCGTATCGGCTTCTGGCGCGACAGTTTTGCGAACTACACTTCGATATCCATCGGCACCTATAACGACATCGGCAAATAGTTCAGCGCCATCCTCGAAAACAACAATAGGTTGGTGTTTGTTTTCGTCGAAATAAACTTTCTCTATCGAGGCGTTGAAGGTGACTATTGCACCAGCGGCGGTGGCGAGTCTGTGCAATGCTTGGTGCAAATCATCGTACTGCCACCAACGCGTGAGTACTTGCGGCGTTCATGGGAGACGGTGTCTTAATTTGCGTACATGCATCAATAAGAATTCAGCGCCTGCTTCCTGAATGATATCCTCTTGCCATTCGAGGAGTCCTACATGTTCCCCAGTATGGACTGCGGCAACCAGAAAAAATCAATCACCGGTATTAGCATGTAAATAAATTCAACTCACACGAGTAGAATTGACTCTTGCGACACCTCAGAGCAGCTGCTAGTTCCTCGTGTAAGCCCCACTCGAGCAGAATCTTGGTCATGTTCGGGGGAACACGTATACCTCCCGCTGGCTGCCGTTATCTCTTGGTAAAATTTTCGTGAGCTACACAAACTTGATATACCTGGTGGAGGCCATCCGACTTTTCAAAGACTTGAACACGGTGGCCACTTCGGGCTAGAGTGAAGGCACTCGCAAGGCCGGCGATTCCTGGTCGCACATAAAGCCAGTGTTACAGCTAACAAGCCCTGCGGCGAAAGAGAGTACGTACCTCCACCGACTATAACGATGTCTATGAGCAATCTCGGCTGCCTGTTGCTAATCCCCATGGCTTGCATCCGCTCGTGTAGATCATCGTTGCTATACATAGTATGATAGGCGGGAATACTGAAGGAAGGATCCTATGGTGAACGAGCGGTAGGTCGCGACTGGCTTGAAGGTGCAAGCGGGAGGAGAAGAAAGGCCGTTCCGAATTAGAGCAAGAACTCGGTCTCTTGGGTATATTCTGAGGATTGGAAGCGAGCAATAAGAGTCGGTCTAGGGTTATGGATAAAGTATGAGCGAATTGCCAGCGAGCGACTAGGCAAATGGGCCCAGAGAAGAGAATCAGAAGGAGACTACTATTTTAGACTTTGAGGTTGACGAGTGGCGCTAGGGATTCTAAACTCAATCGACAAAAAGTGCAGTTCTTTCCGCGACCCGGTGCTCAGTTAACATGATCATGTCAGCTGGGGTAATGATACAGGGTATGATGGAATTCGTCAGAAGTGTTGATGGCGAATGATGGAAGGCTTGCCGACTGAAGAACACGCGGAATGTTTAGATTCCTGACAAACAGGGGAGGGCGGTGAGCCTGGTGGAATTTCTAGGGAAAACCCCTTTGCCAGAAACTTTACATCTGGTCAGCAGTGCAATACCCCCGAAAATTAATGTCATTGACATGATAATAGGGGTAGATATGATCTGTCGGAGCGTCCTAAGTCAGGCAGAGGATAGGTGGATGAATGATCGCCCGTTGGGGCATACAAGAACAAAGTTATATACCAGAGGTACGATGTGTAGAGAAGGCTAAGGCAAGTTGAAGGTGCGCCGATTGAGGGGATCAGCAATCAGATGTCAAATGTTGCCTGGAATGGGTGCAGGCCGAAAGTCTTGTCGAACCGCAGATCAGAAGAAAAGTGCTGGTCGTTATGTCGGGTGATGAGGATATAGGTCGCTGATAAATGATATCGAAATGGAAAAAGGGCCCGGTTAATCACGTGAATGGAATTGGTGGCGAGGGGCGGACCAAATCGAGACAATTGTTGACCTCGTCGTCGATGACGCTCAAGCTCAAGCCAGAAAGCAACCCTCCGTCCCCATTTACATGGGACATTCCCTCTCCGTCTCCACCAGAACCCTCCTCGCTACCCTCGCCCCCCGCAGCATGGCTCTCTGCAAAGGATATGAAACTCTATGGCTCTCGCCCACTCACTTCAACTTCGGACATTGGCGTGGTCAAGTGCAAGGACTGCAGTAAACCTATTCTTCGGAGTTTTATCTCGGAGCATGCCAGTGAGTGTGCTAGCAGATTCTGACCTCTACGATGTATCCAACTCGGGGTTGGCAGGCGTCTGTGCCAAAATTCGTTCTGCAAATCTCAAAAACAGCAAAATAAAGGGAGATGTTGATGGTACGTCAGGGTTTCGGTATCGCGTAGAAATTGATCTGAACTTTGGTTTAGACAAGAAGAACCTGAAGAAGCGCAAAGCTTCCCCGACTCCAGAGGACCCCTCACAACCGCTCAAGAAGAAAGCCAAACCGCCGCCCAAAGTCACGAAAGGTCGAGTCAAAGGACCCATAGATTATGATAAACAATGCGGCGTTATCAATGACAAGAATTTGCCTTGCTCTCGATCATTGACTTGCAAGTCTCATTCCATGGGCGCTAAACGTGCTGTACAAGGGCGTTCACGTGGATACGACGAGCTTCTCCTCGAGTGGAACCGTGCCAACAACCCCAACTTTGTCGAACCTGTGAAACGCGAGACCAAGGCAGAGAAGAAGGAGAAACGGGAACGAGAGAAACAAGAGAAGAAGAGGTTGGAGGCTGAAGCAGCGGCTGCTCGGGGGGTAGATGTCACTGCGACATCATCCCAGAAGAAGAGTGCTGGCGGCGTCGCTAAGAAGTTTGGCAAGAAAGCAGCTGCCGCGGCCGCAGCAGTGCGTCTAGCTGAAGAAGGCGGGGATGCCTCTGACGATTTAGGCGAACTCGACTCCGAAGCTGAATTGGATGACCTAGTCAAAGTCGTTCACACCGCAAAGGATCGTGGGTTGATGGCAGTGCCCTTAGCCGTGCCTTACGATGCTGGTAGTTGGTTTGTCCAGCGTCGTGAGAGGGCTCGGATGTGCCGAGACTTTTTATTCGGTGCTCTGACAGGGGGCGGCGGTAGCGGTGTTCCCGGCACCATAGGTGCATTGAATATGGTCCGGAGTACCAGCATGGGCCACACGGGTATGCCTATGCACCGGTAGGTTACGATAATGTTGGACTACATATTTTGTAATCTTCTGTATTTTTAGCACTGGGTATCTAATGTGTATACTACACATAAAACCAGAAATGCACCCTAAGACCCAAAAAGAAGAAAATGTACAGCAAGACAATGTCAGATGCAAGTACAAACGTAAGGGAAAGGTTCGCGAAAAGTCTATGAAAGCGGTTAGCAGGACACGTGGGGGAGGTGGAAGGCAGTCGTCTATAATGAGTAGAGGTCTACAGTTAACACGGAATGAATTCGAAATTGCCCGGAAGGACGTACGTCATTCATACATCTGCGACTGCTCGGACTGCCGCGGTCCAATCCGACCTTGATACAAGGCCTTGCTGTTCAGCAGCTTCAAGGACCGCGATTATCCAGTCTTGACAGTGTGTTTTTCCATTTGGTCTCTGAAATGGCACGTCTGCCACGATCTTCTCTAACCGCCTGCGGTTCGCGAGCGTCATTTTCGTAATTTCGACAGCTTTTGTACATTCTTCTGCCGTTTTGGTGATGGGACCCCAGTTTATGTAGTCCTGGATAGTCATATTGCGAATGAGGTAAATCTCTCGCTGGACAGGAACCCCTGTGCTGCTTTTGCCGACTTTCCATGCTAGCTTCCAGTGGCTATCCCGCGGGGAATGCGGGGCAATGCGGGTCGCGATCAACATTATTGGGAGAACCGCGTCCGGATCTCGAAATAAATGATCGATGTCGACGGGGCGACGCATGGAATATGTAACTATCCGCCCGTTGTTCGTCGTGTTATAGAATGGTGCATCTGAGGCCGGCATGATTGAACTGGAGGCGTCGGGGGGTAGTGAGGTGAGGCTCGAGGGTAAAAAAGGGAGCTCTCGTGGACAACGAGCGGGAGGGGCCGGGCGGGGAGGGACCGAGTGCAGTGGCGAGGGAGATGATAATAGTATTGGAGCAAGGTTGGCCTAAGGGTAATAAGGGAAGAACACGTTGTAAAGCACTTGTGATGCCTTATTGCATCAGTCTAGAAAGCCAGTCCCTTCGACAACCACGTTATAAACCATACGATCGACCCTTTCGATCATCTAGATACAAACACAAGTGTTCTATCTGGCTTCACTAACTCGTGTTCCCCACTCTCCACCTGACTTCTCATTCATCCACCTTGACCACCTATCACATCACATCAACTCATTACTCTCGACATGTAGATTAATATAGTAGTCTCCAAAACCCTGTCCACGCCCCAACTCAGATCCCTGAGCGTATCAATCTTCTTGCTTGATTTTTGGCAAAAATGGGTGGTACATCCGTCAACAATCTGAGCGTTTGGGCGGGATTCCGTTGCTTGAGAGCTATAAGATATTGCGAAGTCGTCATTCGGTTCTTCGGGTTGTACCTCAGCATAGTGCTTATTACTGGCCATATTGTGCGAGGGATAAGCTTCTCTTCCGTCCGAGATGGCTTTCGCACAAGTGCCCATAAGTCACGGTGGCTATGTGCATTGGGCGGAAAGCGCTGCGGCTTGGGTGGCTCTCCGGTGTATATCTGGGGAGGTCCAACATGAGAATCATGGGATCGTTTACAAGCCTTGAGCGGCTCACCTGGACAGCCAAGCAGCCTAGAGCGAATATATCGCTGGCATACGTGAACTCGCCAGTGTAGCTACGCCAGCCGTCGATAAGAGCCTTTCGGATCCGCTCGCTGTCAAATAGCTCGGGCGCTAACCAAGCCTCAGCGTCTGTCAGACGATCCGCTGTGGGCCATCGGGTGGGAGCAATCTCTCCAAGGCAGAGCTTTCCATCGGCTTTTACGAACACATTATCCTTGAATATCGTTAGTTGAAGTGTAGTAGGTGCAGGAATCCCACTTACCGCTCGAATGTCACCATGAACAAAATGGTGGCGGTGCAAATAATCAAGAGCCAATAGGACATCTTCTAGCTACATAAGAAACGTCAACGAAAGGAGGACAAAGAAGAGGAGTACCGCTCACGAAGGTCAACTTTTCGAGTCGGGATGTGTTTTTCATATACTCTGCCACATAGCCGGAAGAGAGGGGATTGGCATGTTCGGTGATGAAAGTGAGTTGAGAGTCGTTCTGGAAAAGATGCAAGCCTCGGAATTCTATTAAATGAACCCCCTGTAACTCTGTCCATCGTTTCAGTCGCTCTAACAATGACTGGAAACGGACAGCATCAGTGACATGGTGCCGCGATAGCAAGTCCCCGGTCAAACTTACCGACAAGTGCACCTCTGACAGTTTCGATCGATCGCGGGATGAAACGGGGAGCCGTACAGGTTGCAGTCGTACATCAGGCTAGTTCTCTGTTCAGCTTGGATATTCTGAGTGACCTGGTATGCTTACCTGTTCCTTGTCAGCGAGGTAGGCTGAGCCTTCATAGACAGTTATCTGCTGGGCACGGCAGAAATCTCTAACACGTTCAATGAAGGGATCTGCAACGTCGATTGGGATTTGCGGGGCGAGGGACATATTTGAAGACAGAAGCTATGGTAATGGGAGGGGGGACCGGAAGGGTGGTGCGGAGAAAGTGGTGGGACCGACGAGGTTTTTAGCCTGGATACAGCTTGGGGGTGGGTCCACATAAAAAAGTGGGCTATGAGTGACTGTCGCGCAGTGTGGAAACCGGTCCTTGAAGTTTGTTGGACAGTGCTTTTAGAAGGAATATATCATGTCCGACAACAGCTCGGTGTCAAAGAACACAGCCCATGGCGCCAAGAGGCTTGCTCCGGCAAAACAAACATGAAAGAGACGAGCATTACGAGCATTGCATAAGAGCAAGCGGAAATATGCGGCCAGGAATAGAACAACAAAGCTTTAGATGAACAAGTTGTACCTGGGAATATCAGTGGAATATCAGTGAACGAAATGACGAGAGGAACACTACTAACCACTGCTAACACTGCCCACGGCATCTGTTGGGCAATGGCGTGGGAACCAAGCATACTTGGCCACGTCCAGCCAGGCTCAGCCACACCACATTTCACGACCGCCATGCGTCTCCCTTTGTTGTCTGTCGTGCTGGCCATTACAGCCACAGTTAATGCCCTTCACTTCTACCTCGATGCCAACCAAAAGCGCTGCTTCATTGAGGAACTCCCAACCGACACTGTTGTCGAAGGCATGTCCTTTCTTCCTCATTGGTACCAACCACCTGAATTCTTTGTTACACTCTAGGCAATTATCGTGCCTTGGAATGGTCGGAACCACAACAGAAATACGTAGTGAATCCAGAACTGGGTATTATTGTCGAGGTTCAAGTGCGTCGCCATGCATCCTTACGCGTCCATTCTCCTAACCATTATGCAGGAAGAACCCTCGGGCCACGTAGTAGTGAAGACAACTGGACCGAGCGATGGTGTCTTTACCTTCACCTCCCATGAAGCCGGCGATCATTCCATTTGTCTTTCCACCAACCACACATCATGGTTCAGCCATACCCACATCCGCCTTTATATTGACATTGTCGTCGGTTCAACAAAACCTAACGTTGAACATGATCGTTCCCATGTGTCCGAATTAGCAAGTAAACTCCGTGACCTCAACCAGAAGCTGGAGGATATCCGTCGGGAACAGCAATACCAACGCGAACGAGAAGCCGACTACCGTGACCTTAGCGAGGCAACAAATGCAAGGGCTGTGTGGTACAGCATAGCTCAAATTATTGTCCTGTTGGTGACTTGTGCATGGCAGTTGCGGCATCTCAAGGTATGCCATTTTCATGCCCGATTCTATTCCTGCTTGCTGAACTTCTCCAGCGCTTCTTCGAGGACAGGAAAATGCGATGATACAGTATCTATGCTGTTGGCTTTTAATGTACTCTCACAACCTCGGGGTTTAATTGCATTCGCTTCTGCATTAATCATCGAACTTGAGGAGGATCTTCTTGCCATACCGACCCGCCGCAAGTCTTCTGAACAGCTCTCGGATCTTCGTTGTTGCTTCGTTGTCATTGTCCTGCTTGCCGATTGAGACAATTTCGTGTTCAGGAGCTTTAAGCTGGGAGAATGTCAGTAGGGTCTGCCTTAAAGGAAAGAGTACTCTTGCCTTATCCTCTTTTATCAACTGCGCAAGGGAGCGCATGAGCTCTTCCCTCTCTTGTATGGAATGCTCAAGGTACCAACGGCTTTGCCAAAACCCATGTGCCGTCAGGTTTTTGAAAATGAAAGCAGATGTCGGCAGGGAAAGTGGTTGTTTTGACATGGCACCATAAGACACGAGGTGTGCGTCTTTGCCCAAATATTTCAACATCAATGTGGTTTCCTTTCCGCCTAGCAATTTGTGGTGAAATTCAGTCTTGCTGACGTCGATTCATACGTACCAACACAGTTAAGGGCCAAACGTATGTCCTGGACCAGAGATTTGAATATTATTAAGATAACAGATTACGATTCACTCACCTTACCGCCCGTCCAGGTCTTGATATCGTCACGTAGTGACTTTTCAGCCAGTTCCTCATAAGTGATTACTTGAGTGGCGCCGAGTTTTTGCAACTGTTCCTTCAGCTGCAAGATGTCGTCACTGAAAGACAGTTCAAGGATGTCCGAACACTAATCATAGAGACTCACCGGTTCCGCACCAAGTTGAGGGTTTTTAGCCCTCGGGCTGCCGCAATTTGTATGACCGCTTGTCCGACCTAACCCACCATAAGGCTGAGAGAAACCCGATAAAAGTAAAAGTACAAACTGCGCTGTTGGCCCCGTTCTGCATAACCCAATCCCCTTCTTCCAGCTTCGCATAACCAGTAAGCATATTGTATGCCGTGGGAGGATTAACCTAAGTCTTGGTTCAGACGCCAGCCCGACGTGACAAAAGGATGGATTTCCGCCCACAGTGATAGTTGCGGCATGAATTTCTGTGACGCCTTGGCGGTCAGGGATCCTGACAATATCATGCACATTCACGTTCTTGCTAGTCGACCAGGTCCCAGCTTGTTGTTTGACCATGACGACCCAATCGCCCACATTAAGGCCGTCCGTGTTTTCCCCCACAGATGTAATCGTCGCAAGACCTTCATTTCCGCCGATGAAGACAGGTTCTTCCTTGCTCCCCTTTCCTGCATCCGCAAGATTATTAGTCAGCGTAGGTTTTGTAGGATATACGCCTTCTATGACATTAACATCTGCAGGGTTGATCGGTGAGAGCAAGAAACGAATGTTGACAGTTCCAGGAGCAGGTGGAGGTAATGAGGGATATGTGAGAACGCTCAGAACATCTGCTGGGTCACCGTTCTGTGAATAGACAACTGCGCGGTTCGCGAGACTCATGGATGAGGACGAGAAAAAACGAGAAGTAGTTGGTAAGACGTGTAGAAAGCGAGCACGAGGTCGGGTGAGGAGGGAAAACATGACTGAATGATGTCATCATTGCTCTGTGACCAAGTTATTATTAATTATCCAACACCCCTAAACAACCAACAATGCATTCTCCTCCGACAATCTATCCACGCTACATGCGAAAACAAGTACCCGCACCTTGGTATCATTAGTTCTACCGCGTACCCTTTGCAAGGTCCATTCCGTCACAGTTACATCGTTCACGTCAACAAAAACCAGTCCTTGCTTAATATCCATTATCCCGTTTCCTTGTCCGCAAGCAGTCAAAAGTGCATCTAACGAGTGCACCCTCCGCTCCCTTGGCACCACACCCTTCCACCATGAGCAACGATCGCAGGGTGGATTTCCGCGGGAATTCATGAAACATGAAACAGCTGTGGCAACCAATTTCGAAAAGGAATCAATTGGGGTTGGTAGCATTGCATCAGTGTTTTCAACAGCATTGGTCAGAAGATCCTGGCTTTCGCCAATGTCAGACCGATCCCAAGGGGTTTTCGCATTGTGCTGTTTTGTTGCCACGTTCACAGTGCTACTGAAGGCCGCTGTTTTCTCAAGGAGGTGATCGATCTTTCGGCGTTTGAAAGGTCCCTTCGAGTCTCGTGAACGGCCTTCTAGATCAGCCAGGATATCTTGGATGTCCTTCACCCTTTCCTGTCGTTTCATACTTATGGTGGGTGACGGTGGCTGGCCCCACAGGGACTTGCACCAATCGTCAACGTCCTTATTCGAACGTTCCTTCCCGATGCATTCGCGAGCTATTCTATCGAGTTCCCTGATGTCCATACAGTCCGTCCATGGCCGTTCTCGTTCAGCATGAATCTTGGTGAATCTGGGGAACCTTGGCTCATAATGCTGCGACAATGAGATGTCAAAGTCAGGGAGAGGGTGAGGCCAGATGCGACGCACTCGGCTTTGGCGTTCCTTGGTGAAACCAGCACATAGGAGTTCTGCCAGGTAGGGCGAATGAAGGATCGTTTGTGGTTTGCGTTGCAGATGTGTAGATATCGAGAATGTGAACGGTAAATGTTTAATGGCCTGTCTGCGGGGTCAATATACATCAGTCTCCGGAAGTAATTCTGGATCACCTCTAAGCTCGCCGGATAAGGTATGTTGTCACCCTGTCGTACTCGAAAGTTTACGTCTTCTAGTTCTTTCCGACCCAGTCCGTATGATACGGTAAAATAAATGAGAATGTGGGGCTTCACATCGGGCTATGCCGGCAACCCGAATAAGTCGCGCGAAAGTATGGGAGGGCATTGATATACCTTGACCCGGATTTGACTAGTATTCGTGATGGCGCCAACGTAGAAGGTGGTGTAAACATTGGGGTTGACTGATTCTCTGTCAGATTGGACATGAAGGATTTCTGTACTCTGCTTACCCCGAAGTTCGCGAGCTCGGTCGCGATCCCAGCCCGCCGCCACAATTACCAGGTCAATGCAATCTCCGAAACCTTTTATATAGTCTGCTTTGAGTTTGACCCAGGGAAGACGAAATTCATTGTACTCAGATTCGTCGGCTTTCAAGACCAGGCCCTCTAAATTGTTTGCGATATGATCGGCGAAGACTGCCTGTAAGGCCCCGTTAGGGTCAGGGCCTGTCATGTCAACTTCATACTGTTGGGAAAACATCGCCTTTGTGGGTATCGGCTTGACGAAAGTCTCCAGCAAACGACGGCGTGTTGAATAGGCCTGAAATATCAGGGGCTCGTCGTCAAGCACTAAAATATCGAAAAAAATGAGTGCCAGGTGTCGAGACTGCGACTCGTCTGTGGACAGCTGAGAATCGCTATAACGTTTCGTAAGGATGACATTCACTAAAAACGTTAGTCAGATGACATACAAGTCCTCTTCGTCTTGCGGTTCCGAGGCTTTTGGCTGGTTTCTAGCCCTTCCTCGAACGCTGGATGCCGTCCGTTCAATAAGACCACGAATTCTCCAGAACTCTGTTGATGTCAAATAGTTGTTAGTCATACTGTCAAAGGTCAAAAGCACCGCCTACCATCAACGTGATCTTGATACCAAGCGACCATCTCTGCGTCGAGGACTATATTTCTCTTGATTTTTGCGGGGTATGAATGGGAATAGTTCGAAATTGTGCTCAAACCGAGTGCCTCGCTGATTATGTCGTGAACACCGTGTCGGTCCAGGGTAGAGTCTCGTTTGCTCTTGCTAAAAATTGTAATCTTCGGAGGCCCATCTGCACGTATTTCGACATGAATCTGAGCACGCTCTCCATCATACTTAGTCTCAGCCCAGACTCTTGAGCAATCTCGAAAATGTGATAATGCATGGTGACAACTGGTCCCTTTGACTGACTGAGGAAGCTATTGTGCGATCACGAACCAGAGCAGCCTGGTGAACTATTATATTCAATGGGGTGACCACAGTGCGCACACACCTGTATCATAGAACCTATAGTTGGTTTAAGTGCTGGTTTCACATGGTGAGGAAGTTCAAAGGCTGCGGCAACCTCATCTAGACTTGCTTTGACACGGTGTAATCTTAGCATGTAACCTGTTGGATCCCACGCGCTGATCGCGTGCTCCTTGATGAGCATTCTGACTGCGTTGGAGTTGAAGTCGAGGAGAGCTACAGAGCAATTCACTTCTGGGACAGGGTATAGTATCGGCCGGAGATCCTTCAGAATTATTTGAGTCATGAATCCTGCTTCTAGAGGTGGTAATTGGCGGAATAAAGTTTTGAGGATTTCAAGCTTCGAGCGGTGAGCACTGGTATCTGGGTATTTGTTGCGAATGGATATATGCGTGTATGGTGAGGTGGCCGCGAGCTCATCAAGTAACTCGTCCACTTCAGCGATTGTCAGAGGACTTGATGCCTCATCTGCATCCTGTGGCAGTAAGAGTCAGAAAGAGAGGGACCTAGGTGCCGAGCGGGCAATTACAGGAAATTGTGGCTGGAGTAATTGCTTCAGCTCATTGCCCAGACAACCTGAAGTATCATAAGAGTCCCAGTTCTCCAGCCGCTCAAGAGGTAGTCCTAGGGCTTGTGACAAATAGCTTGCGAGTTTGGTTTCTTGAATGTCGTACTTGCGTTTGGTATCTTCCTCCGGAAACAAGAGCCGAAAACAGATTGCTGTAGTGCCCGGAGGTAATGGAGAGTATATCGCCCGAAGTCTTTCAATCCATCGTTTAAAGATACCGAGTGCAGGGTATGAGGTACGTGTTTCCTGCTTGTGTTGCCGATTTGTAGTAGTTCTCGGCTTGATTTTTGCGATTTCCCGCAGCAGAGAACAAAAGCTTGGAATATGAGTGGAGTACTACCAACCTTATAAGCAAGTTTTAGTACTCACAAGGCCAAGGGAACGCCTCTCGCCCCAGATGACATTGGCGTTAGTGAGACGGTAAAGATCAGTGGGCAGTGAGGCACACCAATAAACAGTCAATTCACAGTCAGATGACTGTACTCGTGTACGTGAACCAAACTGATGAACCAATCGATCGTTGCTGACCGATGTTGTTGATCATGGTTTGATTCATTGACAAGCTTTAGACTGATGATGCGCCCCATCCATACGAGTTTAGACGCGGGGTATCAAGTAGCAACTTTTCCCCATTAATAGTGTTCAAACGGTGTTTATCCATACATTGCCACAGTGGCTAAAAGGAAAGATTATAACAATAAACTAGATAATACCTATACCAAGTAGAGTGAGATCCCAAAGAAGAAAGGACTGTAGGGTGAACTATGCCAGGCACGGCAAGAAAGCAGGTAAAATTATAACACATGGAAAAGGGAGATTCAGCACATAAGTGCGAGACGGTATTGAGATGAGATACAAAGGGATATCAACCACGGTGAAAAAAAAGGAACAAAAGATGAGTGTGCTGCTATGAAGCCGAGAATTGAACGTAAAAGAGGGGTTAGAATAGGGACATGCCAGGGTCGGTACCCGGCCGTGTTCGTGAAAGCATTCAAAGACGTAGTAGCTGAATGGACTGTTGTGAACTCAAGGCTGAACACCTTGGGGAGCCTGACCGAAAGGCTATGAATAATCCTTTTCATTGATTTTCTCTCGCGCGGGATCGACGTCGCCATTGTTGTATTCGAGAGAGCTGCTGTTGATTCTGATGTTCTGGTCAGCCCTCAGGCCATCAGCAGGAGTCGCAGGCCTCGAAGAAGCTACCCCAGAGGATGTCCCTGTTGCTGTTGATATTAGCTGTTGATTGTGGGGGTAATAAGACCGCCGCTGCATCTTCCTAAAATCATAACAGGTGAATCTAAGGGTAGTTGTTAAAAAAAGGTGCCGGCTGGGGGTAAATAAAGAAACGAACTGTTCCTCCATCTGCCTCATCTCCGCACTAAGGTTTTCCTGATTGGCCTTACGAGCCTTGGCCTTCAAAGGATTGTCTTCCAGGAGTAATTCTTCCAGCTCGTGGGAAGCATCAAAGTTGGCCTTTTTGGTCTAGTGGAGAGTTGGTATGGGTACAATCCTGTGATGAGGAGGCAAACTCACATCGGGTGCGAATGGGGGGATCTGTTTCTTCGACTCCAGTGTTTCCCAATCAATCGTTTGGAACCAGGGTAATCGCCGGAACTCATGGAAACCTTCGCCGTTGCCCTTGCAGCCAATACGTCTGGTCGGGTCTCTGTCAAGCAGCTGCTTACAGCGTGAGTAATCGCCAAGCAGGGAGTGCACGAATGTGTCAACTTACTCCTTTCAGGACCTGCATACCTTGCCGGCTGCACTTTTTGTCTGCGTCCTCAGGCCACTTGAGTGGGTCTTTAGTTATGCTGTACGTTAAATCGTTGTTCGAACGTCCACGGAAAGGGCGACGACCAAAAATCAATTCATAGGCACAGATGCCGAGCGACCACCAATCGATTTGGTAAGAATAACCGCGTTTGGTCAAGATTCTGTAGGCGTCTTAGAGCTGAATCGTGGCATAAGTAATGGAATGCGGACATACTCGGGAGCCATGTACGCCATTGACCCTGCTACTCCGGTCAACTTGCGCTCATTAAAATGAACAGCAATGTTGAAATCGGTCAAATGAGCATTGCCCTTGTCGTCCAGAAGGATGTTGTCGGGCTTGATATCCCTGGAATAGGAAATTGGGCGAGAGAATCGGGCACAATGGTGAATAAAGGGGATCCCAAATAGGCAGCCATACTAACCTGTGCATAATTCCCATGTCGTGAATAAAGGAAAGAGCTGACGATAGCTGAGCAACATAGAAGCGAACGACGTTTTCTTCCATGGAACCGAGACGCTCTAGGTGGACTGTGAAAAGGTTGAGGGAGGGACGAAGAGATAGAAAGACAAGTTCATACAGCGCAAGTCACCACCAAGCATGAGGTCGAGGACGAAAAAACAATTTTCATCGTCTTGGAAGGCATAACGCAGATTGACAACGAAAGGATGGTCAATCTGGAGAACGTAAGTTAGTGTGGGTTTAAGAGGGGAAGGATTTGCGTACCTCTTCGAGGAGCCGGCGTTCTTGGATGATGTTGGGTACGGCCTTCATTTTGACGCACTTTGTCTTGTTGATGTATTTAAGGGCATAGAGCTCGCGAGTTTGTTTGTGCTGGACGACGCGGACCTGCGGACGAGATAAGGGAGTGAAAGTAGGGGTGGAGAAATGTAGCAGACTTTTCCAAAGGCGCCCTTGCCGACACAGCGCAGGAGGATAAAGTGGAAGAGAGTGACTTCGCCATCAAAGTCAATGGGCTAGAAGGGATGAAGTGAGATGAGGAGTGGTTGGGAAGAGGATAAAAAGGTAAACCTGAGGTCTACAGCAGACACCGCCCATTTGAAATAGTCGTGAGAGGTCGTGGAGGAGAGTAAGGGAGTGTCTGTAAGAAGAGACGGGCAAGGAGGGCGAGAAAAGGCCGGGCAGAGGATATTGGAAAAGTGATGGAGGAGAGGAGGGAGCGGGTGCAAGAGTGGGTGGGGAAGGCAAGATGGAAACGGACTGGCACGAGCCAGCTCATCCCCCTTGATTATGTAACTGCTGCTTTCTTTTTCCATTTCCATTCCTTTTTTTTTTGTCATGGCGCGTTTCCTTTACCGTCTTTCCTTCCCCATGCCAGCTCGTCCAGAGTTTGCTCACGACTTTTCCCGCCCCCTCGTTGTCTCAGGGCCCTCTGGCGTCGGCAAAAGCACCCTTCTTCAACGTCTCTTTGCCAAATATCCAGACCACTTTGGTTTTAGTGTCTCTCGTACGTACAATTGTCCTTCCCTTTGTGCCTGATCGAGGTACCATTTCCTTCTCTAGATACTACCCGCAACCCTCGTCCGGGCGAGGTTGACGGAAAACACTATCATTTTGTCTCCAAGGACAAGTTCAAGGATCTCTTAGCCGATGGTGCATTCATAGAGCACGCCGAATTCTCCGGCAACTTTTACGGCACCAGCTTTGAGACTGTTCGCCAGATTCAAGGGCAGGGAAAGCGCTGTATTCTCGATATTGAAGCACAGGTACGATCCTTTTGTGGCCATCTTCCCCTCCGCCACACTCACCCTCAGGGAGTCCGTCAAATAAAACAAACCGATCTCAATCCTGTTTACTTGTTTATTTCTCCTCCTGATCTGAGTACACTGCGAGCCCGCCTCCAACAGCGCGGCACAGAAACGGAGGCCTCGGTGCAGAAACGGCTAGCAACCGCCCTTAAGGAAATTGCCTATGCAAAGGAGCCCAATGTACACGATGTTGTCATCATCAATGATGACCTAGACCGGGCATACGGGTTGCTTGAGCGTGTTGCACTCGGAGAGAGAACTGCAGGGGATCGATTACCTCCGCTGGACGATTAGTTCTTATACTTGCATAGAGATACCATATATGTATTTTAAAATTCGGCAAGCAAGTGGCCAATCAGAAGCAACCGGTAGTCATCAACAGCGAGTTTATTTATATGCACGGCTTCTATATCCGGTTGCCCAGCGTTTTTAAGTTTTGAGATACGGGTCCGCCACTAGTCAGCACCAACTCCCACCCTCTCTCTCTCTCGATTGCTCACCATCATGGCTTGCCATGACCCAGAAGGTTGGAGGGCGTTTTCTCGTCTCAGGCCGCTTGACACCACCCCCTGTTTTGCGGAGGGCGTTCTTCTCTCCACTCCCTTGGCTGCACTTTTCGTCATCGGTCTCGTCAGATCCCTCACCCTCACCTCGGCTGAACCCAAACATCTAAGCTCGCGAAGCAAATGGGTACTAGGGACAAAGATTGTATGTTAGCCTCTACTTCTGTTTTGATGCCGTCTCACTCACTGCCTACAGCTCTTACTATCTGGTGTACTCTTTGCGAGCGCCTTTAGTCTGATCAATATTTTACTAACCCGCCTTGATGTTCCGGTTCTTGCATCCTTTATTCTCGAGCCTGTCGCAATTCTCTCAGCGATTTCTCTTACATATCTCAATCACACGCGTCAACGCCGTTCCTCAGCCACTCTCCTTCTGTTCTGGCCGTTATTTGCGGCAGTGACAGGCATCTGGATAAGGACACGTATCACTGTCGGACTTGGCCTTTATTTCCCGATTATCATTTCCAAGATCGTCGTCGTTTCTCTTGGCCTCCTTGCCTTTGCCCTCGAATGCATTAGCCCCGAGTATGGAGCTGAACCTCAGCTCGGAGAGCAGATTTATGCAGAGAGTCCGCTCCTGACGGCCAACATCTTTAGTATATGGGTGAGAAACCCCGACGTTGGCGGCGTTTACGTTTGCTGATGCCCCGCTTTCATTTGTCGCAGTCCTTCAGCTGGATGACTCCGCTCATGAAGAAGGGAGTTAAGCAATATATCACGGAACAAGACCTCCCGGCGTTGATTCCTTCTGATGAGTCTGAGAATCTTGGGAAGGACTTGGAGAATGCCATGGCAAAACGGTGAGAACCCTTTGCCATTACGACTCTTCCAGGTTCCCTGACATTTTCCCTAGTGCCTTGTGGAAAGCACTTTTCATCGCCTATGGTGGCCCGTATGCAGTGGCAGCAGGACTCAAAGTCGTGCAAGACTTGCTGGCCTTCTTGCAACCGCAATTACTCAGACTTTTACTCTCCTATATCTCGCGCTATCAGGGTGCTCGCTTCAGTCCTATCGGATACAAACCTTCCGCCCTCGAAGGCTTCGCCATCGCAGCTGTCATGTTTATCGCCTCTATAACTCAAACTATCTGTCTCAACCAGGTATGCAAACCTGTCTTTCTTGTTGAGGTCTTCAATTGACTCACCCCTGCCAGTATTTCCAACGGACGTTTGAAACTGGGTATGTTGCAGCTTTTCGCTATCCTTTCACGTCCACACTCACGTTATATAGCATGCGCGTCCGTGCCGGTCTCGTCTCGGTGATCTACAAAAAGGCGCTTGTCCTTTCCAATGACGAGCGTAGTCGGGCAACTGGCGATATCGTCAATCTCATGTCCGTCGACGCTACTCGGTTACAAGATCTGTGCACGTATGGCCTTATATCTATTTCTGGTCCACTTCAGGTAATAATCTCAGTGTGCATATCGTCGGCTTGTCTCACATATCCCGTCAAAGATCGCTCTTGCGTTTATTTCATTATATAATCTATTGGGTTGGGCTGCTTTTGTTGGTGTGGCCATCATGATCGTTTCAATTCCATTGAATACATGTATGGCCTTCCCCGTACATACAGTGTTGGATATCTTTACTCACCAATCTTTAGACATCGCTAGGATCCTAAAAAAGATGCAAGAACAACAAATGAAAAACAGGGATAAGCGCACCCGCCTGATGAGCGAGTTGCTCGCCAACATCAAAAGGTAAATCACATTGATAAGCTTGTATTTGATTATCTGGTCATCAATGTTTGCCCGTTTACAGTATCAAGTTATACGCTTGGGAATACAGTTTCCTACGCAAAATCCTGGACGTAAGGAATAATCAGGAGTTGAAGATGCTCAAGAAGATTGGCATTGTGACGGTATGCTCTCATCCGTCAAAGTAGGTATCCCTCAGACTGACTCTCTGTCAGGCGTGTAACATGGCACTCTGGACCGGAATTCCGCTTCTCGTCGCTTTCGCCTCTTTTGCCACTGCAGCTGTGACCTCTTCACGCCCTTTGACATCAGATATCATCTTCCCTGCCATCTCTCTCTTCATGTTGCTTCAGTTCCCGCTGGCCATGGTATGTTGACTTATCTGTAGATCTTTGACTGTTGACCCACTTGAATGCAGTTTGCCCAAGTCACGTCCAATATCATTGAGGCCGTTGTCTCAGTCAAACGTCTCGATTCCTTCTTGAACGCTGCGGAGTTACAAGCCGACGCAACTAGGGTCATCGCAGCTAACAACTTGAGCGAGGGTGATGAGGTGATCCTAACGTTGGGAAAATAGTACATTGTATCGGTTGCTGACATCTGATTCCCTAGGTATTGTCAATCAGGAACGGAGACTTTAGTTGGGAGAAGGATGCCGTTCAACCTATCCTTGAGGATATCAATCTTACAGTTAAGAAGGGACAACTCGTAGGTGTGTTGGGTCGGGTTGGTGCTGGAAAGGTGAATCACATACTTTCCATCTCGATGTCCTGTTACTTAACTCCTTCAGACGAGTTTGCTTTCGGCAATCATTGGAGACATGACCCGTAGGGAGGGATCTGTGATTATTAGAGGGACTGTCGCATATGCCCCGCAAAGCCCATGGTGAGTTTCTCACACACAGCGAAAAGAGTCCAACCTAAACATCATTAGGATCATGTCTGCAACTGTTCGCGACAATATCCTCTTTTCTCACGAGTACGACGAGACTTTTTATAACCTAGTTGTGGAAGGTAAGTTTCTTCGTCTGGTTGACTTTTCGTTTGATTGAACCCATATTTCAGCTTGCGCTCTCGGCCCGGATCTCGCCTTGCTTCCCAATGGTGATATGACTGAAGTTGGCGAAAAAGGTGGGTCTTGGCCTATTCACACTAACTCATGCTCACGTCGGTTTCAGGAATTACCGTATGTTACTTATTCTCTATGCGTGGTGGACTCGCTACCAACTATTAACAGTTGAGTGGTGGCCAACGGGCCAGATTGTCACTTGCTAGAGCGGTGTACGCCAGAGCCGATCTGTATGTACAGTATCCTTTCATAGTTGTTTACTCTCACTCATTGGGTACAGTATATTGCTTGACGATTGTCTTGCAGCTGTTGATAGTCATGTCGCCCGACACGTCTTTGGTGGGTTTCAGTTATATTCTATAGTGTCTCGGTATACTCATCGACACACAGATAATGTGATTGGACCGCAAGGATTGTTGGCTACGAAAGCCCGCGTCCTGGTTACCAATAGCATTGCGTTTGTTAGGCAGTTCGACTCTCTGATTTACCTCCGACGTGGAATCATCCTTGAGTCGGGCTCCTATCAAGAATTGACTGCGAATCCCGAAAGCGAGATTTCGAAACTCATGTAGGTGCTCCTTGTCTTTTTACATATCAAGGAACGATCTCATCACTTTAGCAGACGTGGCCATGGAACGTCCAGCCGCTCATCCGGTTCTTCGACTCCTGCTCCGACGAGTGGGACGGTTACGCCCAAAGTTGAAGATAGTCTCGGGGAAGTAGTTGACGACAAAACTTCAGTACCAGACAGTGTTTTCATCTCCGAAAAACTCCGTCAACGAACCAGCTTCGTTAAACCGCGCATAGTACCACCCACTTTGGCAAGGCTGAGTGCTGCGAAAGGCCTGACGACCGAACATCAAGAACGAGGAAAGGTCAAGACCACGGTTTACAAGGAATATATCAAAGCAGCATCAATCACCGGATTTGCATTCTTCTTGTTGACCATAATCTCCCAACAAGCAACCTCGGTTCTGGCGACATTCGTCCTGCGTTATTGGGGAGAACATAATCGCGAACAAGGAAGCAACGCTGGGATGTTTAAATACCTGCTTGTCTATGGCCTGTTTTCCCTTTCTTCGACACTGCTTGGAGGTGTGTCGTCAGTCTTGATGTGGGTCTATTGTGCTTTGCGCAGCGCAAAGCGACTTCATGATTCAGTAAGTCTTGCGATAAGTTCCCATAAACGCCTTCCAACACTATTGCCTAGATGCTCGATGCCCTGATGAAAGCGCCCCTTTCCTTCTTCGAGCTTACGCCAACTGGTCGGTAAGTATACAAAGTGTTGCCTCGAGCTCTTTCGCTGACAAAATACCGGCTAGCATTCTCAACCTCTTCTCGCGCGACACTTACGTTGCAGATCAGATTCTCGCTCGTGTTATCCAGACTTTCTGTCGCACTCTGGCAGTGTGCTTGTTCATCTTAGTCGTCATTGGCTCCAGCTTCCCTCCGTTCCTCATCGCGGTCATCCCGCTGGGATGGTTTTACTTGAGAGTTATGAAGTATGCCCAACTTGGCTCCTTCCCAAATCCACACTTGGTTTGACGATGATCAATTTCTTCAGGTACTACCTTGCAACCTCTCGAGAGCTCAAGCGCCTGGATGCAGTTACTCGTTCGCCCATCTTTGCTTGGTTTTCCGAGTCTCTGGCCGGAGTTTCAACTATTCGTGCCTTCCACCAACAGGCTATCTTTATCCAGCACAACCAATACCGCATTGACAGGAACCAGATCTGTTATCTTCCCAGTATCTCGGTTAACCGCTGGCTCGCCGTTCGTTTGGAGTTTGTTGGAGCTCTGATCATCTTAATCGTTGTTCTCTTGGCAATGATTGCATTGATCACTTCCGGCGTCGATGCTGGTCTTGTTGGCCTAGTGCTATCGTATGCCTTGAATACCACTTCTTCCTTGGTTCGTTAACTCCATCTCAACTTGGATTTTGTTGACGGTTTATCATACAGAACTGGCTCGTTCGATCCGCGAGCGAGGTAGAGCAGAATATCGTTAGCGTTGAGCGTATCCTCCATCAAACGAATATTGAACCCGAAGCGCCTCACGAGTTGCCAGATGAGAAGCCACCGTCCGAATGGCCGTCGAAGGGCATTGTTGAATTCCGGTGAGATCAGCGTACTTTGCAAATTAGTTGAAAACTCAACCTTTTCAGCCATTATTCCACTCGCTATCGTCCTGGGTTAGATCTTGTCCTCAAGGACATCAACATCACAACTGTGCGTATTTGCCATTCGCTTACAACCCATTATTTACTGTTTTCAGAAACCGAGCGAAAAAATTGGCGTCTGCGGTCGCACTGGCGCTGGAAAGTCCTCTGTAAGTCAGCGTTTATCCATTTTCTCGTATCTAACTAATTACTGCAGCTTCTACTGGCACTCTTCCGCATCATTGAACCCGCCAGTGGAACAATCGTGATCGATTCTGTCGACATAACGAAAATCGGCCTCCATGATCGTGAGATACTAGTGTGTAACTGTTTTCCACGTACGATGCTGACTTAGGTTTTTCCCAAAGTCCGCTCCTCAATCTCGATTGTCCCACAAACGCCTGACCTGTTCGAGGGTACGCTGCGCGACAACATTGACCCTTTGAATGCATACACAGATCACGAAATATGGGTTGCACTTGAGCAGGTTGGTATCCGTTGTTAGACGCCGCTGCGTTAAGGCTAATATTATCACAGGCTCACTTGAAGGAATATGTTGAAAGTCTCCCTGATCAACTTGATGCGCCTGTTCGAGAGGGAGGATCTTCACTGTCCGCCGGACAGAGGCAACTGTTGTGCTTTGCACGTGCACTACTACGGAAGGCATGATTCAATATTTAACCTTGAACCACCATAGTCCTGACAATGTATCATTCAGACACGCATTCTTGTTCTTGACGAAGGTATACCTTTACCTCTTGCTAAGATCCTTGTGTGTTGACATGGCCCTTTCCAGCTACATCCGCCGTTGATCTTGACACCGATCGTGCCATACAAGAGATCATTCGCGGCCCAGCATTTACTCATGTTACAATATTTACTATTGCGTAAGCCAACCCCTCTGCATCTTATGTTGCGGAGCCTGAATTGAGCACCTTCAGTCACCGTCTTAATACCATAATCACTTCGGACAGAGTTCTGGTGATGGACTCGGGAGAGGTGTGTTATATTAAAACCGTAGCGATCTCTACTGATGCGAAGTTTTTAGGTTGCCGAGTTTGATTCACCAGATAATCTTCTCAAGGACAAAACTTCCAAGTTTTACTCACTTGCCTTCGAGGCTGGGCTCGTTTTCGATGAAGAGAGTTAAGCTCTATATAATCTCTATATAATATGATGGCCTAGCCAACATATACAGTAGAATTCTGAGCTCGCAGACAAATGCAATTGAGATAAGCAATATCATATTATCGTGTGACATTTATCCTTCGGCGCTTGATCCCGAGCTGAGTCATGTTGTGCTTGTTTTTATTGCTACTGGAAGCGAGTTGGCTGCACTGTTCGCTGACGTACTGATCTTGTCGCTAAAAGGGTTCGAGGCTTGAAGACGTGTGTAGTACTGTGTAGTAGACACTGGATCGTGATTGAATGTGACACTGCGATGGTTTTGTCGTGTTTGGTGGTGAGAAGAAATTGCTGACCACACACCTTTGGCTGAGTCTTGACTAAACTTCCTCCCGGCCGCTCAGGCCTCATCCCAACCCTTTTTCGCGGGCTTTGCTTCTTCTAGTTTCATGCACTCATGTCTTTTTTCGATTTTCCGCAGACTGATCTAGACCAAAGGCCTGAAGATGTTGCAGTTTATACCTGGGGTGAAGAGTCTTACGACGGCTTGGGTGACGCACTTCAGGAAGGCGGAGATGAGCTGAACGATGAGACTTTCGGTAGTGTTGGAGAAGTCGGTGAGATTCTGGTGCCAAATTTTGTCTAGGAGTCAAACTCATCAACTCGAATCTCTGCGATTAGGGAAAGACTTTGATTTCTCGAACCCTAGCTTGCCGGACGATCATCGCAGGCCCATAGAGCCATCTTCAAGAAGCCATCAGTCGCCTTTGCAGGAGCAGGCTCCACCTGCGAGAGTGATACACGAGCAGCAAGCAGCCGAGCCTTCGGCTGAACGCTGTAAGAATTGATGTCACCTGTCATTGACCGCGGCCTCTCATTCTTTAAAACCAGCTGCCCGTGCGACTCCTCAATCTTTGGAGGCTATCTGGGATAACAAGTCTCCGTTTTCTGTCCTTCCAAGAGCAAATGGCGCAGGACGCTCCGCATCATCGGGTCTATCTTCCTCTAGGACCCCTTCCGCTGGCGTTTATGGATTAACGACCCCGTCCTCTGCTATTGGCCAATCACAATCTCCTGGACATGGAACTGAGTCTGGAAAGATACCGACGCTCCAGGAGATAGAGGAGGAAATGCGACTCGCTGCCCAACAAAATCGTGTCCAAGGAGCTGCATCGAGACAACAAATGCAACAACAGCATCTCGCTCAGGAAATGCGTCTTCGCCAACAACAAGAAGAAGAACAGCGATACCTGTTGGAGCTTGCACGCCAGAATCGCGAACCAGACGTGCGCCGTCAATTCCACGAGCAAGATTCGAGGGTGAATGAACATGATCAGCGTTTGTTGGAACAAGAGCAGCGACGTATTTTATTGGAGCAAGAACAACGTCGAATGCTACTTGAACAGGAACGACGTATTCTTATCGAGCATGAACGCGAACGTCAGCTCGAGTTAGAACGTCAGCAGTTGATCCAGCTACAGCAGCAAGAACAGCAGCGTCTTCAAATTCAGCGTCTGATGCAACAGCAGATACAACAACGGACGCCTCCTCCCCGAATGCTCCCTGTGTCTCAATCACCGCGGTTTTTTGAACACCAACGCCAACTTCTCCAGTTACAACAACAGCAACAACAAGAGCAACTACAGATGGAGGAGCTCCAGCGCCAACTTACGAATAACCTTTCGTTACAGCAAGCTGCTAATAATGATCCGAGGCGGCGCCTAGCTGGCCCGACAGACTACGAGATCCAGGCCGCCCAACTTTTGCAACAACAACAGCAGCACCGCAGGCAGCGGTCACAGTCTCCTGCCCTTAATCAGTTCAACGGAGCGCCCCAAGATCTCGCACCTCAAAACATTCAACTTCAGCAGCGCCTGCTTTCCGAGATGGCACAGGCTGAATTCATGCGAGAGATACAGTCCGCAACCCCCAAACAACTGGAGCAGCAAGAGGCGTTGAGGATGGAGGCGATGCGAAAAATTCTTGAGGCCGAAAAAATGGAGGAGAAGAGGCGCAGGAAGGCTGCTAAGATCGCTCATATGGTATATCAAATCACTTTTCATCTCTTGCGGATGCTCATCGAGTTTAACTATAGTCCCGTTACAACGATCTTATGACGCAGTCCGACAAGGATTTCATCACTCGGATTCAAGTCTCGCAACTTGTCACTCAAGACCCCTACGCGGATGATTTCTACGCGCAGGTTTATGGTGCCATATTACGTTCGCGGATGGGCCTCCAGACAGATGAGCGAGTGATCAAGTTTGGATCCGGTGGGGGAGTTGGTCTTGGTTTGACCTCGCAGAAAGGCTATCGCCGTCCAAGTGCTATGCAACGTATGGAGCAGCAGGTTGAAAGGATTGTGAGCAATGCGAGAAAAAGAGAAGAGGAAAAGGGATTGCATTGTGAGCGTTGAGCTTCTTAATAACCCTTGCTCCTGGCTTAACCACGAATAGCTCTGCACAGTCTCCAAGGCGCTCTTGGAAGGACCTCTGGTCGCAGCTATAAGGCCGCACCTCGTCAGCTGCTGCAAGTCGATACAGCATCGGGTAGTTCTCCTACTGCGTCCCCAGCCCACGCGCACATATCCAAGTCATCCGTTCAAGCCTCTAATGAAGGTGCCGCAGAAGCCGCGAAGCTCGGTCGTGCTGCCTTAGGTGACGCCGCGGACGTGAGTTCCAAAGTAGCTATGTCAATTTCCCTTCTGACTTCTGTCTAGAACGACAATCTAGTTCGCAAGGAGCCGTTATCAGATCGGGAGGTCCTCACTATCGTTGAAAGGTTGTATGACCTTATTCTTAACGTTGAGCAAGTAAAGAGAGACCAACCGCTCCCTGAGGAGGAGCAGGGGAACCACGATGAATGGTAACTTTATTCACTGTATTCCAGGTTCAATGTTCTCATGATTCATTCAGGCAAAAGGAATACGACACTCTCGTAAACAAGGTCTGGGACGAGTTGCGAGTGCTGGTTCCTCTCGAAACGAGGTCCGTGCATTTGAACGTTATCCGTAGCATAGGGTATTAACATGCTGTTCTAGTGACCCTCATCCTTTCATTTCCATACTTGGCCCAACCAAAGGAAAGAAGATCTTGCCGCGCCTTACCCGCCACCTAAGTTCTCAGCGCATGTTAACTTTGTTGACTCTTCTCGTCGCATGCTTCGGTCAGCTTGACGTTGTCAAAAACGCTTCAATCCTTGATTGGGTCGGGGAATCGCAAGAACGTGCAGACGTTGAGCGTCAAACCAACGCATTCCTTGCGAGCGTCATGCAGAGCATTCTTCCGATTGTAGCCAAGTCCAACCTTCGCTTGATCACTGGTCTGTTGGGGCTTCTCTTGGACCGCAGCAATATTGCAATGGTTGCGCGAACAAAGGTATGTATCGGGGACTTCAACTCTGATTGGTGTTCTGACCAAAGACCAGCCTGGTTTGGCTCTGTTAACCTTGTTCCTGAGTCGCGTTGAAGTGATTAAGCAGAGTATTGCAAGTGGAACTCAGGACATTACTGAAGTTCCCACCACTGAAGAGGCCCAACAATGGTATGTAGTGGAGAATGACTGGAAACATAAGTTGACGTTTGCCCGCAGGAGCAACATGTTTAACCACCTCTTTGACCTTCTTTCTCCTCACATGCTCGTTCTCTTCCCGTCTTCACGCATTGTCGCACCAACACAAGGACAACAACATCCATCAATATATGACAACGCCGACCAGCATGTCTGGCAATTCCTCGCCGCATTTGCACTCCACGGCAGTCTCGAACAACATCAGATACTTGTGGCTACCCTTCGCGAGAAAATCCTAGAAAACCTCCTTGCGGTCAGTCGGGGATGGTTCACGACCGAAGAGGAGCGGAATACCAAGCTCGGTAATGTCAATCTATTTTTGAACGCACTGGGACTAGACAGTTCGCAAATTGCTCTGTGATATACGATGTGATTGGTATTGGTGATGTAATGATTTTTCTGTGTACGGTTTATTTGCCATTTTGGGGGGTTTATCCTGCTCGTTTTTCTTTCACATATGCTAGTTTTTGTCTCCGGTCCATGTCTCGTCTCTAGTCACTTTGTGATATTTGTTGATGAAGCTTAGTGGCCTGGTGTTCTGGCCTGGTGTTCTGATCCAGTCTTAGACTGAAGTTTTCGTGGTGTATTATACACACTGCTTATAGTTTTGCAGAACGAAATCTTTATGTGCATCTCTATGTACCGCTGAGTTTATCAAATGGTTTCTAGGCAGGTCCAACGCAATGTCGCTCTTCATTATCAGTGGAGCAAGAGGAGAACAAATGCCCTGGTTATTTCCAGGACAGAAATAAGTGTAGTTGGGTAGCGTGACGCAGGTCTGTAGATGAATGGATAAATCGTTCCAAGAGTGCATAGATCTGTTGTTCAGGCATACACTGGGTCCCCTGCCGAAGCACCCGACAAGTCGGGGGGTTGCTTTACGCCGTCGGTGAAGATGTCGAGGTAAGTGGACGAGTAAACTGGTGCTCTGAAAAATAGACGTCCCCTAGTTGTATGGGGCTGATGGAAGGCAGCAGGGGAAGAGAGAAGGGCTCGTACGTCGAAGAGGTGTCGACCCTTTTACATTAGCAATTCGAGGTTCTTTCTAGTCGGAAAGGTTGGAGTACTGTTGGGGGTCGTGCGATATCTAGATGCAGAGGGACGGGGTTGGCCAATGATATGGGTGAGGACATGTGCCGGTATTTATAAATGAATACTAGCACATGACCCGTGCTTCGCACGGTTAAAGTCTTGAGGTCAGAGGAAGAGCAGGTGCGAAGNTATCACGTGTATTTGACTCGTGGGTAAAAACCACTGGTTTTTATGTAGTTAGATTTGAGCCCAGAAAGAATTTTTGTCGTCTTCTGGACTGAACGTTTGGGAACTATGGTTAGGTGAGTGTCATGACTCGATAACTACTCTAGTCAATTTGTAGAGGATACGAGTTCCAAGACCTCTGAATGACCTAGATCGAAATAGGGAGCATGTAAACACATGGAGGGAACAAGTTATCGAGGCCAGAGAATTGCAGACCACTGGCAGTGGGATGAGTAAAGTGGTTGCACCATTAGGCATATTGCAGAAGATAGCAGAAATACGAATATTTTAAATCCTGAAGTCGGAAGAAACGATGGAGATGGTTAACCTGAAGCCCAGGTACAGTTTCTATAGAGCTCAAGAGCAATATTAGCTAAGAACACAATGTTGAATGAGTCGAGGAGTTAGGGGCGTAGAGTTGGATTGGATGGTCAAGTGCGATTTGTAAGGAAGGCAACAATACTGAGATGAGTTTGCTCGATTGGTGCACAGAAGTTTAATGTAAACAGTGGAGGGGAGTACCAGATCGTGGGGCAGAACCCGACATCACGAGTTTTTGGTATTAAGGATTATGATTAACTGATCCGTGGCGTATGCTACAACCGTCTAATGGAAAGCTACGATGAGTGGGAGGGCAGCTTGCTCTTGCCAGAGCTTGCATAGGAGACCTCTGCCAGGGAGACCTCCGGGCCTCGGTACTTGCCTTCTTGACCTGCGCGGAAGACGTCACCAAGGCCAAGAGGGAAAGTGGAGGAGGGGAGCTGTATGAGATGGTCGGGTGTGCGAGTGAGGTAAACACGATGAAGGGCATCTTCAGCAGCCTGTATAGAAAAAATTGAGAACGCGACGAGGTGGTTTGAGACGAGAAACGGGACATACTCGGAATTCGGCCATCTTGAGGGAGCTTCCATGACCCTCACCGAGCTTGTCTGCACCAGAGAAAATGCCAACAACGTATACGGGGGAATTGGAAAAGCGACCAGTCTCTTTCAACAGTCTGAGTGGGGTTGAGGGATCAGGGTCAACGAAAAAGAGTGGAAATGTGCACACCTAGAGACAGGCTTTTCGCGCCCGAATTTCTGGACCATTTCAAGGAGGGCTTTTTTGGGGTCGACAAATTTGATCATGCTTTGAAGGTCAATTTGCCGGCTGAGGAAATACGAGTGGACGAATTGACGGGCTAAGGGAAGAGAACGGTGTTGGTAGATGAGGGCGGTTATGGCACGGGGAACCGAGGCAAGCGCGTCAGAGTGCATTACGGGAGGTTGTGTTGCAGACCGTGACTGAAGGAGTAAAAAAGGTTGGAAACTGGGAAAGAAAAGAGCCGAGGAACTTACTGTTCTGTGCCATCGCACTAGGGGAGTTGCACCCATTTCTTGAGCTACACTGGCGCAAGTCGTGGGACCGACGTAAGCAGTTACTGCAGCCTTCCAAACTCTAGTTGGTAGATATGGGTATGCGGCATGGACAAACTCGGAGGCAAACATGCCCATGAGAGCATTGCCTAAAGGTGCGAGCTGGGCATTTGTTGCGGGCCAGGGAGCGTCTGGGTGAAATTGACGGTGAAGAGGGAGGAAGGAGGGATGGGTGCAGGCCTGCTGAACGAGGTCTGGCGAAGAAAGGACGGAGGCGAGGCCTAGTCTGTGTGCAAATGCGACGAGGGCAGAAGGGGGAGGAGGTTGAGCAGCAGCCCAGGCTTCGGTGTCGAAAGCAGGGGTTGGACGGTCTGATTTTTCAAAGAGGGACTGTTGGGGAGGAAACCTGGGTAGATGGGAGGTTGCGACTGAGGGAATGCGAGCAGCAGTTGCCACAAAACGCCTCTGGGCAGCGGCAACAACCATGGCAGACGTTGAGTCGAGAGACCTGCCTCTGGGTTTTTTTGGTCACGCTCTCGGCTCTCTCCGGCCCTCCGTCTCCCCACACGCGTTCTTGACTCCCTCTCTCCCTCATTTTTTTTGCTCACACCGTGTCCAATCTCCAATTCACCCATCCTGCGCGCGGTGCAGCCCAGCTTGACGAGGAAAATATCGCTGCACTCACCAGTATCGTCGCACACTGCCCGAAAAGGCAAGATCTGAGAGCACGTGGCTACTGCAACACGACCTCACCGTCGACCATAGCCACACTCCTTCCCTTCTACCACAATGGCTGTCCTCTCCCTGCCATTGACATTTACAAACTCTTTCTGGTCCCAGGACTACAGAAGGGGTCTCGAGGTCCTCTACCACAAGCTTGACCAGGTGTGCATCACATGCCATCCAACCAATTCTATCTAATCCCTCGACAGGGTGTCGCCGAGAACCAAGAAATCATCGACTTTATTAGAGTGCGTCCAGACTCTTCTCTCTTTTACCTCCATTCTCATTCCCTCCAAGGCTCGCAGTGCTGCAGAGGCTCATCTCGCTAACGGCCTCATCAATGCCCAATCAACTCGCAAAGGCATGCCCGATTCCCCGACTATTCTTGGATCAGCTCCCCTCATCTCTTTCTAGGTACCGGCTTCGGTGCAGACGACGGCGCCTCTTTGCTTCTAGCATTTCGTGGTCTCCAAGCAGAATCTGCTGCCCAGGGCCAGGCTCATCGCACTGTCGCAAACGAGCTTGCCACGCTTGTCGCCGATCCTTTTGAGCATTGGGCAGAGGGCTACAAGGCACGCCTCATTGCACTTCTGCCGTTATCTCACTCTCTCTTACGCTGATCCAGAACCGTCTCCGTCAAAATAAAGCGACCGTCGTCGATACCTGGTTACGGTCATACGAACAAGCCCAGGGCGACGTCGCAAAGTTGAAGCACCAATACCTCGCAAAAACTCGACGCGCTGACGAGGCCGAGGATGAGTCCGTCCCATCATCTCCTTGAACCTTTGCCGTTCACCACTGACCCTGGGTTTAGTGCCAAATTCGCTCCCTCTACCAATGTTCCAGACAAGTATACTAGCTCTCCCCGTCTCCGGCCCGCAGACAGTAGCCGCGTTCCTCCTCAGCGTTCTGCTACCGTCTCTGAACGCATCGCTGCCCGCTTCAAGGAGCTTCAGAAGAAAAGTGTCGATGCCATCGCAGCGGCTACTTCCACCGAGGATCCCAACGCTTCCCCACCTTCCGAGGACGAGAAACCGTTGACCAAGGTCGACAAGGGCAAAGGCAAGGAACGGGCGGCAGATGATATCCCCCAGGTCGCCTCACCACCACCCATGTCTCCTCTTGCCCCTCCCAAGCTCGACCTCGATAGATCCTCTTCACCTATGCCTCCTATGCCTCCTCCACCCATTCTTCTCGCCGGCCTCTCTCTCCCACCCACCGCAGTTTCGCAATTACTTACTCGTGCTGCGGCAGAACTCCCCCTCCGGCCTGTCAGATTCCCTCTTTTGGGCGAATACCAAGATGCGTTTACTGGAGAGGAGTTTGTCATCTGGTTGAAAGATAATGTTGACGGGTTTGGTGGAAGCTTGGATCGTGCTGAGGAAGCTGCCAGAGACTTGACTGAACGAGAAAATGTTCTCCGTCGCCTTGGTGAACTCGGCAACCAGTTCGAGCTCTCTGACGACGCTTTCTACCAGTTCCGGCCAAGGGTAGGTGTTCTCTCTCATTCTTGCATGTCCCCCATCATCTCATTCAGACCCCTCCCTAGGCGTTCAATCTCGACGGCAAGGTTGAAGCGACCACCGCCAAACCAGAGATCGTCAAACGCACTGGTGCCTTGGTTAATCTTGTCAGCAAGGCTCTCATTGCCAACCAAAATGGAGAACCTGCTTACGTTCGTGCTCGCCAAGAAGCAGAAGAGGCTGATCGCGCCTATCGCATTGCGGTCCGCAAACTCGATAGACAGCGACTTGCACTTGAGGAGAAGATTGAAGAAACACTCAAATTGTTGCAAAGATGGGAGTCAGAGAGATTACGCGCTGTTAAAACTGGTACGTCTCTTTTGTCCTTTACTCCCAACTCGTAGTATAATCTGGTTTCCAGTCCTCTTGCAGTATCAAGGCACACTCGCCAACCTTCCCAAGGCAATTGACCCTTCGATTGAGCGCCAGGCTACCCTCATTGCGGCCTACCAGCCCGAATCCGATCTCACCGCTTTGATCGAGCGGTACCGCACTGGACCATTCCGACCTGACCCTCAAGTCTACGAGTCGGTTTCTCATGACGAATCCGACGTCGTATTTGGTATTGATTTAAGGAAGTGGGCTGAGGGTGGATGGTTCGCTATGACCTCGGGAGAGGAGAAAAAGGAAACTATCCCTCCTGTTGTTACTGCTCTGTTGAACGGGCTTAACGAGGCTTACACAAAGTTAAAGGATGACAGTGGTATGTATCTGTATACCAAATGCAAATCTTTGCATACTGATCTCTAATCGACAGAGAAACGTAAAACGTGGATCTACGAAGTCCCCCTTCCCGCTGTCCACCATCTCCGTGAAGCTCTGAACGCCATCCCTCCCGACCAACCCATCCCACCCGAGCTTTTAACCAAGTATGACCCGCCCGTCCTCGCAAGCACAGTCAAGCTCTGGGCACTTGAACTCGACCCACCTTTAGCCCTTTATGAGGGCTGGGATGATTTCAGGAGGTTGTATCCCTCTGTCGGAGCTTCGTCTGCGAACGCCGAAGGCGCTTTAACTGAGGAACAAAAGCTGCAGAATGTCGCTACAGCTTTGCAGAGATTGCCCAGGGTTCATTTGTATGTTTTGGACGCCATTGTTAAGCATTTGAAGACGTGAGTGTGAAGGCACATCTAGGCCAATGTGCTGCTGTGTTGAACTGATTTTTGTAGGTTGATTGAGTCTACTACGGACGAGGAATCTGATGAAGTGTATATCACCAAACTTGCTCTTTCAATTGGCAGGAGTGAGCTCGTATTCTTCCCTCGATGACTCCCAACTCTAATATTGGATTTCTTCGCAGCCATTGTAAGACCCAAGCACGAAACTGAACTCTCAATTCAAGATAGGCATCCTACCTGTGCGTTACGTCCTTCTCTCCCCCTTTTTTTTTTTTTTTTTTTTTTTTTTTTTTTTTTTTTTTTTTTTTTTTTTTTTTTTTTACAAAAGAACAAGTTACTCACGATTGGCCATGACAACAGTGTTGTTCATCGACCTGCTCAAGAATTATGCCGTACTCTTGCCACCGACCATTGCAAAGAAGAAGCGTGAGTCGGAGCGCAAGGTCCCGATCCGCAAGCGTACTGCCCCTATCGACATGCGTCTCAGTCGAAGTCGTATTTCCATCGGCGCAGACGCTAAGCAACTCCTCGCTGCTCAACAGGCTGCCCAAAACCCCTCGCTGGCAAAGAGTGCCAAATCACCCCCTCTTCCGCCTCTTCCACCTCAGAATATACAAGCTCCTACCCAGCCTGTTCCTCCACCTCCTCCGCCTCCGGAGGTGTTGGACAAGATCAAGGCCCCGCCTCCTCCCCCTGTTCTAGAAAAGCCAAAGACTCCGCCTCCACCTCCTACTTTCCACCAGAGCCCAATTTCGGATTTGCCTCCCCGGCCGCAGTTCAAGGAACCGCCACCTGAGCACGATGATCTTCCCCCTCGTCCCAGCTTCAAGGAACCGCCACCTGAAGTTGACGATGCTCCTGTGCGACCCAAGTTTGTTGATCCTCCGCCCGAGGAGGACTCAGAGGAGGAATCAGAAGGGGGAGAAGAAAGTGAAGAAGAGGAAGTTAAGGTTCCGTCTCCGCCTCCTCCGCAGCCCAAGGCTTCGCCCAAGATCCAGCCTCCACCTCCCCCAGCCACTAGCGTCATCCCGCCTACGCCACAGAAACGTTTGAGCGCAAACCTTGGTGGCCGCAGTAGTCCAGCCCTGAGCCAAAGTCCCACTTCACCTAATGATGATGTAGTCCTAGGCACAGGAAAGACAACGATCACGCGGTCTGGATCCGGGCAGAATTCTGGCACTGGAATCAGGGGACCAAGATTGGCGAGAGGCGGAAGAGGGGGAACCGTGCAGAACTTGGTTTCGTCCATCAACAGGAACAGCATGTCAGGACCCGCGTCTCCTCCACCCCCCAATTCACCCAAGGTCAACAGGCATTCTGGAAGTCCCGTAAAAAGACCATCAAGTGCTGTAGGAAGGAGTGCGGCCCTTTCGAGGAGAACTATGGCGAGCGACGCAGAGGATGATGTCGTGGATAGGAAATAGAGCATTGTCTATTTGGACTTGGTTCGCCTTTCCCTGACTGGACTCTGTCCAGTCTTTCTGGTTTTAGTGTGCTACCGCGGTTATGGGCCTTTTTTTGATCTGACACATACATTACCCATTATTTGGATATGGCTTATGCTTTTTCGCCACATGCTTATGCCACCGTCTTTGGCTTTGTGAGCCGGTCTTAAATATCTGCTAAAAGATCATGTTATGGTTCCTGGTGGTTACTCATTTTGGACTTGTATATACAAATACATATGTTCGTGGACTCTTCGAGGATGATGATGTGTGAATCGAGTTTTCTGGATCTCGATGGAAGCGTGAGACCAAATCAAAGACCAAAAATAATCGGACAAGCTGAGATTCTACTTCCTCACTTCCTGTATTCCATCTATTCCATCTATTCTTGGTCTCTGACGTTGAATTCTGATATTGATGTGGTAGAAAATTCGAAGGCGACAGGGTAGGAGAAACCATGGAGCCCAAGTGGGTCTGTGAATGATGGACAGATATCATCCAGGTTGCTGCCATCCAAACGTCGAAAACCGTGACAATATGCTGGAGTTATAATTTACAGACAAAGTGGGCATATGTAACATGTAGGTTTTGAGGTCCGGGTGAAACCAAAGTAGGTGCAAAATTATGTTAGTGCAGAAATAGAACAAATGAGTCACTGAACGAAAATGCATAGATATGTCTGATATACAACCATTAAATGCCAGAACATGGGAACCACGGCGGGATGAGATGAGTTTTGATACATTGAGGGTGGAGCTGGGCGAGTTATTCCACTGTTGTTGGATGGGTATAGTGTAGAAAGTATATGAGCCAATCGGCGACCATTTGCTGGCTGCTTTTGCATGCTTTCATGGGTGAGGGTATCCAGACCTCGGGTCAATGGGGGCCAAGTCAACGAGATCAATGGGAGACGTGAAGTGTAATACCTTCATATGAACCAGGTCAAGAAAAAAAAAGGAGTTTGATAATAATGGACTCACGTAAGGATGTAGCTGATGGGATGATGAACGGACGTCCTCTAAATTAGGTCGTGGTCGAGGAGGTAGGGAAGCGGTTACACGGACGTGGTGCTGTGCAGGATGTGGCTGCAGGTTTTGAGTATGATAATCCGCAGATACTGCCATGTTTCGTTGCTCCCATCTTAAATCTTTGCGAGGCGAACTACGTTGAGCTTCCTCTGTTGATCTTACATTCGTGACGGGCATCGTGTGGGAAGTTATGGCCTCGCTTTCTGCATCTGTCTCATAACCTGGAGAAAGGGCACTATCCAGCGATTGTCGCGACTCTGGGAATTGTGATGTGGACTCTGCAAAGGAGTAAAGCGTGGTTTCGGGGTGGGCATGATCGGGAATATGGGACATGTGAAGACGAGAGTCTGTCTGCGGAATGGGGTAACCCATGTGCGAGGGGCTTTTTGGAGCATGGGACCCTGTGTCACGGTGGTATCCGAGGGGTGAAGTCGTGCTGGGCATCTTTCCAGAGTTTTGTGGCGTATGCATTTTTGCCTTGTACCCAGCTTCGCGGGTGAATGAACGAGGGAAAAATATCTTCCAGGGTTTCCACCAGTTAGTAGATGGTCAAGAATGGCGCACTAACTTACGAGGAGTGTGATGGCAGACGATACGAAGCACCCGATTCCACCCACCATGAGGAGGAAATCCAGCGTGAAACTGAGGTAATACCGGGTATCAGGAGCGGGAAAAGAGAAAAGGAGAAAAGGAGGGAGATACGAAGAGAATACGTACGCGTTCGTGACGATTGAAAACGGTGGATGGATGGCGTCGACTGCGATGGCTAACAGGGGGACAGTAAAGAGGAAACGGAATATAACGCGAATTCGCTGAAAAGGCGTAACTATTATAGGAGCCGGATGACAGATGACAGTACGCACGTTCAGCTGATAGAATGTTGCTAGGCGCACGACTACATCTGGTTCAGCGCCTCCCGCTTTGACGTGCCTGATGAAGGTCGGAAAGCGAAACAACACGTATAGGAAGCAGATGGTAGTGGTTGTACCAGCCGAAGAGCCAACAAGGAATATGTATGCTTGGCACTAGAAGAACGTTCAGCCAGCTTAAGGAAGCGTGTAGGGTATAACCACTGCCCACCGTTTCCAGGGTGCGTCGAGTGACAAGGGTTGTCAGGGGCATGCCTAACACTGCAATAGAGCTGCCTGCAGCCTAGTCAGCAGCGAAAGGTAGGTGGCACGAATAGGGCGACGAACCGATGTACCAAGCTCTAAACTCCCAGCTGTAGAACCACTCCCGCTTTCCAGGGCCTTGGTGGAGAAGAAAGAGCCAAAAGGTTAATTCTGCAGTGGTCGTTATAGCTAAATGGATTTTTCTGAAGAGAAGTAGAACAACCTTCAAGGTGGGTCACCCTAAAAATGTATATGAGGAAGAGGAGGGAAAGACGCTCTGAACGGCTTACAGCTCAAGAGACCACGCTATACTCAGCAGAAAATACAAGGGTAGCATCCAGGCCCGATTTTTGGTATTCCATAGCATCAATGGCTTCGGTATAACTGGCGTTGCAATTAGCACTTAGTCAAATAAGCCGCTCACGAACGTACTCCCGCCCGTTGGTGCGACATAATACCCTGGTTGAACCTCAGAACATGGCTCGCGGAAGAGGCGAGTCGTATAATACCTTCAGAGAACTTGATTGCGGTCATTGCAACACTGAAAACGACGAGTAATGGAACTGTGCCCAGATAGGAATACCTAGAATGTGCAGTGGTAGGGCATTGATTAGAGGAGGACAAGGAGAACATACGTCATAACTCTCTTGAAAGCACCTGGCTGCCTTCCTGCACCCCATTTGAGACAATTGAACCTATCATAGGCCCATAGGTGAAGGATTAGAAAAGTAAGAAACTGAAGTGAGTATGAGGATAGGTGAGGGAGAGAGAGAGGTAAAGGGATGGTGAGGAGCGTACGATGCAGGAGAGAATGGCCCAGAGAAGGTAGGCTGAAGGGGAACCGTTACCCATGGGCTTATGGGAGAAAGAGGAGAAAGAGCCAGCTTGAGACGAGGAGAGAGTAAGAAGAGTTGTTGTCGGAGCAAGACTTGTTGTCTTTAACTTGCGTTCAGCCCCCGCTCACCCCACATTCCCACCCCCTGCCAAGCCTCGCGCAGAGCCTAATTGATCAATCAATTGATTTCTCCGTTTATCCTTTACAATGGGTAACCAATTTCAATTTCAGTTCACTACGTTCACTACCAGGTGTTTCACAAAACACCACACTCCGCATCTTCCGCATCTTCTTCAACGCGACCGGTGCACTTCATCAAGGAAGTCCAGCAGCGTACTCGCACTCCATGCCTGTGTGTTGCACGAATCAGGACAGTACTGCCCCCCGGCATTCGTTAACTCCGGCAAGCCTCGCCAGGAGTCGTGTTGTATATGATGCCTAGGCGTCAATAGTACACGGTGTAGGTGGTACAAGGTTTTTTTGCGATCCTGAAAGCCATAAGTCACAAGTGGATTGATGTATCAAGAACTAGCTCACCTCCTTGCCCGCTCCAACACGGGTATCGAAATAAAGATAAGCACGCAAGAAGTACCCCAATGGCCAACCCCATTCCGGCCCCTGGAAAGAACCCATATGAGTTAGCCTATGAAAGTAGTGTGAAGCGGAGCGAACACACGTTGTGATAGTTCAAGCCTTTAGCGATCGACGGATCGGCCGAGTCGTTCGAATTATCATACACCGGTCGATACTGCATGTCGGCTGGATCGAGGGTCTTCATGCCAAGTGGACCACACAGAATTCGGTCAGCCAGCCTCAGAGCGCCAAGTGCATGCTCCTCGTCGAATAGCTCCGGTGCCACAGTCATGGCTATTGGGAAATTGCACCGCAGTTGGTAGTCAGACCACTCTCTCCCGGCGCCAGAGCCATAAACATCTTTGTATATCCCGCGACGATTTATCACGGCCGGTTTGACATTATAGTTTGCGTCCTCTGCGGGATCTACGACAGTCCCATTGAGCGCTTTCCCGCAAAGTGTGCCATAATACTCACCGGATGGAACGTAATAACATTTCTCAAAGTTCTCCTTGATCAATTGCGCCCATTCGGCGTAGGTAACGAATCCCTTCTCGCCTTTGACTATAAGAATGCAACGAATGAGTGCCGAACGACCTGTATCCCGTTCAACTTACTCTTTGCTTCGACACCTTTGAACGGGAATAGACCCTTAGTAGAAAGCCTATCGAGCCAACGCAAGGTGCTCGCGAGTAACCCGGTTATCTCAACTGGGGCACCATCCCGGGGAGTTCCAGGAACACCCTTAGTGCCAGCTCTGACAGATTCTCCCATTTTGTCCATCCAAGTACCGCAATTCCATCTATTACCCCCAGAGATGAATCCCGTCTCCCAGTCGACTTCAACATCAATGTTAAAGCCTTCGTCGCTCATTTGCATATCGAGGTTCGGACCAGCATTATACTCTCTAAAATGGATTCCATCGGCATGACGTTGGAGGATCTCCTGGATTATTTCAGCGATAGTGCTCGTGTAAGCGTAGGCGCGAGCATCGTCCCAAGGGACCCAGGTGTCATCTTTCGGGAAGCGGCGCTTCACTGGTTCCGACAATATCGCGAGCCCATCAGGCGCGAAGGAAACATAGTCTTGAATGTTTTGCAGCATCCACCAAGGAGAATCCCTTGAGTTGTATCTACGCGCAGTCGTTTTTAAGCGCAGTAGCATCAGGCTGCGAAGCGGATCTCTTACCGTGGGTTTCTAACAGAGTCCAGCAGATTGGGAATCAACCCATGCTTGAGAGTGGAGGCAAATGCCAGGATATGCTTTTTAGCGCCATCGAAGTTCCCAGTCGTCAAAAATAATCCACGTAAAGATATGAAAACATCTCTCCCCCAGCAGCGCGCCCATCCGGCAGCAAAGTGAGGCAGGCCAGCAGCGAGCGACGGGGTGGGATGACCGGGGTGAAGGGAAGCAGATTTAACTTGACCATGCATCTGGATAGCACACAAGGCCAGGTCTTGGGTGAAATCGTGTCCAGAAGAAACGAATTCGGAGCATTGCTCAACCACGGCTTTGCGGGCTGCCTTGTAGCCTTCCGAGATCACAAGGGCAAAATACTTGGGACGCATGAAGTTAGGAACAGAGGCATTGACGCGGTCGAAGCGCTCTTTGAACCACTTCGCAGGCTTCTCAAGGCGAGGGAAGAGCTGTAGTTGGCTTAGGTGGTGGATAATTAGTGGACAGATTTACTTCCATAGATAGGTGCGACACCCACTGCGTTAGCCGTTGATGGACATAGTCCAGCGCCCAGCTGCCCTCCCTCAAATGACTACACAACGGATGCCCGAGATCATTATATCGCATGATGTGTCTGAGAGCGTGCATCCACCCCTCAAGACCACAGTAGGTATTCTTCCCAAGGCCAGGCACGTCATAGACACCGTAAACTCCATCTGTCGCGTCGCGTTCCTCGCCGTCCGCGCGGTGAAGGACAATATTGAGATCAACCAGATCCAGGTCGGCGAACGCTTCGTATGCGCCTGAGGTGCAGAATGCATCTAACGATGGATCGTAGTCCTGAAGTTGGGTTTGAAAGACCATGATGCTTCCAGGCGGGAATGTTTCTGGAACCACGATTTCGGCAAAGGGACCCTCGTTATCCAGTCCCTGGGGTACAACCACTTCTGGCAATTCCACCAACGTCGCGGGAAGGCCGCAGATGTAATTCTCGTCCTTCGTATCTTGATAGGATGAGATATCTAGGCTAGCTCCCATAATGAACTTGGCGCGAGTTCTGCGAAGTTTGATTGGATTAACTGGACGCCAGTGTGTCAGCATCAGATATCAAGCAGACAGGCGCCACTTCAACTACTCACTGAATCCACGATCCTTGGAGCCCTTCGAGAAGGCTGTGTGAGCGACTAGTAAATATCCTTGTTGGGTAGACGGTTGGACTCTGTGTAAAACAATGTACTTTGTGAATAGGTGTCAGTCAATGTACGCTCCTAGACCGCATCGATAAAATACATACATCGTTTTCTTGGTGAACGTGGCCTTCCTCATAACGACCCAATATCATTTCCAGGTGCAACTCGTTCAACACGCGTTTGACTTTTGCTATGCCACTGCCCTCTCCGGTACCACTGATGCGATACGACCTATTCTCTGCCACGAGGTTCAACAACTTGGGGTACAGGTCGTCGAACCCTTTGACACTTCCGATCGCGCTGTAGCTGAACGTCACCAATGCCCCGGTTGAGAGGGCGTCCTCGGCAGATCGTTTGTCCAGGGGCGATTCGTTGTCATGTGTGAGGTCATAAAGTAGGGCGTGAGGCATGGAACCGTTAAGGGGGGTGACGAGCGCTTGTCGAATTGGTCCTTTACCGGTAGGACTGGCAATCTCCTCCGTGCTAGTCATGCAGACACCATCCATGGAGCCTATCGGTTTCCCGACGCCGTGTCGATACAATAGGCGGGAGAACTCCTTGGGATCCCAACCATTGTAACTCTCCCGTATCAAACTATTGATGCCGAGTTCCCTGACAAAAAGCAAGTCCATCTCTTCGCTCCCTGTGAACAGTTCCGCGCACACGTAGAGATCTGGCCGCACTACTCTTGCCGCATCCAGCATACGCGTTCCAACCTCGAGCGGCGTGGAGTGGCAATTATCTATTCTGAACCCATCGAAAACCTTCGCGAGGGATGTCACATATTTTGTCATGTAATCCCATAGCCAAGGATTGGCGTCTGGCGATGAGCCATATCGAAGTTTGACGCAGTCACTCCACACGATAACCTCACGGCGAAGATAAGCCTTGGAAGGTAGAAGCGCGAAATTCTGCAGAGGATCCGCATTCCAGATCCAACCGTTGTTGGCCAAGGAATAAACGAAGGGGTCAGAATCAGGCTTAGGAAGGAAACGAGTGAAATAAGGCTCGACGAGGGGATTTCTGTCGGAGTTGATATCAGCGCGATGTCCGACGAGTTGTGGCGGAGAATCCACTCACTGTTTGGTGATTTCCCCTAGTTTGGGGCCGTGAGCTTCCAACCGTGTGTACTTCACTCTATTACGGATGTTATCAAGAGCAATTCGCGTATCGTCTTCCCACTCCCTATATAATGGAACATTCACGACGTCAACTACCCGAACCCACGCTTCAGCAAGCGCATCAACGTCTTGGATATCGACAAAGGCGGCCGTGATGAGACCGGCAGCAACATCACCCTCAACGCGCACTCCAAATCTTGACGCAAGGGAGCCGAGTCCTACGATCTTTTTCTCGGAGCGCAGTATTTCGGCCAATTCAACCACGGATTTTCCTTTGACGTCCGGCCCCACCCAAGGTGCAATATTTTTTGTCCTGAGCGCAGATGCGACAGAATCCTTTTCGCGCGATGGTTCGAGCACGTAGTACTGCCATAGGTTAAGGCCCTTGAGCTCCTGTTCAAAGGCAGAGACGAGGCAATTGAGATCTTCTTCGGAGTTGATAGTGGTCGGCAGTCCTCTGGACTCGAGATTTGCTGAGAAATTGATCATGGCAGAGTCTAATTCAAGAGCAGGGGCAAGGTGAGGCGTGTTTGCCGGACTATACCCTATACGTCGGGCATGGGTTAAACAGGTGGAAATCCCACGTAGAATACATTCACGCACCTGCTTCGGGATGTTCAATTAGCCAAGAACTATTGTTTGCAGTATGATTGAGGACAACGTCCGTCAAACTGAGCAAGCCATATTCCTCCCTCGCAATCCTCAATACATCTTTCACCCTTTCCGTCCCAGTTTCACTATCTAAGGAGTCGCAGAACATGCTTGGATCATATTTCATCTGATCGCGAATGGAGTAGGGGCTATTGCTTTCCCCTCGTTCTTGCAAGGGTGTATAATGCAGCATTGTATAACCCCGTTCTTTTGCTTCGGCGAAATGGTCTCGCCACTTGTCTATTGGTCCCATCCATTTCGATACTACAGTCAGGATTGATAAACCGTCGAGGGGAAGATTCACGTATTCGTCCTTGAGGAGTGCGCCCTGGCCTGGGGGCAAAACATGGTGTCTATCGTCAAGAACGGAGGTGCGATTTTTGATTTTGAGGATGGGATCAACGTTAAAGTAGCCGTGTCGACCCTTGACGCGTTCACCATCTTCCCCGTCATATTCGACCCAGTAAACGAAAGCGCCTGCGTGGGAAATAGGCAAGTCGATCTGGATGGGTTTCGAGTAGTCTGTCGGAAGCCTAAGTGGACAATGAGTATACTCGCAAGGGATCGACACTCGGATTCTTACTTTCGTTTGGCGTAGCGTTCCCTTCCAAATGCACCTCCATCTAGAGGAAAGTTGGTCTTGAAAACGCCATTGTTGGCCGCGGGAGTCCCAGCGTCGAAGGAGACCCTCAGGATGTAAGGGGTGTACGCGGGAGGTAGACGTATGTACTGATGATCTCATTGTCAAAGGACGGACATAACTCGGCAAGTGTGCAGTTCACCTGACGGTCTTTGTTTGGGCCGCCGTCGGGATCGAGACGGAGCTCGTAAACAAGAATAGGAGTTTCTCCCTGGTGGAGAGCGGACGAAAAGAACTCAAGGCCTTCGTCTGCAGGGGTCTTGGGAGTGGTGGGGGTAAGAGGACTTGTAGGTGAGCTCGCTGATCCAGAGACGCTGGCCGAGGGTGAGTTTGAGTGTGGGATGGTGATGGATGGCTTGTGGTTGGGATGAGATGGCTTGGTACCTCTGGGCATGGTGGAGGTACGGAAAGAAAAGGAGGGAGACGCGTAAGGTTGTTACTTTTTAGTTACGCGGGTTTCGACTTGTTGTTCTGCCACCGTGACTATCTTGACATGACGTCATCCCATCTTCATCTATATCGGGTCATGTAAATTCCATTATTGTACATTGTAATCGACTAGCGACTATGTTCGTCCCCAAGTATCCTTTCCGACTCCCCTCCATTCTCCCTCACACTTATACCCCGCGTGACTACACTACATTTCGATTGCGACTCACGCATTCCCGTGTCCCTTCCTCCCATTTCTGCCAATGGACGCGGTCCAGGGTTCGTAAGTTCGCCCGTCTCCCCGTCGCTACTCCAAACAACCCTTCCACGTCCATCAGTCAGAAATGGAGGATTGGCCACTCTTCCGACATCCTGCGGATCAACTTCGTCTTCCGCTGTCGGAGTCTCATAATCCATGACAGGTAACTGCGGCTCATCCACCTCCGCATCAACAGCTACATCGTCTTCTGCCACAGTCACCGCTTCTGGGCCGAGTTCCGCCACCTCCTGCATCATCCTTGCTTCCTCGTCCTCACCTTCGCTATCCACACGATCAACTGCATTCCTGGGCCTCCAGCTTGCTGGGCTCCGTAGATACCCTCCGAGCCGATTAACGTAAACATCAGACTCGTCCGAGTCTGATAAATATACTTCGCTCGAGGAATTAGATATGCTTTGCAGGCCGGGCATGTCGCCGTAGTCATCATCAGGTATTTCAGAGTCGTCAAACGTGGGCTGGAAGGGGGAAGGTGATCGCAGGTTGTCCCGATCCAGTGAGGGATCCGAGGGACCTTCGTTCTCGCTGGTCGGACGGTTTTCAGAAGTATGGTTCGCCTGAGGGGTTGTTCAGTAATGTTGATCAAGGTTATTGATTATGTGACTTACTGCCGTCTCTGTCGGGTGATCGGTGTCTGCGTCTGTAGGTGTGTTGTGTTGCACGAGCGCCCGAATCATGTCCAGAGTCCGAGTCACTGAGCTATTCGACTCAGAGACAGCCGACTCCAAATTATCCATCGCCTCCCTGAGAATATTCAGCTGGCGCCTGATCTGTGGGTCCTCACGAAGAGCACTGATTCTACGGGATCCGTCGCTGGAGATTGAGGTATTGGAAACTCCATTCGGGTTCATCGCGTCTAGG
Source organism: Podaxis carcinomalis (assembly GCA_018524395.1). Classification (NCBI taxonomy): domain Eukaryota; kingdom Fungi; phylum Basidiomycota; class Agaricomycetes; order Agaricales; family Agaricaceae; genus Podaxis; species Podaxis carcinomalis. The sequence continues at coordinate 57,265 of JAEUWJ010000852.1, forward strand.
TCTGCCGTTATTTGCATGGAAAATATCCCTTCACCGTCATGAATCCCCAGGCTGTCAGCGGATAGTGGAAGTAATTCAGTTGTGAAATCCATGAAGTCATCGAACACGGAGCGCGTGGATGGTCGCATTGCATTATAATATTGCTATCAAAGTTTGAAAGAGTGGACTGTGGGAGAACATCGAGACACTCACGCGCATGCAGATATCCGCACCATTTTTGAAAACATAAGGTGTTCCGTCTTCGTTGAGGTGCTGATAAAAGCAATCTTTACCAAATGGACAAAGAGGACGATTCTGACGCGAGTCTTGGAAATACCTGAAGCACATCTTGAGGGGAGGGAGGCAGTCGCGTACATTGAGAACTTACCGGCATGGAACCCTCGCCATGCTCTCTTTGTAGGCCTTTGTAATTCGTTCCTTCTCTGGGTGGCCATGTTTCCAAAACCGGGAGGATGGTATTATGAGCCTGCTTGGCTCCCTGCACATAGGGCATTTCTTTATGTTGCCGGGCTTGATCTGGCCCTTCTGGTCACGCCATTGACGAATGCACTAACCCAGATGAATGAATATCCAAGGAAAATGTTGAAATCGCTTACTGTAATGCAAAAAATATGGCTACAGCCGGCTATAGCACCATCGTCAGTCCAGGGACTAGATGCTAGGTATGGGGGTGTGAAAACACACTGAGCAAGCCGTAGGTGACAGGCTTCTCGAAACATATGGAGCATGGTTCATCTTGTGGATTTTCGTTCTTGTGTCCAATATCTCCAGAGAGCGTTTGGGGGTCGTCAACTATGTGCTTGAACCAACACTGGTCGCCACGCCTACAGAATCCTGGAGTGGGGAGTATGAGTAAAGGAGTAATATAGAGAAAAGGAGCTGAATAAACCATTGGCGTAGTATCTACAGCGCTTGGACTCGTCGAAAGGAGTAAGGAGGGGTTGGGGGTCGTTAGGATCCTGGCGTTCTGGGTCACCATGGAGGAACTTGCAGGTTGAGCCTGCAAAGCAGCCTCTGGGAGTCTTGTAATACATGCAAACGCCTCGGGGATTGGTAGTTCTGGGGCGAATGTTGGAAGACATTAGGGCATTGTGGGTTGGGAGGACGGGTGAGAGTCAGGAGATGGAAGAACCGAGAAGCCAAGAGTGGAACCTGGCTGATTGGCCCACGTGACTGACGACTCTACATTATTACGGAGTGTCACCGCCATTAGGATTCTGATTGTCTGCTTGTTACATGCTCGTCGCTCGACCATGTCCCTGTCTTCAACTTCGACTATTAAGCAACAAATAACAAATGCTTTAGGTCCCGCAAAGTCACCCACGTATTTCTCTACCCTTCAGTCTTTTGTCAAAGGCCAGATATCCCGCGCAGAGTTTGAGGGTGTCATTTGTGGTCTTCTCGACGTCCCCTCCCTCGTCCAGCTCCACAATGCCCTTATCATATCCCTTTTCGATGCCACCGCTGTCCTCAAGCGACCTCCGACACCACCACCACCTCCTGTCCCAAAAGCGCCTCCCCGGAAACGCCGCCGTATTCTTCTTCCGTACCAAGGGCCAGGAACGCCTGATGACGCTCGCACCTTCAAATCCGCACGCATGAAGCGGTGGGCTCTTTCCATTGGACGAAAGGAGAGAGAGAGGGTCCGTGCCACGGCGACCATAGCACCGCCGCAAGACCCGCCACGTCCTAGAAAGGACTGCGATGAAATTGTCAGGGAACGCGGTGTGGTATTGCTACCTGAGCGTGGAGGTGCGTACCAGGTTTCCTCAGAATACCGTAGTATCTGACGAACGCACCTCATGGCCAGATCCACCAGGAAGCAGACCTGCAGTTAATCTCCATTCCGTTACGCGAGCTCCGACGCTTCAACATATAGCAGACCGTATCAACCTCATTTGTGCCCAGAACAATCTAAGTGCTCCATCAAGAACAGTGCCCTCACTGATGAATCTGGCATGCGAAGTATGCTTGCCCCTTTATCGCGACCATAACTGAGCTGATCATGTGAACTTACCAAAGGCAAAGCTAAAACAACTGATTACTCGCGCCTTAACTCTAACCTCCACTTCCCATGCAATCACCTCCATTACACCCTCATCGACCTCGTCGACTTTGCAACACTCACATACACATCATCACCACCCCCAACGTGCTCCTGTTCTCACCTCGGCTTCCTTCCAAACTTTGTTTACTATATCTCCCTCCGACCTTCCAAACAAGAGCGCTGCTGCCATGCGTTTGGCAACAGTTACTCCTCCCCCTGACGTAAGTACCCGATCCATTAACTGCTGGTCTCCGTTGTTAATAGTTCATCCACAGGAGGATGACACGGATGATCTTGTTGTGCTCAAAGACCGTGAAGTGCGTGATCAGCGATGGCAAATAATGGCGTTATTAGGGGAGAGAAGTACAGTTCGAGAGTGTTTGCGGGGTGGTCAATAGTAATCTGATTCACTGGTGTCTTCTGATTGGGTTTCGAGTCGAATTCTTCACCGAACTGGTGTGCTGACAGATACTGGGGATAGGACTGCTAAGCATGCTATGACAGGAGGTGTATTCCTGAAGGACCCAAACTAGTATACTCCCATGAAGTAAGCCTGTCGGGATGGATATGATATAGGCACTTGTGAACACAAAGGAAATGAACAGAGTAAGAGCTAATAAGAGCAGGGTAACTACAAGACTCCTGATTGCCATCCTCACCTGGTACAATGAAACTTTCAAGTGGCTGATGCTCTTTTTTATTTTTATTTTTATTTTCTATTTATTTATTTGAATTGATGTTTATTGCAACAGAACTAGTCTACTACAAATTTATGCACAGTAGCAGTCCCAGTTGATTTAACACAAAAGAAAAGAAAGAGAAAGAAGAAAAGAGGTGCCCCAGTCAACATGAATGAAAAGAGTTCAAACATAGGTAGACAAAAACAAAGGAGTCTCAGGCTGTACAGTCACTTAGTGGTCCTTTTGACACTACCATTCTTCTTTACACTGGCAGATTTCCCACAAGTGAATACTATACTACCCCACCGTTTCAGTGCACCCGGGGGTTTTGGTAGTCATGATTTTGTCACACATGCCAAAGGCTGCTGTCTGAAACCCAGATGATGGAATGACAATGCAGTGCATTAAGTACCTAAGTAACATAAGATGCATCTAGACATAAAGTCTGCTTGACAGTTCACATAAGAGGGTCAGTGCCTGTTACACCAGAGTCCAATGTTGTGGCAGTCTTTTCCTTAGACTGATGGAATGATCCACAAAATCATCATGGATTATTCTGGAGTTCTGCTTTACACTCCTTCAAATGATACTGGATACACTCCAACAGTGTTGAATTTTTGCCATTATCAGTGAGATCCAATGCATGTGCAAGAACACAACAAGGAGCACTGGCATTTGGATGTGACAACAAATACCATAAATGCATGCAGCAGCAGTTCTATGGGTGTTGTTGTTCAAACTTTGAATAGCTTGTTGTATATTGTCTTCATATTCTGGGTCCTCACAAGCATGTTTTTGCATGGTAAATGCTGATACATTTGACACAGTAAGTGATGCAAGTGCAATGGGCTGGCTAATTTGACCAAGTGATGCAATGCAATGCATGATGGGATCATTGTATTCATACTCTGACTCAGCATTGTCTGGCAAGGTGTGACAAATGGCTCAAAATCAATCCTCATTCTACTTCAGTTATAATTTTTGAAAAAAATTGGAGGATGCCAGGAATGGCATTCTTAGGTGCTATGCAAAATACTAAGCCAAAATCTTGAGAGTGTGAGAAGATATTTACAAAACACCAAAACCCCCAGGTGCACTGAAACAGTGGGGTAGTATAGTAACATGTATGATTCTATTTGCCAAAACATATGTCTTTCCCCATCCAACAATAATAATTGATGGCTGGCTTGATAGATTGATGAAATCATGGAGGATCTCCAATTTTGGGTATATTTTCAAAAATTTGCTGTAAGTCCACACTCTAGTAGACATCACTCAAAATGCCAACAGATAAACAGGCATGGGCTGTATGATTTGAGGTTGTAGCAGATACATGTATACACAAGCAGATTATAGATGATGTGCTGGTCATCAGGAAAAGGGGCCTGTCAGTGTGGGTATGACTATTTATACCAGTTACCAGTGATGATGTTAGCACAATTGTTAAATGTTGTAAGTCCATGCTTACACCCCTCCCCATCCATGAAAAGCAAAATAAAAAAAATCTGAGAGAAAAAAAGACATAATACCTTACAATAATCCATTCATGGCTGCAATAAAAAACCCTTTGCCCCTAGGAAAAAAGCACACTGCAGGCAACAAGGGAGAAAAGGAAAAAATTTCACAATGGTAGCACTCACAGTTTGCATTCCCCAGTTTCATTGAGACTGCATTCCTCAAAGAAGCGATCCAATGCCTTGCAATCCTTAACCAGTCTACCTGGTAGCCATTCATTTTCCTCTTCAGGGAAGCCCTCCCACTTTATGAAGTAGCTGTAACCCCTCCCAACCTTCCTGTAGTCCAGAATCCATTTGATCACTGCTTCACCCTTCTCATTGAGGCTTGGACAGACCAGTTTTTCAAACCAACTCATGTCATCTTTGACCCATGGACAAACCAGAGAGGTATGAAATGTTTCTGTTCCTTTTGAATTACCATGGTGGGGAATTTGAGTGTCACTGTACTATGACGTTCATCTGTTTCTCTTATCCCATAGAGCCCCTCAAAACGTGGCATCAACTTTGTTGCTCATCTGTTGCCATCAGACTTAAATTGCTTTCTCCAATGTTCTGTAGACAGCTTGACCCACATCCCTACTTTGAACAGAAAAGCATGGGTGTCTTGGGATTTGTTTGCTTGGAAAGCCTGCAGTGCTTTGTACTGTAGTAAGGAATCCCAGGCCTCTGTGTCAGACATTTGAATATGGCACACAATGTCCTCTGGGTGCTCTGAAGGTGTATCCACCTTGTCAACTAGAGGCAGAATCAAATGTGGCAAGAATCCCATTTGTAATTGGAATCCAGATAATTTGGTTGATGCATTACAGGTATTCATCAGAGTGAATCTAATGCTTGGAAGGGCTCTCACCCAACCTGCTTGTGTTCTGTCAACATAATATCGAAGACATTGGTTTAATGTCTTATTTGTACATTCACTTGCCCCATTGGTTTCAGGGTGGAAAGAGGTGGACATCTTGATCTTTGTACCAGTTAGTTCATGTAATGTCCTCCAGAACTCAGATCTGAACACTTTGTCCCTGTCACT
>JAEUWJ010000266.1:6440-35033 GCA_018524395.1 Podaxis carcinomalis
TTGCTTCGGCATTTCGCATCTCCTCCATCGCCTTTCGGATGGACCCGGCGCGTTTAATCGTATCCAGTAATCCTTGTGTGTGGGTCGGTTTCCACCCCTCTGGAAGTTCTTCGTGTCCAATCCATCTCCGTATCCATTCAGCAGGCACTCCCACTCTGTCCTTCGACTTTGTCTCCCACACACCCAAAACGATCGCCATCTCCCCCCGTGCAATCTCAGCGTGCATAGAGTCCAGCGGCGGGGACGCCTTCTCCCGACGCACTCGGGCACGCGCCACGTCAACAGCATCCATGAGCGGTTGCTGTTCCGCAGCTCCGTCGCCGGGTGTTTGAGAAGGACCGCGTGCGTCATTAATAAGATCTGTCACCAGTCCTTGATCGATATTGATCGGGGCATACGTCTCGCCTGCTGGTGTGTCGTGGTGCACCAGACTTGCATCATGCTCAACTGCACCGTGCTTGCCGATCTCATAAAGGCTGATAGGTCGTACGCGCTTGAGTAGAGCAAAACCCCCATACGAGAGGAAGAGAGCCAGTGGTGTAGAGAGTCCATAGCAGGCTTTCAGTCCACGAGAGATATGGAACGCTGAAAGGTTCTTTCCATCACGATTACTTTGGGGGTAGTAGGTTGGCATGGGGACAGGTATGAAATATTGTGGCTTACATGTAACCGTGGTTTGCCATAGTGTTGAGTGCAGGGCACGGTGAGCGACTGTCACCCGGTTGCGGAGGACAGAAACTGTGGGCCCCCGCGACAGGACATGTTTGACCTTTGTGTTCGTGGGCATTAGGATTTGAGTCGGGAAGCGACATGTCAGGGATGGGGGGGTAGCGCAGAGCGAAAAGAGGATAGTGCATATTGCATGATGCATGTCTTCTTATATAAAATGCGTTACACTAAGCCACTGAGAATTCCAGGACCACTGGGTCTTCGTGACAAGAACCCTGACGCCAGTGTGTGATGGGGGAGCCGTGGCCCTGGAATAACGCCGATCCGCAAGGACGTTGATGTACAAGAAGACAAGATGGTCGGTGACAGATCTAGAGCGATGAAGGCGTGGGACTGGGCAACGGATAAGTTACATTGCAAGTGCTGTATTTCCTCGGTAAGTATTACCGGTGTAGGATGCCCGCCGACAATTGCACGAATCAGGCACGAAAAAAGTCTTAACTAAGCGCTCACATCACTTCCCCGTAATCAAAATGTGGTGCCCAAAGCATCACTCCAGCAGCATCCAAGGTCTTCTCTGCTAAAAATTTTCAAGACAGGCCGACAAAGGCTAAAATACACATTGGAATCCGGCCCGCACTGGTGGGCCCATACTTCAACCCAACAAGCTTTTCAATACGTCCGGGTTGCTCCCCCATTCCTGTATTTCGTCACTCATCTCGAAAACTATTTCTCCGCCATTGATTATCTGCTCATGAAGAAGTACGGGCGCATTGATCGGTTCACCATTGACAGTCAGAGATTTGACGTATTGATTCTTCCCAGCCCCCGAAGACCTTATTGTTAACCGCCTTGAACCTGGTTGGACGCTATTCGGAACGACCTGTGGCCAATCAATGGTCATCTCATCGAAGAAGGGTCTTCCGGAAAATTGAGTCAGTCGTTGAGATGACACAGGAGTTAGAGGTAGTGCTCACGCTCCAACTACATATTCTCCAGAGACTGGATTCACAGGATAGAATCCCATAGCACTGAAGATGTACCAGGCGCTCATCTGACCGCGAACTCGACCACGACCACGACCTCGATTTTGACGGCCGTCACCGACGTTGCCCTCTGGATTACCTCCGTTGTCTTCGGTGCTCTGCTTGGCTTGCACAGTTGGGAGAAGACTTGACGCCGGTGGGACTGGAGCTGGATCTTGCAGAAAAGGACTGTTGGTGGGCTCATTGTGAGATGTAGGTGGAGGAGAGGTGCACCGAGGTGAGTTGAGCGAGCCATTAGAGCGAGTTGCTTACTGCCGACCCGATTCCGTAGTATTGGTGTCGGCTTCCTCTTCACCGACGATGTCTAGTTGTTCCAAGGCTTCGTTACTTCGGTCAAGTCCTCTCGGCTGTCCGCGGGGTTTTCGGCTTCCCAGCCGCAAATACAATGTCGTTGTACCACTTGAATAGGTCCAATATAGTCTTGCTGTTCCTCTGTCGCTTTTCTAGGCCTTTGTCCTGGTCCTCCCAACTTCAAGTGTTGCCTTCCTGCATCCTCCTCCGCTGGCGGCTCCTCCTCCTGTGGCTCACCCAATGTTAACAGTGCCACGGTCAACCTAATTCAAGAGTTTGAAGGATTCATCGCAAAACTCGACCCAATCGGTCTCCCGACTGTCGGTTTCGGCCATCTCTGTAAACAGAAGAACTGCGCCGAAGTGCCGTTCCAGTTCCCCCTCACTGAGGATACCGCTGCGCAGCTCCTCCAATCCGACCTCAAGTCATTCACGCAGTGCATCTCGGACGCTGTTAAAGACAGCGTCAAGTTGAATGACAGCCAATTTGGCGCGCTTTCGTCCCGGGCGTTCAATGTTGGGTGTGGAAACGTGAAGAGTTCGACGTTGGTGAAGAGGTTGAATAACGGAGAGAATCCAAATACGGTTGCTGGGGAGGAGCGGCCAAGTGGAATAGGGCGGGTGGGAAGGTGTTGGCTGGGTTGACGAGGAGGAGGAATGCGGAAGTTAAATTGTTCGAGACAGCATTTAGTGTAATTGCGCACCCAGCTATGTACTGACCAGTTAGCACGTTTTGTGATACCACGAAGTTGCACTAGTAGCCGCACATACCAAGTTATTGGACTGCGAGCACATGGGATAAGGGAGCAGCAAGCGTGGACCGAATCGGGGCTAAATCCCTACAGGCAGGACTCGAGACCATCGCTTTATCCATAAAGCTATTAGCTGGAATTGGAAGAAACGGAGTGGAAATATCTTGCACTTCCCATTAACCGAGAAATAGAATGTATCCCAGCTGCCAACCTGGCTGCCCACCTTGTGGCGCCACTGGCCGTGGTGTGGCAGTAATATAGTTAGGTATGGTGACCACAGCGTGTTAAAACAACTTTTTTCCTACCACTATTGAGGGCCTGCAGCTCCATTGGTCGTCAGTTTGAACTCGTCAATCCTTCTTCGGACTCACCTCAAACCCCATCATCGCATCCGCTCAGTGCTCACCGAGAAAATTACAGCCACCCGGAAGCTTCAATGCGCATTCGTGTTGAATCAGCTATGTAACATGCTTGCTGCGCATCAAATCACTAGCCAAATGTCGGTCAGAGGCTTCCGTAACCAATTTCAGCACTATACTTTCCGGGTGTCCGTGGCGACTGATTTGCGAGATACAGGCTCTCTGCACTTCAAACCGTTAGTGCCAAGGAACCAGTTTTGAGATCGTTGCCTGGGACAACTAGGCTAGATGAAGCACAGTGAGAACGTTGAGACATCCGTTGGTCAGGTGATTCATGTCTGGTCTCACGAATGTTGATCTCAGCCATCCAAGTCGGGGTTATATTAATGCGATGAGTGCATTTCTGTTTTTAGGGCCTTGGGTTAGCATGTGGTTCCGAGGGAACATTGGCATGTTCGACCATTTAGTGGCGCATGCGGCCACATGAATAATATCAGGCTTCGCGAAGAGGAGTATAAAGGGTCTGTGAAGCAAGGTAAATGAGCGGCAACACTCATGTTGAAATTGGCTTTTCTGGCTTTACTCGCTACGACCCTTGTCGTTCCCATTACCGCGATTAACCAATACACCCTAATTGGTCTGTATGTCTCCATATGTACCCTTGCCTGTACTATTCCCTGATGCTGTGTTTGCTGGTCGTAGGAAACGTACCCAAGCCCACGACCTGCGGAAATTCGGGAGTTCTTCCCGCTGGTGGCTGGATAGCCAACAAACGGTGTGGCTATGTCATGGGTACCGCCATGGCTGGTCAGAAATTCGACGTCGAGACCACAGATAGTACCAACTACCATTACGGTCGTTACCGAGGTACTGGAGGCAACTTCTGCACCTACTTAGTTCCAGCGGTGCGCCTATCCTGTATCAGTTATGGACTCTCCGCTGATGTAGTTGGGCAGGCGTTGGATTTGAACAGTCGAGTCTCCGGCATCGCTTCCTCCTGCTCTTCAGCGACTGCTGCTTCTATGTGTGATCGCAACAAGTTTGGTCGTGACTTCGATGCTCCTCCACACCAAGGAGATGGTGCGATTATTGTCCCTGTCAACCTCGCTGGATGCTCCGGTTTCTACAACTATTTCGTTGTAAGTTCGAAACCGTTGTGTCAGATGATATTGCTGAGTACAGGTAGGACTCTAACTTCCAAACGGGTGCCTTCCAAGATCCGGTTCCGTTTAACATGGGTTCGACAAGCAGTGGAGGATATCGTTATACAACTCGTGATGGGGTGGCTAGCATGGTCAGGGCTACAGTTGCCGAATATGGTCAGGTCCTTTGGTTCTTCGTCCCCCGTTCTTGCATTGCTTCTCAACTCCCGGCTGTACTGAATAATGATGGAGGGGATGGCTGTTAAACGGGTTCTAAGAAGAGGAGATAACCATTAATGTAACGTGATACTACACTGAGACCTAGTGACAAGCTGGTTCTGACTTCAATTCCGGCCACCTTGATGCTCACCAGCACTCCTGAGCTCTCTGAGTTTCTTCGCAATGGTATCTGCATCATCCTGGCTAAACATGAGATCCAAATTTTAGGAGGTTTGCTCTACCCCGACGCGTCAGCGCGTGCAGACATCTTTTCTTCGAAATCCTGCAAAGCTGTATACCAATCCGTCTTCTCTTCCAGGTGGGAGCGGGTCGCATGGGAAAGGTCAAGCGCACCTGTTAAGGCTAGGTTAACTCCGACTCCAACGATGGGCGTCGTCAATCATAGTGACACTTCAAGAATAGATGACATGCGCTTTAGCGACGGGAGCAACAAGTACAAGACATACCCAGGGCATGTTTCCCACTTCATTTGAACAGGAAGCATGTATAGAGGTCGGACTATCAGTGTGCCATCGCTTCGCGAAACGAGTTGCTTACCCAATGTATCCCAGTCCCTGAGCATGCGCTCCAGATTCTCCGACTTGGACATTTCATCATTTTTCCAGTTGATACCACATGTGGCGGCCCAGTCCTCCTCAACGCGAAGCATAATATAATGACCGGACTGAGCCATCGCCATCTCTCTGACTTAGGATGCCCTTGGAGTCGCCTAGCTGGAGACTGAACCCATTCCAACGCGCTGAGCCAGGTCAGAATGCCTAGCGTGGATGTCGTTGGTTTCGAGCTTCTATCCAGGTGATCCCGGAATAAAACGGTTTCTCATTCGTCTAGAGTCCCCTGAACACGGCTCCAAGCACCGCCTGCGCCAATAATCAAGTCGAAACCCTCCTGAATGGCACCATCCTCGAACTGAAGGTTGAATTTCGGGTTTTCTTTGGCCGACGACGCATCTTCCAAAATACTAGCGACTTTCTTTCCCCAAGCAATTGCTCCTTCATCCACCCAAAAAAATCATCCGCAGCACCTCCCTGTCGATTTCGGGTTGATCATCAGAACGTTCTGTCCCGTCATCAGTCCACGTAACCCTTCCATACTTGCCTAGAATCTTGAGGGCCGCACCCTTCTGGTATGCTTCTGGAACTCGGAAAAGAGGCCGGCTTCAGCGAGATCACGTTGACTGGTGTCGCGGTGAACGTCAAGGGTGCCACCTTCTGAGCGAGCGTGAGGAGACTCGTCAAGCTCAAAGATGCTGAAAGGGATGTGTTGAAGCTGGAGAAGGCGGGCGAGGGTGAGGCCGTCTGGGCCACATAACAGTTATATGTTAAATAATGTTGGGTGAACAGGCGAATGTACTTACCCCCAATGATTGCAACTCGAGATAAAGTCATAAAGGATTCGAGGTCTCCAGCTGTGGCCGTGGTATCTTTAAGAAGTGCCCATGCCTGTTTTATACCCCCAGGTGAAGAGTCTTGTAGTCGCAGAGGCCCGAGGTGGGTGCACGTGAAGACGCAATAGTCCCGGCAACGACGCTCATTCTGGATTGCTGCGAAAGGGATACTTCCATGGGAGACGTGTGTTGTAGGAGGATATTTATACAAGCGATTGGCTCCGCCTTGGGCGACGAAATGAGTTGTGAAGAAAAGGGGAACAAGATCGCCATAGCGCCGACAAGAAATAGAGTATGATGGCCCATCAAGCAATGAGTGATGTGGGAGGCAAAAACAAAAAGTAAACATTGAACAGCATTGTGGTTTTGTGTCCGATTAGATAAGTCGGCGCCTAGCATGCGGGAGTATACAAAGGCAGAGCACAAATCCATCATGATATAAAGTGATGAACTTCGACCCACCACCTCCGCTTGTTACACCTGTGGCCCTGGGTGGAGACATCTTCTCCGCTTTCCCTGGTCACCAGAGACGACAGCAGACAGGGATGGACTCGCACAGTCCGTGGCCGCCTGTCCACAACCTCCCTCCCCCTTGGCTTCAACCCTCTCCAATTTCTAACCCCCCAGCTTGGTTGAACAGCAATACCGGTCACCCTACTCACTCACATGCACACTCATGGGGTGCACCACCACCGTTCCACCACCCGCAGCCCGAGATTGGCCACAATGATCCATGGAATCAGCCTCCTGCCCCTTCGCCTTGGTCTTCGAGCATACCCACGCGGCCCATGGACTCAACCTTTGGCCAACCTGTTACCTCTGGGTTCTTCGGTGTAAACTCCCATCCCACACCCAACCCTAGTAATAGCCCGTGGAATGCTCCCATTCGTTCAACCTCGGAGTCCGCAGCACCGCCTCATTCAGCTGTGCCACAGTTGCAGTGGACGCCCTCCCACCAGCCCCAAGATATCACTCGGCCCAAGTCTGCTGGTCCAGACAGGAAACATACCCCATCCCGTCCATTTCGCATGGGGACGCCAGCGCATCTCATGCCAGATACATGGGATGAGACCAATCTGGCCAAGAGACCTCGGGATTGGAGGTTCAACTACAACCCTCGAGCAACATTCCTCTCGTCCCTTCCAGGGCTTCCATCAATACTTAAAAACCAGTCCGATGTCCAAGGTCTGTGCACGCCGTGCGTCTTCCTAGTTGTGAGCTTTCGAGAGCTAACCACTGGCGCAGAGTTCTCCGATCCAGTCAAGAGGCGCCTGAGCTCACTTCTGGAGTACAACCCAACTGGACCACCGATCTCGCACGATCTCCGCCTAGATCCATTTGATCCCCTAAACCCTATCCTCCATTCTCAGACATCGGCAAGTGAGTATCGACATCCGTTCGGCGAACTCGACATGGCTCAGTTTGCCACGACTCCGCCTGCAAATATGATTCGCCTTTTCCATCCACGACTCCCCTGGTACATCGACATTAACCAAACGCACCCGGATGGGATCACTGTTCAGGACGTCCTCAGCCAAATTTACACTACATTGCAAACACAGATATTGCCAAGGCACTATTGGAATGACGCACTTAGTGAGGCTGATCGAAGAGAGATCGGCAAGACGTATGGAAAGCGAGTGGCCCTATTACATAGTGGGAAAGAAAAGGGTATTTTGTGGATTGATTTCCTGTGTGAGGAGGTCATATTCGAGGGGCTATCAAGGTCAAAGCGAGGGCTGTGGGAGATTAAGACGAAGAAGGCTCCGTACTAGGCGTTCGATTTCCCGTTTTCATCTTGACTTGTCTCTCGGCAACGTACAGAGTGTATATTCGCAAGGGCATAAAGCACTCCTTTATCTATGGGCTCATAGTGGATCCTTCTTTCCTTTGAATATATTCAAGGGGCATAACTTGCATGGAAAGGCCCTTCAACTCAGGGACGCGAAACGCCAGAATCTCTTTTCCGGCTTATGCCTGTTGGAGGGGGTGTCATTCTTCGCATATGGGAATATAAGATTCCTGCTGAACGATTTGAGAAGCGTTCCAACTTCTGAACTTTCAGCGAGGATCGAGTTAATGAATTGTACCTCTTCGGCGCTATAATTATTCACGATGCATAATATATCCTCAAAAGAGGCGAATTATCAGAGGGAGGGGGAAAAAAGACGCGGAACCTGTGGAACTTTGTTTCCGGAGGGGTTACACTCTCAATAGCCCCTTGGCAATTCTGATCTCGGAAACCTTGATCATACCAAGACCCACAGACGCGGTGACACGTGACAGCCTATTTGTTTCTTCGACCACCATGAACAAGTCGTCAGGTGTGCAATCCGGTTATTCACAAACATTTCGTTACTGAAGGTTGACATGCAGCATCGACACATGTAGCCCTTGCCCTTGTATCAATAGGTATCGGGTTCTTTGCTGGCTCAAGAATGTCCAAAAACGTCAACCCTAGCCCCCAACACGCGACTGGCTCACAGAGTGAGGAGGCAGGAGGGAGCTCATTCAGTGGGGCAAATGGTGCATCATCTCCCCAGCTGGAAAATAGCGATGATTGCAAATTGGTGAGTCGAGTCTATGAAATCAATTAGAGTCCAGCTGATAGAATCCTCCCAGGCTTTAGTCGTGAGGACTGATCTGGGGATGACTGCTGGAAAAATTGCAGCTCAGTGAGCAGGCTTTTGGCGAGTCTCTTACAGTACCTTACCCTCGTTAACAGATGCTCGTAAAGTTTTCCGCCCCCATCGCATCTAAACCTGTGATTAAACGGTTCTCAGGCATGCAACACTAGCGTGTTACACAACCGCTCAAGTGAACAACCCAGCGGTACGTATCCGCATTCTTGTACAGTTCACGGTGATCAAGCCGCTATTCTAGCTTTTACGCCAATGGGAACGTGCGGGGTATGTAGTTACCTTGCGCATCCGGTTCTTGTCGTCTTTGGTGATGACCACAATCCAGACAAGCCAAAGTTGCACTTCGGTGTTCAAGTGAAGAGGAGATTCTTGAACTGCAGGCACAGGCGAAGAGCCTGAGCCTATGTGCCCGCTTCATTCAAGATGCGTGAGTCGCGCTTCTATCTATTTTTCGCTTCACTCCGGTTACTAACGTTGAGCAGCGGAAGGACACAAATTGCAGCTGGATCCCGTACTGTTCTTGGAGTACTTGGTAAGCTATCGTGCGTTGTCATGTAAAAGTTGGTTAATGACCCCCACAGGTCCTAGTCGACTCGTTAACCAAGTTACTGGGAAACTCCGCTTATTATAATGAAACTAAAGTCAATCCATCTGTCAACTTAGCACAAGCGGTCCATTCAAACTTTATGTAGGTGGATCACCTCAAAGACAAGTCAAGTGCTACCATTAAATAACCTTGCTTCCATCGCTTTGGCCAGTACAAAACCTCCGTCGGAGCTCCAAACTTCAGTCACGACTCTCATTACCTACCCCCCTATTTCCATATACACCGGATATCAGTAGTATCTCATTTTACGTATACGCGTCTCGCGGAGTTGACGAAAGTCAACTCCGCGAGAATAAGCCCCTCGGTCTCCTGCATTTCAGGAATAACCTATGAGCAATGAGTCCGGAGACCACGTGATCACAACTTAAGCATCAATCAATGAAGACTCTATTGATCGATGCCTCACTCAGTGCCCTGACCGAAGGAATACTCTTGTTTCGAGCAAGCCAGCGGAGATTAGTAGGGCTCCCGCCTATCCAGGGGGCGGTGACTGTATCCCTTGGCGGCCGGGTCTGCCCCTGATTCACACTCTGGTAAAGTTCCATTTTGACCTCAACGTCGTGTATGCACTACAAACGACTTTGAAAACATGCTTCGGGAGGGATCAAGTCCATTCCTACAACGTCAACACGGGGTTCTACAACTATAATACCTTAACATATAACTTTGTCGCCCTAAGCATGATACCGATTTAGCAACGTACCCTCTTGCATAACTCAGGTGTATAGGCATTATTGATTTATTGTGGGTATTCTAGTTATTCGGTGGTAAAGATTAGTCGTCTCGAACACACTGATTTCTGGATCACATTGGCGGACATCTATCACGACAGGTGAAGAGCATTCCAGAGGATTCTGGGACAGACAATGACACTCAGTGACAACAGTTCTAGATGTATCGCTGCTTGATATGTCCCGTCCGCAGCAGTAACGGGCCTTTACAATCGAGACATGATGATATATAACAGTCCCCTAACTGTCGGTAGCCTGCATCAATTCGCCGTCGCCTCACCACCCTCCCTAGAGCTACATACTGTCCAACCAGACACCTTCCACCACTTGCCGTCGACGATGTCTGCCACAAGTTCCATGGATATTGACAATCCGCGGGTAGAGGAGGGGGTAATCAGGTGCCATGGACTGGATGAGGTGTAACAAACCCGCGCTGACTGTGGATCGTCCTTCAGACTTAACGATACCCACACATCAATCGATCTCATCCCGAATGAGATTTTGAGCAACGTCTTCGAACATGCGTGCCTTTCCGGTGCTCCTGATGATGAGAAGCTCTCGTCACCAGTAGTCCTCAGTGCGGTGTGTTCTAGGTGGCGCCAAATCATATGGAATACTCCTATTCTTTGGACGTCCATTGGACCCATCCCTCCCAACCGTCCTGTTCGGCGCTCCGACATCGAGCACCTAGAATTATGCTTCCGGAACTCTAGAGCGCTTTCCGTCTCACTCAGGCTCCGTCTTGATGGATTGCCCCCAAAACGAAAGGAAACAAAGGACTTAATGCGAATCGCCTTTGAAGACGATGTCAACGCCACGAAGATCCGCTCGCTCTCACTCTCTCCAACAAACTCGCCAGTGACCTGGCATAGAGTCGTTACCGCTCTTAGCCAGTCCTACCTTCCCGAGCTTGAGTCCGTTTTTTTCGTGGGTCGCAAGGCGCCGCAAAAGCTCGAATTTTCTTTAGGACTCACAATATCCACATCACTCTTTTTAAACGCACCAAATATCAGAGCAGTATCATTTATTGGATATTGTCTCCGCCGCCAACCATTCTTCGACCGCATCATGTTCCTGAGCCTCAGGAGAATCCCAATCGACGATTGCCTGCGTCTACTTGTAGAGTGTCCAGCATTGAAGGAATATTCCTGTCTTGAAGCGAAACCGGCCTCTGGCTTGCGCCGCAGCGGGCAAGGAATATCTACAAAACACCATTTGTAGACATTCGAGTTCGACTCTGATCTCCTAGCCAGCTGGGTAGTACACCTATTTGCACGCTTCCTGTTCCCTAATATCAAGTCCTTGTCTTGGGGGACACCCACCTCACTTGAACGGAGGTGGCAGGATACGTGGTGTCCATTTTTTTCATCTATGGGATCAGTCTCGTCATTTGAGTACAGGAGATACCATAGCGAGGGAGAGTTAACAAGGATATTACGGTGCCTTGGACCTTCGGTGCGGGAGATAAAACTCCGCTCCTCACCGGGTAGCTGGGAGTCTGTGATAACCCCATTGATACTCTCAGAACAGCGTGTTCCTGGGACCTACCCCCATCCTCTGAGGCCAGCTCGGTTTTATCTGCCTGTTTCCCATCCCATCTTCAACTGGAATGTCGAGTATATAAAGGAATTTCTAAGAGGGCTTGGTTTTGAGGTACAATTTGGGAGGTTATGAAGCGACATACTTGTGTTATTCATCACCTGCCTCGAAATTTCTTACTTTTACCTATCTCGATAGATCCTCTGAGCCCTCCTTGTGCTTCAATTTACTCAAGATAGTCGACTCTTGATTTTAGCGCCGCTACGGAAGATTTAACGGACGTTTGCGTTCGCGGCTGGTCCCAATTTGTCTCTTACTTTTTATCCGCCTCAGAGACATCAACCTTTTCCTTCTTACATTCCGATCCCGATCTGATCCCCTACACAGTAAGATATTTCGTTTGCAGTTTTTGCGCGTAGTATGACATTGGCCTTTGTATGGTGGATCACTGCGAGTTAAATCAGGAGCTTGTGACAGTATCCCTGCTTGGTCATTTAACGCCTGTCGTATTGGTCGCCTTTTCTGGGGCAGTCCCATGGTGCTCATGGTGACGGTTCTTCCGTGCTTGCTGACATCCAATGGCTAAGTACAAAATTAAGAATAACATCATTTTGTAAATAAACCCCCGCTCTATTTGCGAAGTTCCCTAGCTAGATCTTGACTCAAGGGAATAAAGTATCAGGAAAACCACTGCCATTGATAATAAAGTTAGTGAAGTGCCACCCATGTCCCCTGGGGATTGAACCTTGAGATATGCATCAATCATCGCTAAGTTATGCGGCTACGCCACACGTGTTGCCTTAGCGTTCGACTCATCGCTTGAAGGCTAACATGGTCTGATGTACTCATGTTGTGTACCGGTAAATTACAGTAGTGCCACAAAGGATGGGATCTGTGATTCTGTCACCGAACCTTTGGCCACATCTTCCAGGGCTTCCGCAAAGGAATTGTCAGGAACACAATCCGCTTTACATACCAGGTCTACTGGTCGAGTTCGCACTGGTAGACCGAGTTGCATTTAATATTATGTTCGGTTGTTATGGCAGAAGTGCTCGTTAGGGACCAACAATGCAACCGTTATCGTATTTGTAGCAAATCGAGTTCCTCGGTGTGGTTTTCCGTTCAACGTCCTTGTGGCGGAAGAGGGTAGTCCTCAGCGGCATTGTGCCGGGTTAGTGGTTTCTCATAATATACCTTATCAAGCCAGGTGCATATTCCCAGCCCCTCAACTAAAACTCATGCCAAGCGGCTCTCGAATGGGAAACAGGAAGAACTTTCGCCTACCATATCAATCATTGTATTATTATCCATAACCAACTCTCGTTAACACCGCATTACAAACGGACAGATTCGGGTTTCAAATCAAAACACATCTCATACCAGACTCCAGCACCAAGTACGACATCGCTCTTCCCTCTGCAATAAAATCCAGCTTTCTCATAAAACGGCCGCGTGTCGTCATGAGTTACGAGTAGTATGCGTTCAGGTACTCCATTTGAAATAACCTCCTCAGAACGAGAGTAGCGTTGGATCCTTGACAGGTACTCCCGCATCATCTTCAACCCTATCCCCTTTCTCCTGTAAGCCTCCAACAAGCAGACAGAATGTACACATATGGACGGTGAGAGCGGCACGTGGACCGACATAGACTCTTTCGTGTAATGGTTCAGCGGGGATTGCGTCGCGCAAACATGGCCAATGAGCCTTCGAGCCTTCGGTTGGTCTGGTGCCTCGGAATGAGATGGCACGAAGGCACCAAGGAAGAGGTGAGCAGCATGGGTATAGCGATACCTACGAAAGCAATGGCATCAACTATCACGGTTGAGAGAGGGTCTAGATGAACCGACTTGAATTGTTCTGGGCTGTCAGCCTCATCAGGCGGGAATGCTAGGACTGGCGCTCAGTCAAGTCGGAAAGGCTCGTTTCCGCGACACACCTTTCTGTTCGTGATCGGCCGCGTTCTGAACTTCAGCGACAGTGATGCTGTCGAAGAAGACGTTTTCAGCCATTGGTGTTACCTCTAGCATTATAACAATCCAACTTGGTTGTGGTGGATCGAAGAGGGTTTGTGATATTGTAGCAAGAGGATCCGTTAACTAAAAGGATAAAGAGCCGAAGTACCCACCTCCGCCCTCCCTGGAGCTAAATAGCTAAATAGGGGCTGACATCATTACTATTAGGCGCCAGCATTTCAATCCTAAAGTCATGTGGGGGTTTCTCTTCGGGTCTTGATGTCAGGAAGGTCAATTTTCTTACCTCACAAAAATACGGAGATAGAAGACTCGAAGGGGCACCATTGACACGCTTTGAAACCATTTGCTATCAGCCAATGGGACATCGGGCATAGTTTTCAGGTTCTGTCCTGGATGCTGCATCTGGGACAGCTCGAAGCTAACTGAGAGCATGGGAGTGGCGACACTCATCGTAGTATTGTAGAACCCAGTGCAGAAATAGTTGAGTCTAATGTCATGATGCATTCGGGGTCATATGCCGTAGCGCCTTCGACTGAAGAATAAACAGTCTGCCGGGCAGCATCAAATGAGCTTGAAACAACTGACGCCTTTCGTCATGGAACTATGCATCCAGACATAGGAGACATAGGAAACGAGTTCCACTGCTCCCAGCGGGATCACGTCGATGGGTATGCCCCGCGGAGACATCGCCCAATGAGCAATAAGGATTCAGCTGGTAAGTTGTCGTCCTACACTGTGAGTTGACACTTTCCTCGCTTCTTCTGCCAAGTGATGTCAGGAACTCCCAGGCAAAAAAAAGCCCTGCCGAGTCAACGACTCAATAAGGGTCCGGTCTGTGTTTAACTATGAAAATTACATCCCATCAGCTAGGGACGGAGGAGGCCGCAATAAACGTCGTTCAGAAAAAAGCCCTGAGCAATCTCATATAGGTCAATCACTGCATAGCTGAACAGTGAGTGGATCAAGGTACACTGCAGCTTTGGAAGGGACATCGGCAGAGTTTGACGCAATGGTAGGGGTGGGGATCGAAGCTTAGCCAGCGGTGGCTGACACGAGGCGCCTGCAACGATGCCATGGGACCAGGCTCCTAACCAAACGTTTCCCATTGGGGAACTATGGCACGTCATATTTTGGTCTTATCAGTTTTGCTTGGGCGATGCTTCTTACAAGGTTGAGGCCAACACTTATTAACCCCTTCCAGCTTTATTCATAGCGGGGTATGTAAAAAAAGGTAAAATCCATAAATCCGAAGGTGCATGTCATACATGCATTACCAGCATTCCCACCACGTGCAATGTCGTAACCGCTTGTCCTCCAAACGAAACAGTGGGTTGTGGACCCTCGCCCATCCACCTCTAGAATAGGCGCTCACATCGCATGGGCGTGGGCGTCTTCGGATATGAAGGCGACAGCAAGCACCTCAGTGCACATCAAAGTCAATTCATGGGAGCCGTTGCTAATGCCGGGAGAAACCTTTGGTTTCCTTAGGTAGGAAGAACAATGAAACGCCTAGCTACCCTTTCCGACCAAGCCAACGTGCTGCATTTCAGCCATTCTCACCCATTCTGTTCATTCTCTCTTGAAACGGAAGTCGGTTGCCTCCTACATTCGTCGAGTATTTTCCTCTGGCACAACGATATATGGGCGGTCGGGGCCGTATGGATGTCGTGTTCTCCTCTGCCTCTTTGACTCCCACTTGGACAAGATGGATCTGTTGGGGTATGCGACACTCGTGGCTGCCACATCATTTTCTTGGATTTTCTATCGTGCTCTAGTCCTATTCCGAAGACCGTCGAAGGAAGTGCTTCCTCCTGGACCCAGACCTCTCCCGGTCATTGGAAACATCGTGGATTTTATTACTTCGGAACCATGGTCGATGTACATGAAGTGGGAAGGGGAATGCCAGAGTATGTACGCTCGATTCTGCGTCATGGTTGCTTACCGAGTTATTCCACTTCCCGGTTGAATGGTTTAGGCAAATTTTTTGAGTTTTGTGGTTGCAGGAAAGAGGATTTACGTCTTGAACTCGTTCGAGGATGTGGTCGAGTTGTTAGAGAAACGTGCGGCGATGTACAGCGACCGCGCGCAAATGCCTCTCATCCAGACGTGAGTACCTGCCTTCATTGACAAATGTGTTTAATGGAGCAATTCACACTGTAGGTCTGGGTGGATGTTCAAAACTGGGTTAATGCCTCATAACGATCGTTGGAAATAAGAACGACGAACCTTTCAACGCGAGTCTGTGGTTCGATTTCAGCCCATCCAGTCTACCAAGGTCCATACGATGCTACGACAGCTTCTGCTGCGTATTACAAGACGTGAGTCGTCGCATCAATATTACTCCACTGCGCAAACAGCTTCTTTCTCTTTCCACTCTTAGGTTGAGTGCGGCGATCCTGCTGGAACATGTATGGCTATGAGGCCCAGCCAAAGAATGATCAGATCTTTCAGTTCACCAAACGCGCCACCCGAAGACTGGTCAAGAGCGGGGCGAACCCTTCCGTAGCTGCACTTAATGCCTTCCCAGTACTTAGACACCTGCCACGTTGGTTCCCTGGGACTGGGTTTCACCAGGTCGTGGATGAATGCAGGGAGTTCACGAACATTCAGTTCGAGTACGTACTGAAAAGCATGGTGAGTAATGATGGGCTATGATTTTCGTTCCTATATTCGTTCTTCTTTCTTAGCGTGAAGGAGTCCTTGGTTAGGACGTTGCTTGAAACGGATGTCGTAGGGCAGGAGGCCGTAAAAGGAATAGCAGGCACAGTATTCTCCAACAACGATTAATGTATCATGTTAGCCGACGGACATTGTAGGTTGCACCTCAGATCTAAACTCCCGTTTTCACCAACCTATCGGTGTTGGAATGTTTCTTCTTCGCAGTGGCTCTCCATCCAGAGAAACAGAAAAAGGCGCAGAAGAAATTGCTCTTATTGTCGGTTCGGTCAGGTTACCATTACCTACGTTCAAGGACCGCGAAGTCGCTGCCTTACGTTGAAGCCATATATCGGGAAATGTTCAAATGGCTTCCACCCTTCCCTCTGGCGCTACCACATGTGGCCCAGGACGATGATGTGTATCACGGGTATTACATTCCGAACGGTGTGCCAGGCTGTCGTACGCAGTAACTGCGACGTCCTGGTGTGTTTGACAAGAGCGATTATGTATCCGAACGTCTGGTTAGTGAACGAGCCATCCAGTGATCAATGAGTGTCCATAACGAGGACGAAGGACAAGGAGTCCAAATTCAAGAAACATTCATCTGAGAGAGGTTCCTTGACAAAGACGGAAAGCTGAATGACGACAATCGTGTTATTACATTCGGCTTCGGACGACGGTAAGTTGGCCGTCCGCTCACTATAGCCGACTTCTGAACAACTTGAAGGCTATGCCCTGGTCAATACCTGGCGAGCGCTACCGTAAGGCCAATCCTACTCGGGATGAGGACAATGTCCTAATTTCGACTTCACCAAGTGTGGCTGTCAATCGTACCTGTCCTGGTGGCATTCGACATTGGCCTTCCGTACGACGAGGACTACAATTTGATCAATTTACGTGAAAGAAGGTGCTTTGGGCATGAGGCCGTGCAAGTGCTCCATTACGCCGCGTTCAGCCAATGCAAGTAAATTGGTTAAACCTACAGAGTACACTGCAGGATATTGAGCCAACTTTTTGCCTGCCATGAGCCCATGTATTATCATTACATCGTTAGATTGTTCGGAATTGATATACGTATTGTCGGTACATTGTTGACCAGGGACGCCAGTGCCAAACAAAGGATATCGTCTCTTGAACACAAAACACAACCACTGACTGACTACCCATGGTCAGCTCATTATAAATGAATCTATACAAAAGCTGACGATGGTGAACAGGCACTAAAAGCATCCGCAGCAACCCCAACACGCACATCGTATACCCCACCAAGTTCATCGACACCGCAGACATCAACGACATCATCAACACAACCAACAGTCCATGTACCACCCGAACTTGAACAGACGCTGAGCATGTTGACGTCTCACCGTTCCGTCCTTGGATACCTGCTTATAGCACGAGGGGGACCCCATAGTGCAAGTATCATCCGCCATTCGGGGGTTGTGTTCGAAGGGGAGAAGGGAAGAAGGTATGCTGGCGTGATAGCTCGTATTGTGGAGAGCGTGCAGGCTGGGCTTGAAGAAGTGAATGGAGGTGGTGTTGGTGGTGTCGACGAATCGAGTGACATGGTGAGTGGCTCCCGGTGGGTAGCTTGGATTTATTAGTGATTTTTGTAGGATGAGGTCCGGTTTATGAGAATCCGGACAAAGCGGCATGAGATTATGATTTCACCTGGTATGTTCACTCGTCTATCCGAGAGAATATCTGGGGCTTATGTAGGTAGATGAGCGGTACTTGTTGGCAGTTCTGCACGATCCGACAGTTACATAGCCGAAAGCGTATGTGTCGGGGCAGGTGCTTCGTATTTATAGACTTTGTGGCAATGGTCGTCAAAGGGTATGAATATTGATATAAGGCGCAAGAGACAACAAGTTGTAGGTAAGAACAGAGAGACAGACGGAGGAGTCCTTCGCACATGGGTCACCGCAGGATTAGCAGTAAAGGGTGATTGATATATTCCAGTTCCTCACAGGCGTGCAAGGAGTGCAATGCGTGCAAGAGTGCTGAGATATTGAGAAAAGGGCGGTGTGTGTCTAAGACCTAGAGAACTCTGCAGTGGCTGTGCTTCTTGCCCTTACCGCCTCTGCTGAGGAGGGCAGCGCGGGTGGCATATTGGAACACCTCGCGCACACCCTCGCCAGTCTTGGCCGAACACTCCAAGTAGTGCTTTGCTCCAATCTTCTGCGCGACAGCCATACCCTAGCAACAGCGATAAGGACACCATCAAGGCCGGAACTAGTCACGACTACACACCTCTTCCGGCGTCACGGGGCGCTGGCTGGTCTTCCTAAGCTCCTCAATCACACGGGGGTCACGTCGGAGGTCCTTCTTGCATCCAACGAGAATGATGGGCAGACCAGCGCAGAAGTGCATCACCTCGGAGATCCACTACTACCGAGTCAGCAAAAAGGAGCACCAACCATGTCGGGACGAGACATACCTTTTCCTGGACGTTATCAAGCGAGTCGGGCGAGTCTACAGCGAAGCAAATGAGGATGACATGCGAATCAGGGTAGCTGAGGGGGCGGAGGCGGTCATAGTCTTCCTGGCCAGCAGTATCCCATAGAGCGAGCTCGACGTGTTTGCCATCAACCTCGACGTCAGCGACGTAGTTTTCGAAGACGGTGGGGACGTAGACCTGCGAAAAGGAGGTCAGAGGATGAAAGCGAGTAGTTGCTGTTGAAGAGCACCTCTGGGAACGTGCCCTTGGAAAAGACGATCAAGAGGCAGGTCTGAAAGGGGGGTGAGCTGCGAGCTAGGTGTGTATGACGATGAGGAGAGGGAGTACCTTTCCGCAGGCACCGTCGCCGACGATGACGAGCTTTCTTCTGATTTCTGACATGATTAGTATGGGTGCAGACAGAGTTGACCCAGTCCACATCACACCACCATATAACTACAACATTACGTAAGCGTCTGTGCGTGCGAATTACCCCTTGCACAGCTGTCTACCCCAGACTAACTCCTCCACAGCTCACATATTCGTTATTCGGTCCATGGCTTCCCATCTCCCACAGCTCTATGCGCCCAACATCGTACGTCCCAAAGCTGTGTGTAGTCTCTAGTTTCAAAATGTCGCTGTACGAAAATGCCTCTCGACTCCGAGGGCGCCGGTAGCTTGTATTCAGGATCGTGCAATGAAGCTGCTATCTCGTTAACATCTATTTGTATTGTGTCCAAGTACACATGTACCTTGAGCGGCCGGGTTTCTGTAATATATTCTGCTGTTTTGAATGCCTGATGCACCGTGTCTGTTTCTGTCAGCCCAAATCATGTTGTATGTCAAGGTGGATCTCCTACCGCAAATCTGCTTGAGTCGAGCTGTATCTTCATCAGCCTCTTTCACACCGAGATATAGCACATGGGCGTTAATTTCTCCGTCGCGCTTTTCTGTCTTGAGCACATCCAGCGTTTCCAATTTCACTTTGACAGTTTTGCGTTCCTCAAGGATGGCTCTCAGCCGAGGCTGCAGTGACTCTAGCAGCCCGAGTGCATCCGCGACAGTTTTCGTCTCCCCGTCGAGCGCCATCACACCTAGCGTGAGATGCAAACGTCGTGGATCGATGACAATAGTCCGGTCAAGCCCGCGAACGAGCGCTCTGCCTTCTCCATCAAACAAAGATCTCTGGAGTGCAGCAACCCTGGTACGTAGAGTCGAGTGATTGTGCTATTTCGAACGGGAATCTGTCCTTGCATCACATAGTAGTTTACATCATACACACCAGAGGCAGTGCCAGGACTACCTAAGTTAGCGAAGATCGACGCACAGGAAAAGGAAAACATACAATGTGTCGGTCTCGGTCTGGCCGCGGGGAACTGTTGTCGAGGCGGCATTTGTTTGGTGAGGCTGTGTCTGAGAGACATGGCTTAGTCCAGTGATTGATATGTTTTCCTATTTGGATGATGGCGACCGTCACTCATAGGCGCCCAGGAACTCAAACATTTCTCTCACCATGCCCAGCTGGAAGGGCAAAGGCAGAGCCTGGCCCCGTGCAGACGAGGGCACCCCCGCTGGCGTCGTCATCCCCCTCGGCGTCGTAGGTAGCGGTATCTACGATGTGTACGTTTCCTTTCCTTCTTGCCCGGATCTAAGCTCAAACACCGCTTTGTGCAGTGCCTACACTGTACCTGTGTTGATAGGTCATAATGACCAACCATTATCGCTCCAGGTCGATACCGGTTCCTCTGACCTCGTATGTTTCGTCCTCGGCTACGACCACAGTGGCTAACATTCACCCTAGTGGGTCGCCTCTACGTCATGTTCTTCGCCCAGCTGTAGCCAGACAGGAAGCCACAAATACGATCCATCCGTGTCTGCCAACCAAACTGGCTTGCAGTTCTCAATAACCTATCTCTCTGGTCAAGTTTCGGGCCCTGTTGTATGGGACCGCGTTACTGTTGGAGGATATAGCATCGAATACCAGGCATTAGGTGCGGTGCTACTTGCACTCTCTTGTTCTTTCTTTTGACATGATCCTTTATAGCTGCTGCCACGAGCGTTACTGATGAACCTCTTACCCCCGATTTTAATGGCATCCTTGGCCTTGCACTCCCTTTAAATTCTATCATCGCACAAGACATTCCGCCAGTTACCAATAACACCCCTGATGGTGCCGCCTGGACCTCCAATCTTTTCTCGATTACACCCGTTGAACATGCCCCCGCTGCGCGCTTCCTCTCCCTTTCGCTCTCTAGACCAGGTTCCGATCGAATATCCTCGTTTTTGGGCATTGGCAAGCACCCGCCCGAGATTGTCAGTGATCCCAGTAGAATTCGTTACTCGACTGTGGTCAGCAATCCAGCCGGTAGTCTATTTTGGAAAGCGGGTGTTAGGGGCATTACCGTTTATGTTGACGGGCAACCCAGGGTTGTTGACATCGGACGCTCGAACACGGGCGCTGTTTTCCCCAGCGCGGTCATCGACTCCGGTGTCCCATTCATCTTCACCACTAAAAAGGTTGCCAATGCAATCTACGGTGCTATCGATATTCATCCAGCTCAAGACGGGAAATGTGAGTTGCTCTTACCTCGCAAATCAAATCTGTCACTGATCGCTGGGGCAGATTATGTACCCTGTCGAACACCGCTCAACATGACCATCACCCTCGACGATCGACCTGAACTTCCTCTACATCCTCTCGACCTCACTGCGGAACCTCCCACAGACAACAACGCCGAATTTTGCATTGGCCTCATCCAAGCCGCGGATGATCAACTAGCCCACCCCACCTCTAATATTGGTGACATGATCCTCGGCGTGCCATTTATGCGCAACACCTACACCGTCATGGCCTACACCGTTCCTAACCATGACGGCTCATTCTCGCCCGTCAACACTTCTGTTGACATGCAGCCCCGTTTGGGCCTGATGAGCCTAACGGATCCCACGAATGCTCTCAATGAATTCAACACAGTTCGGGTGCTCAAGCAACCCCTTACTGCAGACGGCGATGGTACTTCGACCTCCGACATGCATGCTGGCGGAAAGAAGCTTTCTGTGGGCATCATCGTCCTCATAGCTCTCTTGGGCTTCTTCGCCCTCTGTTGCGTGTTGTTCCTTGCTAGATGGCTGGTCTATCGAAGAATGTACAAGAAACAGCGGGAGAGGGATCGTCAGGAGGGGTTGACGGATGATAAACGCGCTTTGGCGTACCAGCTTGCAAGGCGAAAGTCGAGCGAGCTCGTGGGCATGCCGGATGAAGATACTCTTCGAGCAATGCGCTACGAGGCATATATGAAAAAGGAGCGTGCGATGAGTTACTCGTCAAGGAGTCAAAACGGACCAGATCAGTTGGACGAATTTGGTGTTAATGGAGGATGGAACGATGATACTCTTGTGACAGGAGCGAGATCATCTCCCACATTCAATAGTTTACGCTCCTCAAAACACTCGAGGGCTAATTCGTCGCCGGAACGATCCCGTCACCAAAGGACACCGAGTGAAATGCCTGACATACACCAACGTACAACGAGCATTGCCATACCACTATTAGACTCTTCGCATCCCTCGAACGACGACGACGACGACGACCATCTGTATCAAAATAATATCCATCGACGTGAGAACTAGCTTTTCCCTTCCTTTTGTCTTCCATTTATCGCGCTCCTTTGGACTCTGGGTTGCTTTTTGCTGTCTGTATATACTAATATCTAGGACAATTTTGTACAATCCTTTATGTGCATGACCAACATCCCTCTTTACCCCGTAATCGGTCCACCCAATGTGCTCGAATATCATCCGATGAAATGTCCTTCGTACTCCTCGGCAACACCAAAAATCGTGTTCGATGACCCTCTTTCCCAGCTCGCTCCTCGAGACTCTCCAAATTTTTGACCATCACCTGGTCTTTTAGTTGTGCAGCTGCATTTGGTCTGCTCGACAACAGCTCCGGACCGCACTCTACCACCAGCCGCTCAAGCCTTGGTGGGAGTTTCGCAGGGAACATGCAATCATCCTCATCTCCCACCGATGACGTGAACGCTTGATGCAGTTCCTGCGAAAATGAAACAGCGAGGCTCAACCCAGATATCCGTAAGTGAGTCAATGTCGGCATGGATGATTCCAGTGCTCCCAGCTGCAGAAGGCCGTGCGGGTTACGGTTTCCCAGCAGATGTAGGCGTTCCAGTGAGGGAAAGCATGATGGCGAAGAAGGAAAAGGGTAATGGCCGTATATCGTGAGCTCGTACAGGTGTGGAAAGCAGGTGCGGAACAGGCGTGCAATGAGGGAGGTACTGTTTATGGGTGAACATGCAACGAGGGCTAGGGTTTCGAGTGTCGGCGCAGCCAGCGCCAGTATGGTCATGATCGAGTTGACGAGCTCTCGCCCACCAGATTTGTCGGAGATGAAGAGGTGGTGAATTCGTCGTTGGTGCACCGGCGTTTGTTGGAGTTTGCGTGCAAGGCTATGAATCTGAGAGGGTTCGGTGATACAAAGGGATTGGTAGAGATAAGGGAGGGTGATTTGGGCGTAATACTTGGAGATCAGGGAGAGTGATCGTGCGGTGTACCCATCATCCGTACATGCTAAACCGCATATGTACGAGTGCAGCTCCGGTGGGCAGTGGTTCATGGTGTCTCAAGATCTTACAATGCGCTTCATAAATCATATTGGAGTTTTGTACATGTCCGTAAGGGAGTATGAGCAACAATCATCGACGATGGCGCAATTATTGGTTCGTCCACGTGACGTCACAAGATGTTTTTGACAAAAGTATAGAGACTCTCCATTTCATGCTCATATTTCTCCTCCTCGTCGAATCGGTGGTCAAGACCGTCCAGCTCGTGATACTCTACACTGGCACCGACACTCTTGTACGCTTCAACGACGTCGAGAGACTGCCGGTGTGGTACTCGCGTGTCAGAGTTACCTGTGATGATATACGTCGGAGGCGTCGGGAATCTTCCAGTCCGAATGTTCTGTGCGATGCTGTATGTCACTGGCTCAATACCAGTTCCCTCGAGGAGGAGCTGCTTCAAAATTCCCCTGCACATGGCTCAGCGCAGGTCCACAACTCGAAATTAAAACTCACTCTTGTAACATGTAGGGATAAAATAAGCTTCGTTTGCTTGTTGCTTCTGCCCAGCTTGTCTTTTCGGAACCAGGATCTACGAATGTCGCGACTTCCGAGTCCTCGATGACTCGATCCATGTAGACAACGGGCCGCTGCTTTGTGGACCAGAATGGATCCAGGAGGTCCGTGATTGGGTACAATGCCACGACTCCCTTGATTCCTTTCGGCCGTTCCACCCCACTTGCCTCATACCCTATCCCAGTTCCGGCAAGAAGTGCCAGCCACCCGCCCGCGGAGCTCCCGCTCACTACGACGCGAGAGCCGTCAACGCGATTACCAGTGGCCCTTGCGAATTCCTCCGTACGCAGAAAGTCGAGAGCGGATTTGCAATCAGAAAGAATCGCTGGGATACGTGTTTGAGGGGCAAGGCGGTAGTCCACGGAGATCAGAGAGAGGTTGTGTTTGGCGGGGGCATAGAGCATGTGAGGCGCTACGGCTACACGCGACGTTAACGAGATTCGTGCTGCTATTATAGCATCCCTTCAATTACCTTTACGCGTTCCCTAGAGAGAATATATCTATTGTTGAACTGCCGATTCCCATTCATTAAAGTGGGGTATCCCGTACCTGTAACAGCCCCCCACCTGCGGCATAGGAGAGTCAGTTCCTGGAAACGATAGTCTTTGACATTCCTCACCATGCCACCACAATAATACAGGTGCAGGTGTCGCCCTGGTCGCATTCTCGGGAATATATACGTCCATCGCAATAGATACTCCATCGACCACTCTGTACACCAGTTCGATGGGTTTAGGAACAGGGTGGGATGACATTGTGGGAACGCACAGTGAATGTTGAGGTCATTACTCACGCTGGTTATATACTCCTTTCCTAGACTGATCGGCGGCTTCGGGGTGCCGCTAGTGATTTTTTGGACCAGGTTTTTCCATTTCTTTTCCTATTTATATCTGGGAACACGAAATGCAGCCTATCATAGATTCCCTTGGAAGCTAGTCCTCCCTCATGGTTCTTGACAGCAACACTGTAGAGAGCCGAAAGTATGTATGATGGCTCCCACTGGAATTTGACCAGGAAGTCTTGTCCTGGCTCTTGGTTAGCTACTTGCGTTCTTGACACTCACACGAGTATCATCTCTTCCTTGCCTCCTCTGAAACGACTGAAGTTTCCTAACTGCCCTCGTTTACATTTCAAAGAAACCCTTCTGCCTACATTGCGCCGCAACACTGGGTCCCATTGTGAAAGCCTAACTCTTGACCTTTTACGTTGGATTCCGCCTAAGCTCCATGTGTGCCGAAATACTCAATGACGCATGAAACCGACCAAGTGATAACTGGGTTTAGCAGTCAATTGTCGCTGGAGAGTGACTGCCTTCTAGACTTCGGGATCGAAGGTTTTTGGGTTTAAGAAGAGGTGAACTTCGGTACTAGATGTTGTCAAATGTGTGGGTGGCGATGCAGTAGGGATTGTCCGACCAGGGACATTTTGATAGGAGCTAGGGCGGTGTACAGCGCGCAACTCAATCGTTGGGACATGGTCCCATGGCGGTTGTATATCAGATCTCAGCCTTCGGTATGCTCGGCCTCTCGTGGTTACTTCAATTTGACGTACTTACTTGCACTTGTCTATCTATGGAAGGCGAACCCTCGGCTGAAGTCTAGACTGCCACTCCCAATGAACCACTATATATCGTGGATGCTTTTTATGCTTCATTTCTTTGCCCACATCTTGCTCCTCGAATGCTGGCCACGACCAGTCTGATTGCCTCCCCGCGTGTGTATATCCAGTGGCCTATCTCGTCATCACGGTTCTAAAATAGCAAACTTTCAACTCAGTAGCGGCTTGGATTGTTCTCCTCTTAGAACTCGCTCGTAACTCTGGGGAGGAGTACACCACTATCTGGAGGCAAGTTATCGCAGAGAGTTCCTTGGTTACGAGTTCGAAAAAATCGTTTCAGACCACCCGCTACCTCTGTAAAGGCGATATACATCTTCGCAAGATACTCCCCTATCTTGACACAGCTGTACGTTGGTCCTCTATTCTCGGTCGCCTCATCATTAATTACAACTAGATTCCATCTGTGCCTTTTGTTCCATTTTGCGCCACCATTCTCCCAGGAGGTGTGCCGAAAGTGGTTTCTGTTCGAACACTTCTCCAATTTCCCTCTGCATCTATCATTAGATGCAGTAGTGTGCCTCCGAGGTATGTCTCCAGTATTTGTGAGATGAAAGCTTGCTGACCTACTGTCAGTGTATGCACTATATCGACGCGACGTCAGAGTTGGGATTTTTGTACTGGGTTTGTTCGTCCTTGATGGAGGAATTACCCTAACAGCAGGAATAACCGCTTCTCTTACCGGAAACTTCGACATTATATGTTCCACAACAGCAGATAAATTCGGTCTAGCTGCTCCGTGAGTCCCTTTAGCTTTCACATATAACACCTGCTTAACCGCATATTTCCCGTCGCATAGAATCGCTTTCCAATGCTCGCAAGGCATTTTGTGGGCCATGATTTGGTGCAAATGGCGTGCCATCACCCAGAAATACGGTCAGCGGACCCGCTTACGAATCCCATTTCTGCCCATACTTTTCCGTGATGGGTCCTTCATACTGGCAGTTGCGAGCCGTGAGTGTACTCAACCAGCCTCACCATCCCTTCGCTGATTCATTCAAGTCGGGTCCGCCGTCGTTGTTCCTTACTGTGCTGTATTGCGAGTTGAGACACTCATCTTTTACCCGTCAGTCCACCCAGTATGGACCCGCCCTCAGGGATACTGATAGCCCATTCTAGATGGACGATATCTCTGTTATCCAGTCTCGTATGTTCATATACCCCAACCCCGTCAGTTATCGCCGGACTACTGATCACCTGTCAGACATGCCATTTAATTCTCAACATGTTCCGCAGTGCGGATACGATTCTCGGCACATGTTCAGAAACCTTTGAGCTTGATACAATTGTGAGTCACGTCTCATCCCGAGACATGAACCTGGACACAGGCTCCCCTGATGCCTCATGCTTAGTGGCTTCCTAGATGAGCTACTTTGGCAGCGTGTATTATGGACACCGAGCCTTATTCTATAGAGGAATAGAATCTGCATTTGATATTCATTGCTACGCGTCTACACAGTTGAAGTTAGGAGTATCAGGGCCAGTATGGGTTAGGAAGGTAGCTAGGGCATAAGTTTCTGGACATCCAAGCAACCCGCTCTGCGCGTTCGACCATGCACTCATCGTACATTCTTCCCGAGTTGCTGAGGTCCCACCCACGTTGAGATCAATTACTAACCACATGACCGAAACACCGCACCAAATCAACCTCTCTCAGTAGGTGGCACCTGCGCAGCAAAATTGCAGGCTTTACTTGCGTGCTATTGCATTCAGTATTAAACATGCGTAGTTGAACAAAGCTAAAATGCGGAGGTGGGGCGAGGAACAGAGAGCTCGAGTATTAGCGTACCGACTCACAGACACAGGCAAGATATGGTCAATGACTTGGATCATGACGGTCTTTTGAGGCGCCTCACCGCATATTGGACGAAACGTATGCAGGAAAGTTGCGCTCTCTGGGATGCGGACCAGGTTGTTGGCGTGCAAATTTGATCACTGTCCCTCCTACGTTGAAATGAGTAGACGGACAAGCAACTGACGTGATCAACGGCAATGTCTCTGCTGCTCCTCGTCACAACCATTCATTCAAAGCGACAATAATTGCCAATATAAAAAGGGGAGTTACGAGTATGCGACTAAAGTATCAGCACTGTGTGTTCTTACCTCGCGATGTTGCTGTAAATGCTCTCACTAACTTAGCTGTGAGTCGAGGGCGTTATTGGTGTGACGGTTAACGCTACCAGTCGTGACAAACGGTGAAGGAACTTTACTCGGAGGTGTTCCGTAATCGGGATACTTGTTGTAACAGACAACTCTTAGATACGGTCAACATTCAGACTCAGCCTCCTGCATTAGTTGGTATAGGAACTCCAAAAGCGTCGTCAACACTTGGCATTTCCTACCACGATTTAATCGTTTTGATGCGGCTTACACCAGATAACATACAGTACGTGTACGAAACATCCAGATGTTGCAAACCAGCGATTGCCCTATTCAACAGCAATGTCCTTTGCATGACAACACTCCCCTTCCCGTGTCTCGCTCATCGCGTTCTAGATAGGTTTCCTTCAAACGAACCCCAGTGTCCTTTGCAGTAGGGAGAACTTGCGCACGTTATCTCATGCCCGAATTCAATCCATTGCCGTTGCTATAGACTAATACCAATGCTTAAGTAAACATCCGCATAGTTGCCATGCACGCGAGTTTGCAAAGCCAAAGCTTACTAGAAGGAGAAAGGGACAAAATATAAAGAGAACAAGAATGAAACTACCGCTTCTTGACATTCAGCGCAAGGGATTGCAGGGTCAAAATCACAAATAATGCACTCGTGACTGCCGCTGAGATGAAACTAATAAACACCACGCGAAAGAAGTATACGCGGATGGAAGGGCAAATACTAGGAGTCGAGTCTAGAGAACCACCCGGCCAGGTGGAGAGCACGATTGAGAGGACGCTTGCTCCGACAGTGCTACCGAGGCCGATGTGAGACAACATTATTGTAGGAAGCCGACCATACATCACCTCGAAAACCAGGTCGTAGGAAGAGACAAGAATACCCAAAACAGCACTGAGTCCAAGGAGAACCAGTCGCTGCAGGAAACCTTAACCGGCCATGCTTTAGTGGACAACTCATTGTCGAGTAATAGAACAACTACCTCAAGCCACCTCTCGATCGTGACTGGTTGCAGAAATGTTTCACTATACTCTCGGTAGATCGTAGTAAAGACCAGGTTCATCATCCCACATAACAGAGCAATGACGGCGAAGATGTGCGCCCAAGAGCATTTCTCTATTGCAGGAAGTACCAATGTTCGGACTGTGGTCCTGGATGAGGATTCTCCGGTTAATGTCATCCCACTGCGACACTATCAGCAGACTTACGGAATTACAATGATAGAAAGGGAATGGTAAATC
>JAEUWJ010000265.1:0-46837 GCA_018524395.1 Podaxis carcinomalis
ATAATAGAATAAAAGTTGGGTGGAGGGTAATTTGACACTAGAAAATAAGCCCATCCATTTATACATAACACCACATGGTCACATGATTTTATGTGTATTTATTTGATAGCAATAAATGAAGTTACATGTTTGAAATTGGAGAGTGACAAAACTGTTCCAATGAGTTGAAATATTTTGATTCCTGTAACAGAGAGAAGATTTCTGAAAAGTCTCATATTCCAGCTCAAGAGCTTATTTTATGTGCATTCACAGCAGACAGCATTGGCTGCACTTCAGCTTCAGTAGCACAAAACTGGATTGCTGCACTCAAGGCAGGACACATCACCAACAACTAGGAATGGAAAGGCAGTAGTTGCCCAACCCGAGTCCTTCATAGGGTTCAAGTCCTAACACCCATTTCATTGCAATGACCCCCATTCACCAATCACTTCTCACATGCTGGACCTTCTTCACCACTACCCCAACTTCCAGGACAATTTCAACACTGCTGTTTTTGTATGTGCATGCACAGCCTTCTGGGAGCAGTGCTATTTAGGTGAACTCCTCCTGTCTTCATTACCGTAGTCCCAACCTCCATTCCTACCTGCATTGCAATCTGCCTTTCAGAAAGAAACAATATGACATGCATCCTTCATCTCCCTTGTGCCAAGGCCAACAAACAAGGAGAAGATATACTGCTAGTATGACAAAAAACCCTTTCTAACCCTATCTCTCCCATCCAAAACCATTTATTTCATAACATCACCCCTGGCACATCACCCTTCTTTGCTTACAACAATCATAGAAGAATTCAAGTCCTTACCAAAAAGGAGTAACAGGCCACTGTTTTCATACTAGTGGCACCACTGAATCCTACTGGCAGGAGTTGCAGCAGATGTTGTCAAAACCATGGGCTGATGGTAGATGCCTTCTTAAAATATTGGTGCCCAGTAGAAGACATCATTCCCCTACATTTGCCTCCACCCCTCTTGACCTGCATCCTCTTGACAACCAACTGCCATTGGGGGTTAGCTGTAGCCTCCCAGGAACTGCAACAGCTGTGCAGTTGATGGGCAACCAGTCTGCATTCCCTTAAGGCCTCACAACCTGGTTGTCAGAGGTCTCCTCAACCTCCAATCCACCATCCCTGAAACCTTTTGCATATCTGGTCACCATATCACTACATCATCATCATCATATAATTTTCCACTACATTTATCACTACACTACCTTATCTCACTCCAGGTGCGAGGGACAACATCAGCAAAAGGTAATACTACTAAACTATGTAACCTGACAGTATCACACCCTAGTTTTTCTTGTCATGCTTCTATTGAGGTCATCAATCCAGCTGCACACTCCAGCCAGCAGGCTTCAATCAAAGTGTCCTTCACACTACAATAGTTGTTCACAAGCCAAAAAAAAAAAAAAAGGTTGCTAATGGCCAACACACAGGAAGTGTGAAACCAGCAGGCACGAAAAGCTCCTCATGCATTGGCAGACCAGCCAGATGAGTGGAAGATCCATTTACAATAAAGAACATAGGATAGATAATACATGAAGCTAATCATAACAAGTCTAAATCATTAGGGGATTACCTAGATAACCTACAACTGCTTCCACCCCTGCCCCGCCAGCCACTTCAGCTCATTGGGTTCCATAACAACTCCCCTCTCTCCCGCCCTTCCCCTCTCGCAATCTCCAAGCCCACTATCCATACTCAAAGCATCAAGTCTATCCACACCATCTCCCTCCTCATCACGCCCATACTGGTCTCCACAATACTCACTCATCAACCCCTCCCGATCCTCCCTCCCAACCGTCCTACTCCTACTCCTCTCCTTCCCACGCCCAAGTCCATTCCCCTGAATAAACCCACGTCGACTCAATCCAGCCTCAGCTTTATATCTCGCCGCTTCCAACTTTGGCAGCGCATTCTCAGCTTTGAGTTGTAGTTCTGCCAATTTTCGTTGGATCGTCTCCGCACCTCCACCATGGCCAGCTAATCCATTGCCAAGAATAGAAGAAGATGACGCGCTACCCCCGAACGAAGAGCTGTGGGGCGATCGACGATGGGATGGTGGAGATCGTGTAATGGAGTTCTTCAGTGCGTTATTCGAGTCATTCAATGTGATGGAAGATGACATCGTGGACGTGGATCCGGCCCCGAAGAGGACTTCACCGTTTGATAAAACTTGGATGCTTTCCGGTCGTCTACGTCGTGTAGGGGGTGGTGGCGGAGGCGGGTGTTGATGTAATGATTTACTTCGATACATTCTTTGTGGTGGTGTACTGGATGATGACATTTCATCTGTAGGCGTTGTGGGAGAACCAGCGGATAATGACGATGCAGTTGAAGAGGGTTGTGGACCGGTGCCGTAGACTGCTTCAAACGACTCAAGGTTACGGCGGGAAGCCGAGATCGAAGAGGAAGATGAGTGACTGTCGGTTAAGGTCGAGGACATTTGATATGGGAGCCAATGTGGTTTTCGATCAGGATGTGTCGGTGGTGGTAGACCCGCAACGCCAGGGAGATCGAGGGAGGGTTTCGTAAGGGGAGATTGATCCGGTGAATCAAATGGACTTGAAGTGAATGGTGTATGTGGATGAGTTCGCGTTCCGGAGGGTGCAACAGCCAACGCGACTTGTTCTAACGAACTCGTCGACATCGGCGGACTCGGTTGTTGTTGTGGTGGCCTCTTTGGCAAAGGCGGCTTCTCCCTCCCTTCGCTCCCACTCCAGCTTGCACTGGAATCAGACTTGGCTACCACTGACTGCGGGGGCGCGGGTGTCCATTTCGAGGGACTCCGACTCCCTGAACTCCGCAAATTGCTGCCTATAATGATGGATGAGCGGGAGATGCTGGCACCGGCAAAGGAACGCGCACCGGAAACAACGGCGCTGCTCCGAAGAACTTGCAAAACCCGTTCTTTTTCAAGCTGTTCCTCGGCTTTCTTCATCGTTTGGGCAGCCTTTGAAGCTTGAAGGCTTTGTTTAATGAGGGTAGAAGTTACATGGGTTGCCGGCTTCGGTTTAGGGGGTGGAGGCGGAGGTGGATGCGAGGTGGGATGTGAGTGTGAGAGCGAATGTGGTTGGGGCGTAGTAGAGGGTGAGGGGCGTAGGACATTTGTAGAGGAAGCCTGGAGGCGAATTGGTGGTGTAGAGGAGACGGAGGCATGACGAGGTGGTGGTGGAACTGGGACAGAAGGTTTTCGAGGTGGAAGAGGTGGAAGTTTGCCCGAGCTCTCGGATCTCGAGGACAAAGACTTGCTTCGAGTTACAAAAGGATTATTAGGGGAGTGCGTTGCTTTACTGGGTTCCTGGTACTGAGAGGGATGTAAGGGCGGTTGCTGGCCCGACTCATAGGAGAACGGGTTCGTCGCAGAGGGAGCGACAACCGGTCCCTTTCCCGTTGATGACGAAATCGTCAACGATGCAGGATGCGCTGATTACGAAGCGAGATTAGCGATAGGGGTTGGGTAACAAAAGAACACGAGGCACACCTTGAGTGAATGCGAGGGCTTTGTCAATTTCTTTGCCACTCTGTACATGCACTACGAGTCTGAGTGCTGCAAAAAATTGACCTCCAGAGAGCGTGTCCGCTTGTGAGAGAGTTGGCGAGAAAAACTTGAGGATCTGAGATTGAGATAAGCAAGCGCATTGCCGGCGACCATCAGTGAGGCTGATGATGCAGTAGGAAGTCAACATACAGTGTCAATGCTGTTCACCGGGATGTCCGGATAGCGGCCACGTAGCCATGCTCGTGCTTCACGCACGCTAACGGTAATGTCCTCGTAGAAAGCGTCGTCTCGGGGGCTCTTGTTTGTTGGGTCAGAACCACAGAGGGCAAGGTCGATAATGCTTGAGGTGTACAAATTGTACTCTTCGTCGTTGAGGGCGGAGGCGTGGAGGGTGAGA
Source organism: Podaxis carcinomalis (assembly GCA_018524395.1). Classification (NCBI taxonomy): domain Eukaryota; kingdom Fungi; phylum Basidiomycota; class Agaricomycetes; order Agaricales; family Agaricaceae; genus Podaxis; species Podaxis carcinomalis. The sequence goes on from JAEUWJ010000265.1 coordinate 3,898, forward strand.
CGACGCATGGTGGATGAGCGTCGCTGTGGCTAACGATGAACAGATCCTCACCATTCCTCCTCCTCCGGCGCCTTCTCCTTCAAACACCCACAAATAAACGCCCCACCTCCGATTAAGGCACATCCCTCGACCGAACCATCGCATTTGAATACCTACTCCAGTGGTCCAGATTGTACCTCCTTTGCAAGATGACCTTGGAACATGTTGAACGACATCCGAGATGATGGGTGAAGCCGATATAACCATGACCATAATTGTGACAATCAATTGAAGTTTGTCGATGACAACGATCACCAAATCCCGCGAATGAACGACTGTTCTGCCCAACACCCATTTGAACAAAACGTACGCCTTTGGGTTCATCAAGAATCTCCATCAAGACACTCCCAGTGCGCACCTTCAGTATATCCTCGACGTAGCACTCCCACCCCTTGAAGCCGTCTCCATTGTCGCCCTGCCCTACTTGATGATTTCCTCCATGACTGAAGCTGCTCGAGTAGCTTTCTCGAGATATGATCGGGCATGATACATGCCACCGCATGACCCAATTGTAATTTCGAGCGTTGCTGGGCATTGTAGACGATGGAAAGTCTCTTAAAATAGGAGTAACGCCACTGCCTCCACCACCAGCTACTTCAAAAAGGCAAGTACGATATGTGCAAACCATCAACAACAGCATGTAACACTTGAATCTCTGTTCTGTAAGGGCTTTGTTACCCCAAGGAATCCAGGCAATATAATATTTGACCCCCCTCGCTTGCTCCTCCAGGATCCAATACCCCGACTACACAGAAAATATACGCGTTTTCGAATCACTATGCGACTTCAAGACCAGAATAGGGGAGAAAGAATTACAAAATATTTCTGCCAGCTCTTTTCTGCGATCATGTGATGTATTGGTGGAACAAGACAGTGTAGCGAAACTCAGGCGAGACCTTTCGTGACAACTCTCCCATGGATTCACGAACCATATGGCATGTGGAGACAAGTCAATACAGTGCTGAACAACTAACGAGCAACGTGACACCGCTTTTACCCTGGATAGAATCGCAAGTGTTCCGATGGATATCCTTGTATACGTCCACTTCTGTAGCTGGATCTTCCCTGAACCTCTGATAGGCAGAAGTTCATTCGAGTGAATTACGATGGTGGGGGCACAGTCTTTCATTGTGGGCCTCCCCCTCTTCGCAAAAGTTTGGCTCCGTCAAAAGAAAATACAAAGACTAAATCCAAAAGCAGGGAATGTACACTCCTGGAGGGATAGTGATCTCAAATCCTAAGAATTTAGGCTTGTACGCCTGCATCTGCGACTGAGTTGAACTACAATGGCAGGCACATCATCGATAAGAAAAGTACTTCTGTTTTTGTCCCCTACTCTGCCATGACGGAGTGTCAAGTGCCTGGAGGAATCGAGTATCCTTGCCAGTTGCGACAGCTCGTGAGTATCGTCTGCAACCTTTCCACGGTTGTTAAATCTGTCGTCGACAAGATCGTTAAAATTCTCAAGCCCGAGTTCGGTACATGTGCGAATCGTGTCCTCATGATCTCAATAGTCGCTTTTATATGCCCGTTACCAATGATGGTACGGGATTCCCCGGGTATACACCAACGTCGGCCGCGCCTGTCGTTGCAACGCTAACCTGATCCGGACCAAGTTTATTTTCCGTACGCTTTGTCGCCTGCATGCTGCTCCAGTGTCAGTACGGCTCCTTCCCCTTCCCCCTTCCCCCTCCCCATTCCCGCTCAATGTAATCCTCTCTCCCCTGAGGCCATTTAGGTGACGCCACGTACAGTACCTTCCATACGACCATGACCTAAAACCGCACGACGGCACACGCAGCAATAGTCGAGGCAAGATCATTCCTATCTGGTCATGGCTGTGGAGCATCAAATCAGCCAGCGATATTGGAGGCGGCGTCGATTTGATGAAAGTCTAGGATTTAGTCAATTTATGTCGATCCAGGATATGACCAGCGCAGCCCTACCTCGAAAGAATCAGAGAGGCAGCTACTTTGTGATTAACCTTGCATCCAAAAACCAGTGCAGTGTCCCTCCCGACAGCCGGTCACACCCACACCCAAGGACAGCAGGAGTTGAATCAAGCGCTAACGTGCACACCATTGACCACGGCTGCGCTTCATTAATTTTAGAACATCTGTGTTACATCATTTGATATTGATCGGAAATGGTCAGGCAGTGAACGATCCTCCATTGCGTAAAAAAAAGGCAAAACTACGATAGATGGAGAATCCCCAACGATGATTGATATGATCCAATTTTGCCTCGCGGCGGATATTGGCTCCAACGCTGAGCATCTTTATTTGCAACTAGGCGTAGAGTTTGTGGGCATCCGCTGCGACTGATCAGCATTGCTGCCTTCTTGGTGGCGGCACTAGTGGTGCTCCAGTACTATGGTATATCGACTTCTCGTTCAGTACGATGCAAGCACTAGCCTAGCCCTTTTTGTATGCCCTGTGGGATACATCGAGCCAATCATGGAGTGTACGGATGGAAGACCGCCCGTCGTTATATTTAGACACTCTATCTTCAGACCATGTGTATCAGTGGTTCTAGCGCCCGTCAAAGTCCCTGGCATAATACCCCTCCACGACGTGATGCGGCAGTGCTAATTATCCTCCCAATCCAGCCATCTACCCCCACTATCACCTTTTGCACCAGAGGCGACCCCATGTCAAGCGACACTGACGTTCTTTCCAAGGTCGGCTACAACTTTATCATCAAGACTGTACGCTTAGCTTTCGAGTGCGCTTGCTACGGTTCGTATCTTCCATTCTATTGGCTTCGCGAAGAGTCTCACGGAGGTGGTTATTCCCTATAGGTGTCTACCTCTTGCTCATTTCGACTTCCACCGTCATACTCTGGTGCGCACCGCTCGTTGATCATGATATGCCAAAGATTGGTCGGGCTAACACATCTCCATCTCGCCTCAGCCGTAAAATCCGTCAATCGACAGCGGCATGCTTTCTGTTACTCGTGACGATCGTTATGTTCGGAGCGTCTACCGTGTTTTTGACGATGGACTTGATCGATATCATTAAACGGTTCCAGATCATTCTTATGGATCATCCCGAGAGAACTTTTCAAGAAAAGGAAGATCTTGCAGATACGACGCTGCAGGCGTGGATGTGGACCGGGGAAATGCTGTTCATATTCATGGTAAGCTCGCACATCACCTATTCCTTGGTCACGATCAGCTTTCTCATCACAACCGCAGCTGATCCTTGGAGACAGCGTCGTTATTTGGCGGACATGGGCGTTATTTCGAAATACTGAAAAATACCTCGTTGCCCCGATCCTAACTTGGATTGGGTCCGTGGGTAATATCAACCCTTTTCTACAAAAAAAGCATCGCCGACTGATAGTTGATTGTAGTTGCTGCGTTCTACGAACTCGGCTGCGATGACAAACACGGATGGAAGGTCCAAAGCAATGATCCATCTGCCGGCTCGGTCGGCCTCGAATCTTGTGCCAAGGCCGACACGGCAAGTTTCAGTCTCTCGTATGCCACGAATATCATCTGTACATGTTTAATCATGTACAAAGCATGGTAAGCTCATAACCATATTATGTCCTCGGAGTGTATCTGGACCCGTAGTTGTGCAGGATGTACAGGCGCAGTATGTCACAGTTCATGGGCTCGGCACGTCGGAGGACCCAGGTTGAGAAGATCATGACCCTACTCATCGAGTCTGGTGCCATTTATCTGGCTCTTTATGTGAGCCCTCATTCCCAACAATAACATTCTCGTCCTTCTTACTTCCCCTATGTAGACATTCCAAGCAGTTCCGATCTACGGGGGTCATTTCAGTCCAGGGTCCTTTGTTGCTGTAGAAGCAGTCAATGCGATCGTACAACAAGCGATGGTATGACAGCATAAGCGAATTCGGGTTCGATTGGAACTGAATGGATTTTTACGTAGGGAATGTATCCGACAGCCATTGTCGTTCTGGTGGAGATGCAAAAGTCTATATATGACACAGAGGAAGTGACACGTGAACGTGGCTGCGGCACGGCTAGTGGGATGGTGTTTGCGACTCGGGAGTTCAATACAACCCAGGGAGACACTACAACCACGCGCACAACTGAACACTCCCATGGACCGACAGACCTACACTCATCCAGGGATACCTTGAAGCATTCTACAGCGACCAAGGTCGAGCTCGAGAAGGCCAATGCATCAGGGGATTCGATCCCAGGTAAGCCTTGGCAGCCCGAGTCATCGGCATGTCTCCTGACACCAGCACAGGAGCTTAAAATGACTATGACTATATCATGGGTTGGGCTTGCTTAATTCGATTTAGTCCCATAGTACTGGGAGTGGACGAAATAAGATCCGTTTTTATAAAGCTCGTGACCCTTGTACTGGAATGTTCGGGATTAGCCTCCACTGCGAGGCGAAGGTCCTACCACGAGTAATGGGGTATGAATGAGACTTATTTGTATTTATTTGAAATAGAAGCCACCATTGGAACGTGTATTACTAATGACGGCAAATCGACAAGCTAGCATTGCTGCCATGAGTTCGCCATCTGGGCATCGTAGCTTTAGCTTCTGCTGCTGGTCAAAGGGTTAATGGAGGGTAGACCAGGAAGCTATCTCAAGCTTGTAGGGTCAGCGATGGACGGACCCGATGACTCAGAATTGACCTTAGATGACTACCAGACTTTCCTTTATCGCGGGGTTGTCGGTACTGGCGCCACTTCCGATACTTCCAGACCGCTTCCTTTTCGCCCTATTCCCACCAGGCTAGGCTCATGTAAGTAATCATGGCACGGAGTGCACCTATTTTTGGTACTTGATGACGAGTGATGCAATTAATACGTCGCTCAGCGTTATGTCTTCCGATAATTCGGGCAAGCCGAAATCGCATATAAATCCCTCTTGAATCGAAATCCCCACTACCACCCCAGCGCCTTTTGCTCTCCTCGAAAAGCGTTTAGTCATGTCTGCTCCAGAAACCAGCGTACGTAACAGCGACGCCGCCCCCTTCAACACCGGGACAACTGAGAAGCCTAGCGCTCGAGGAGGTGCCTTGGGTCCCTACGGTCCCATGTCTCCAGCGGAAGGATATGGACCTAGGACAGATGACCCAGTTTCCTACCAGCGGTACTTCACTCGCATTGCCAACCCAGGTCCAACGTAAGCTCCTCCTGTCGTGGTTTTGCATGCCTAGTTCTGACCCGTCTCCCTGTGTAGTGGAATGTGGGCCTTCGCTGTTACAGTGTTCCTCTGGTCCTTCTACACTGTCGGGACCCGTAGCGTCAACTCTGACACGGCAATCGTCGGTATGGGTCTCTTCGTCGGTGGTCTCGCTCAGTTCATGGCCGGAATGTGGGAGTTCCCTCGTGGTAATGTCTATGGATCAGCATGTAAGGCACTTGATCAATATCCTAGGGTTCTATTTCTGACATTGCGTTAGTCTTCACCCTCTACGGTTCATTCTGGATCTCCTACGCCGTCAGCCTTCTTGTTCTGGGCGTGAGTAGTTTCAATACCGAAGGGCCTACAACAAGGGATGCTCTTGGCCTCTACCTCATGGTCTGGTTCATCATCACGTTCTTCTTCTTGTAAGTCTATAATAGCTCGAAATGACCTAGCAAAGATTGACCCTGTCTTTCAGCCTCGGTGTTATCCGCAGGAGCATTGCCTTTTCTCTGCTCACGTTCTTCTGGGGTCTTTCCTACATCCTGATCTCCACTAGTTACTGGTCGAACCGTCACCGCCAGAGGTACGCACCGTCTCTTACCTGGTTTGCGGATAAAAACGTCAAACTAACTCGTTCATAAATTAGCTTACGGGATGCTGGAGGCGCTTTTGGCTTCGTCACCGCTCTCATTGCGCTCTACATTGGCTTGAGTCAGATTCATGCTGCGGAGTACAGCCTTGTCCGCATGCCTCTGGGCCACATTGCTGGTGACCGATCCGTGTAAACGAGATGTTAGCCTTTTCCATACTTCTCCACTCACGTTATGCAGTTGTTTGTTTGTCTCGCTACTCGTGTACGAGTGCCAGTTTTTACGATTCTTACGATTCTTAGTATATCATTGTGATAATATATTGATTTTGCAAAAAGAGGAAACGGTTAGCTAAATGGAAGTCAGACTTGGTCCCCACACATCTGACTCAAAAATTCGGATACGGGGAATCGAACCCCGGGCTATCGCGTGAGAGGCGATAATGTTAGCCACTACACCATATCCGACCTGCGAAGGAAAATAACTAAGTAATTCTGTCATCTCTGCTACAAGAGTTGCTGTTTGATGGTAATCACAACGAGTAAAATGTCAAACGTTCTCCAGAATTCCTCCAATCCCTGTCATTAACTAAGATGTGCGAATCCCCAATCCGTGTCTCTGTATTCCAATGGCCGCGTGCTTGATTTTGTCTTGCTCAGCAAAAACCTGCAAGTCTAAGAAACCTCGGTGAGATATCAAGGGGAATCTTACGAGGAAAAATACCTTGTTTGTCATACTGGACAGGACATCCAAGATCATTACACTTCAAGCAAGAACTACCATCGACCTGAGGAAGGATCCGAATCTGTCGTATAGGCTTCTGGAGCTGGTCACGGCGGTCCACAAACTCTTTAACCCATACGATCTCATCGCCCGCAGGTGCATTCTTCAAAGAAAGGGTATCAAGCGACGCGAATGCGATGTCCGCTTGTGGAGGAGTCGATTGAAAATCGAGAAGAGGCGCGAGTAAGTGAATATCGAGAACGGAATGAGCCATCCATGTGCGTATGTGAGATAGATGGCTGAAGAACTGCGTAAGCGATAAGGCAAGATATGGGGAGATCGGATTAAGGTGCAAGGATGGGCGAATAGGAACTGGAGGAGTAATGTCGAGACGCGTGACCAAGGCTGACACTTGCTGGATTCTGTCACGGATCGAGTCTACAACAACGATGGCTTCAAAAGGAATTATATGACCAGAATTCCACTTGAGCTCTACAAGAAGCTGGAACCGGCCATTGGTGGAAAGAATGGAAGACGACGAAACCTGTAGGGCCAGCCGATCATCTCGGAGACGAAATCCTAGGGTGTGCCCCGCCAGCTTCTCTTCCCGGTGATGAAGAGAGCGACGGAAAGCCTCCCTAATTGTCTCCTCTGGTATGTTTGCATTGTGAGGACCAGTACATGTGAGGCTAAGCTCAAGTTGCTCCAGGTAGGGAACCACGAGTCGGCTCAACAACCCAAATCCAGCAAACCCCCCAGCGAAACGTAATACGCGGAGGCAAGGTAGGTCCACCACAGCATCAGTGAGTTCTGGTAAGATTGATTGTGTGATGGCAAGTTGTTCAAGACAAGGCATATTGCGAAGGCCATCAAGCCATTGCGAGATAGTTGGGCAATAAGGATCTGGTATCTTGTGAAACTCCAAGATCCGCAGTTGTGACAGCGCTGCGGAAGATAAATCAACGTAAGAGCGATATGAGATAAAGGTAGTCAGTGATGGGGCGCCTTCGCGAAGAAACAAGGGAAACGTTGCTGCAGATGTGTTCCCCAAGTTCCATGCGCCGAATCCATAGCTCAAGACCAAAGTCTCGAGATTTGGCATCTGACGCTCGAGTAATTGTTGTAAGTCTTGGGATATGGTACTCGAATGCGTCGTTACGTGTAGTAAGCGGATTCGATGGGAATGTTGGCACAGGGCGTTGACGTTCGAAGGTGGTGCGTTCCTTGACCTCAAGCCCGAAGAGAGCTTGACGTCAAGTCGAGAGGATTTAGAGAGATTGAGAGTTTCCGTTATCCAGCGAGCCCCATATGTTTCATAGTAGGGAAATGTCGACCATAAGCTAGGAACATTCCGTGAAACGTCGCGCCAAAAACGACAAACTTGGGACGCCCGTCGGATAAATGGGACGGGACGAAGGAAAGGGTTCGGCGGCTCGGAAATTGAGGTATGAAATTCGACTTCAACTCCGCATTGAAATACGGAGATGAGGAGTTCGGGGGGTAATTTCGAGATGGTGGTCAGTTGATATGGCAGGGCAGGATGTGTCATGAATGATTAAAGAGGTTTAGGACCCTCCCTCGTCGTTATATGTCCAAGTTCAGGGTCTGTCACATGTCACATCAGCACTGCTTGAGTCGAATCCTCAGTTGCGTCTCAACATTTTCAAACCCCATGCAGGTACACAAGTCAATAGCTCCTTCAAAGTTCAGCAACTGCGGACAGTTGTATATTATGCCGGCACTTCACGCGCAGTAAATATGTCCTTTCCATACCACGGCCGGGGCTCGCTCAATTAGACAAATTACATCCTGCACGGTCACCTGATGACATCAGCACATAAATTCGAAGTAGACTGACTGACTCCTGCTGTTTCAACTCGACCACCTTCGGAAGGATCACTACCAAAACTTGAAGCATTTACACTATTGGGACAAACGCAGAGATATATTGATCATATGACTCGGTGTCTAGGTCGGTTTCCAGGACACCGATTTTCCCCCCGCCTTATGGCGGTGCATTCAATCATGCCTCGTTGTGTGCCAACCAGCATTAGTGGAGGGGGAGGGGTTTCCCTGAAACCTCCCATACATGACTCACCGGTTTATTTATGAAAACCCGGGTCGTCATGGTCCGTGGATGGCGACGGATCAGAGACTGGTAAGAGGATCTTCCTGCATTCTGTTTATTATTTCAACCCTCCGACAGACGACGGATGACTAGAATGGACTCTGAAACAACGTTCACTATCCGTCCCGCAACTCACTGTTAGGCATAGGCTCCAATATTTTCCCGCAACCGATATCATTATCACCTTGGCTGCCCGATTGTCGCAATCTGGCGTGGGCTGACCTCTTCCTGGATCCTTATCATAAGTGCCCGCTCCGATACTGTTCGCATCTTCGTAGTTTGACTACCTGCGCAGCCTTTCAAACGTCTTGGCGTTGCTGTCATATACTTCGTTTAGTATGAAACACAGAAAAGGATCGCCCACCATGTCCTCGACGCAGATATCTCTATGTCCCGCTATAGCTTTGCAGACCCAGGACTTTATCCGTGCTGGGTACAAAGTAGCTTGGCCTGATGGGTGCTGGGATCACAAGGCCGAAAATGGCTCCTCAGGCACATCTCTCCGTCTCAGTATTAGTTAAGGTGATAATGAACTAGGGTGCAAGTACAGTATTGAATGCTGGAGATTCACAAACGGCTTTATTGGCTCACTTCCGCGAATCCAACAAATGTCAACATGACTCCGTTTCGCTCCGACCAATGAGGGAGAATATTAAACGGAGGATTATCCTCCTCGGTCCGGAATTACGACATTTTCGGGGCGTACTTTGGCATTTGCTCCTCATCTATCCGCTGGGCTCGAAACACAGTTATGAGTCTGTCAGATTAGTTCAGGAGCTAAATATTGACATGCACCGAGATGATAGTCCAGGGATTCTGTCGTATATAACGAAGTCACTGAAGATGTTTTCTGTCATCGCAAACACAGCGACATTGACATCGACATGAGCAATAGGCATTCAAGCACCCCTTCCTCTGGTTCTAGTGAAAGTTCTCGTCTTCCGCGAGGCTCCGCGTGTCTGAACTGCAAGTGAGTCTCGTTCCCACTCTGATTGTTCTTCCTGCCGACTGTTGTTCCAGGAATCGAAGAGTGGTATGTTTGAAGCAAGCTGGAGTAACACAGAGCTAAAGGTCTCATGGGGCACACAGAGGTGCGATGGGCAAAGACCAATCTGCGGTCCCTGCGCTCGTTTTCGGGGTCAAGAGATTGATGATTGCGAATTTTACGACGGTCAACCCCCAATGACTCAGCGTTTGAGGGAACGAGTGGCAGACTTGGAGGACCGACTTTCCCAGCTACAAGGCCTGGAGGACCCAGGACAACTGCGTCTGCGTCCCCCGTACTCGCCAGGACAGACACGAAATACTTCTGGTGAGTGTGCAAACTATCAGTGCCCTAATCATTACCCAGAGCGATACACCTAGCAGGTGGACCTGCGCCACTTGTCGGACCATTTGTCAATGAAGACTTCAAGGTCAGTATCTGTTTCATCCATTTCCTTTATAGAAACTCATAGCCGCCTAGACACTCCCAGCAGACAAGATTCACGCCTTGTGGGTTGAATTTGAGCTCCCTGTCCCGGACAATTTGACCCCAAGGTTTCAGGTTGAGACATTTTGGCACCTTTGCTTCAGACGTTGGTTTCTTCCTGGATCCAGAACGCTTCATGCGCTCGGCTATGGAGGCCCACAGCGCTGGACACCATTCGCGGCCGTCCCCTTCTCTCCTGTATGCCGCCTGTCTATGGGGTTCAAAGTTACTCCCAATCAACACACGGAGGACATTCGAAGAGACCATGTTGTCTTCCGCTTTACGATTCGTAACGGAGGATCTCTCTGGATCTCACCCACGTAGATTCCTCCACGTGATGCAGGCGGAAGTTCTCCTCTCAATGTTCTTCTTGAACAACAGTCAAATGGTTGAAGGCCACTACCACGCCAATGCCGCTGCATCCTTGGCCGTCAGCACGAAGTCCAACCTTATACGGTCTGCAACCGTCACGCAAAAACCATCCGGCGACGCTGTAGATGAAGGAGAGTGGATCGACGGATTCTGGACTACTGTCACACTGAGCAACTACTGGGTTCTCGTCAACGAAAATCAAACGTTTACGTTCTATGACGCACCGCAAATGGTGATTGACACACCGTGGCCTCTCAATAACTATCGTCAAGAGAAGGTGAATAAACCCGTTCTTCCACTTGAAGCACTTTCTCATTGGTTTCGACAGTTGATCCCTGCCAGTTACAAGACTCTAGAGAAGTTTCTTGACGGTTCTCAGGATGATGGATACTCTTTTCTGGCTTTACACTCAAAAGTTTCCATTTTACTGAAGAAGGCCATTGAGAACAGCCAAAGATCAGATTCAGGTTGACCGCTGTCTTATTATCACTGTCGCGTTGTTGACGCAATATGTCCAGGAGCTGTCCATCAATATAGCATCTTGAACCGCGCGCTGGAGCAGGTGACTTTGACACTCCCCCGACTAGATCAGCAAATGGGGCCACAGCAACGTCAAAGACTGGCAGCTACGCACATGTTAGCCCAAGTGGCTGTCATCAAGCTCCATCGTCCCAGGGCCGGAACATCCACTACATCACGGCAGAGATGTGTTCATGCCGCCCGAGTAATTGCGGATATTTCTTCGCGTTGTCCTGCAGCGAATCCATCCCAGTTGGTCAATCCCATCATTGGGGTGCGTCATTGATACATTTCGTGAACTACGAGCCAATTATAATATTGTTTCTCTGTAGCTCGTTTGGTACATTGCCCATGACATTTTAAGAACGGAGATACGCCACTTAGAAGAACAAGGAATGACAGAGGACAAGAAGCTCACCGATGCGATCAATCAAATTCTGATGTGCATGGAAAACCATGGTGTGAATAGTCCATTGATCGGTGAGTGGCCTTCCGCTCGTCCTTCAGACATTTGTGGCTCATCAGCCGATCAGCGTCACTGGTGCGTAGCATGAAGGGTGCGAGTACTAATAGATACCCCGTGTTCTGATATATGAAATTTCAAATAACTGTTGAAGCTTTTACCATCCCACAATTATTTACTACTGCGTTTGCATTGATTTTTTTACTTATGTAGTCGTTCACACAACACAGTTGGTGATCTTCCCATACACATTACAAAACCACAGACATGTATAGACTGCTCCATTGTTCTGGAGAAATATATAGGCTTATTGAAAGATTGCTCAATTGAGTTGTGTCCTGGATGTAAAGTGGGTGTTGTCAGGCGGGCGGTTCGGGTCTACATTCCAGAATTGTGGGCTCCCGAGGGTAGTAAGGGCGCGCGGACGTTCTCTTGAAATGATTGGAAAAGTCCGTAGACCCCAGTACCTCGAGTCCAAGTCACGTCAACCAGGTTGGAGAGATATGGTAAGAAGTGAACCTACCCTCATGCTCCGTGCTCTCGGAGAAGGTGTTAGGTCGTCCATTTCCTGAAAATATCCCACGAGATGGATGGCACTTTCGTAGAGCAGAAATATATTGTGCTCACGCATAAATCTGATGATCTCGAGAAAGAATGAGAGTACATCGACGAATCCGTCTGTCCCAGTCGACGCCGGTTTGATGAATGACTATGGTTTTCTGACTTCCATTTTATCTCCTGCAGTTCTTGGCGAACATTGAGCGATGCAAGTAGCGAATTCGCATAAACTAAGTACGTGTAAGAAGCGGACTATAAAAAATTACAACCGCTCAGACTTACGTTTGCCGATCACGAAATGCAACCCAAAAAATATGAGGTTCTTGGGCATAGTCAACCACTACGTGTTGAAGTTCTGAGTCACCGTACGACACACTCTGACATCTTGAATATCGCTTACGCATACGAGAGAAGCCGTTGTGATGAAACTAGAAGGGCCCCCTTACTATTTGCTTCAAGCAGGATTGGGGGTCGCGTACCATGTCAGTGCACCGTTCTCGAGTGTATAGATCGTTATCAGGTCAACCAAGCGAATCATGCTGCTCTCACCGCGTTAGCAGGACACACCAAAAGGGAGGCGCACGTACAGGGTTGAGCCAGGTGCTATTCTTGTTCGAATAGCCCGAAGGTAGTAACAGAGCCATCCCGTGATGATTATATCGACGCCCGATGATAAGGATAAGCCTGTCGTGAAGACCCACTGGTGTTCAAATATGCATATGTACGACGCCAGAAGAAGAGTAGATACTGACCCCAGGATACTTCTGAATAAAGGCAGAAAATTGATGAAGTCGGACCCTGACCTGTGGGATTAGATGTCGAAATTCACAGTGTAAGAAAAGGCTAACATCTCAAAAGTAGAAACTGTTCCTGCTCTGTCAGCTTAGAATCCAGGGAGTCAGATATATCCACACCTGAGGCTGCAACTGCAAGTTACCCGGACTTCATGTGAGAACTCTCGGCTTGGTTGACGGTACTTACAGAGCCTTCCCAGTGCTAAGGCCACCTTGCGAGCGTAATAAGTGGCTGGATCAACAGAACTTTAACCGAAGAAATATAGCTCACTATAGGACCAGTAATAAGCCAATTACGTTCGCTCGCTATTGCCTATAAGCAGGAGGTATCGTAGATATCTCGGGACCTCTGACCTTTCAGTATTTTCTGGGCGAAGAAACTGGAGGAATTGGGCTAATTGCTTGTAATAACGGGCAACGGCCTACCAATGTACAAGGAATGTCTGTATAGCCTTTTATGGTTCGTCAGCCGGACTCATCCCAAGTTGCAGGCGGAGGATGCTCACAGTGACAACGACCGTAAACTTAGAAGAGAAAGCATCAGCCGTATGGAACTCCCCTGGTTTAAATGACATACTGCAATGGACCTGATGCGCGTATAACCTATGATCTAACTCTGAGGACTCGAATAGCTTCGTTGATGCTCACCAGGGAATATAATCAATCTTGTCCTTCTGTCCGAAGAATGTGACGAAATAGATGAGAAGAGAAGCACAAATGAATGTTGAATGTAAGGCATCGAGAAACCTGGACGGGAGATTAGTCGATGGTGTCGACCAGAAGTGTGATATGCAGTCCAATACGTACCAGACTGCCGAGACCTTGTAACCCATGATAGAATATAAGAGCCTCGCTAATGCACACATAATAACGACCCACCAGAGTCTTCATCCGCATTCCATCGCGAGGATACATCTTGAAGTAGACGATACACTGTAGTGAGATGGCCCCGCTCAATCTGCAATGGACTTCCTCTGAGCGCTTTGGAGTCGGCGATCCGGTAGTGCTTACCCGAAAGCGAGGAATGCCCCGACAAGAATCGCGCCATAGGTCGTCCCAGCATTAACGACCTGCATCCTCGTGTGAAAATGAATGGCGTAGTGAAGAGGTTTGAAGTTAAAGCTCCGTTATATGGCCGCTCAGAACATGTCAAGACAATTCCACCCGAAATAAAGGATGGACCACCTGGTCCTAGTGATGTCGGGATTGATTGACAGCACTGGTTCTCACAGGAGGTATTTTGACTGACGTGACAACGCATCCCCGACATACATGCACAGCAGGGCGTTAGTTAGGACGGTGCATGATACATTATAATGCTGTCTCCTTAGTTGAGGAGGGCGGTACTACTCATTGACTTTTCCCTTCGCAGGATGGCACGCAGTTCACCAAACCGACCGCTGGCTGGCTCTATCCCCGAATAAACGAAGCGCTAAAATAAACATGATGTTGGCGGTGAACTAAATCATGATAATCAAGCGCTGTAGTGAAACAGGATTATTTCGCAGTGTACAATGTGGTTTCTCTGATGTGAGATATGTCGCGATAATTGGAAGAGTGCAAAAAGTTGACAAGAGTGGGACTCGAACCCACGCCTCCATACGGAGATGAGAAACCCGCGACCGCAGGCAAGCTACGCTTGAGTCACACGCCTTAACCGCTCGGCCATCTTGCCTTGTAGATCGATTGAGCATAAAAGTGATGTGAGGTGCATCACCGACCGGGTATTCGCCTATCCAATAGCTCAGTATCACCATCCTGGTATCTTCATTGGAGACAAATCAGAATCGTGAGCCAGTGTAGACGGTGCCAGAGGTTTTTTATAGGATTTGAATTCATTACATGACTCGGGATGCCACATATATCTTATCGCAGGATGTAAAATCTGTGCATTAATCGAGACAGATAACCAATTCAGAAGCCCGATTCATAAATAAAAAGGGATCCCGGTTGTTCAAAACAACATCAAATAGAAACCTGCATCCGTTATTGTTTTCGATCGTGGCTCTGAGTTGGTCATCCCTCCCAATTAATGTACCGATTCCATTTCTGCTATAGAATACATGTGGCATCTCGAGTTATGTAATGACTTTATAAAACCGTGGTACCCTCTACAACAGCTACCGATTCTGGCTGGTCTCAGGTGGAAGGGCCTAGGGGTGCCGAAGTTCGGTTCTGAACTTCGGTTCAAACCTGAACCTCCTGAACTGAACGTGAAAGTTCAGTTCAGTTCGAGTTNCCAAGTTCAGAAAGTTCAGTCCAGGTTCAGGTTCAGGTTCAGGACTTTTGCTGAGGTTCAGGTTCAGGTTCGGCAGAGTGAGGGACCGAACTGAACTGAACTGAACTTTGGCACCCCTAGAAGGGCCTCACACGAGAGCGATACATCAAAATCTCGTATACATGCAGTTCCACGACTCGAGGGACCTCCATCTTGAAAACAACGATTTCTACCTAGGTACAAGTAAACGAAACTTTGTCCAGCCTCTTGAGTTCCTCCTGACAACCTCCCACATCAATAAAGACCCCATTTCGCTTAATCAACCAATCACAGGAAATTCCTCCAATCTCAGTAATAAGGAAATCCTCAAATTGGTCAAACCATTGCCTAGAGGAAGGCGCGCTTCAGATAACTTCTCCGCGTTGCGTGGCAGCTTCACACTCACCCATCAAATGTGAACCCTGCTCTCTGGGCTGCATCGGCAAGGGCGCTTGTGGGCGTCGCACCAGGCTCCCGATGTGCACCGTTATCTGTTCCGTCACACTTGTGGGTACCTCCGGTGGGAGTGGTCACGTCGTGGCCTTGCGTCAAAACAACGCCGTTGAAGATGTCCTTCCTAAATGCATTCACGTGAAGTCTGACAGGAATTTGGACATTCCCTGCGGCTTGCGGAGCGGCCGCGCAGGTAGTAACAAGAATGGGGAAAAGCAAGAATGTAGAAGAGAGCTTCATGCTTGAACGTGTAGGATGAGCTATGCCTGGGTTTTATCCCAGATGGGATGGGGAAGGAGGTCTCACGTCTGGAGTGCCTGAGCTTCGTTCTCTCGATCTGACAGGGGGTGAGATGACGGCTGTTCCTGTCTGCTTCCCCACGTCATGTTTTGGATTAAGGCACCGAGATGCGCAGAGTTAGAGCACCCCATGTGCACAACGGTGATTGAATTTTAAGCTGGCTTGGCGATTAATCACAGCTGAGTCTGAACAATCAAAAGCCTGGACAGTTATTAAGTGGTCCTGCTGCCTATTCGTGCATCAGTCCCGCAAAGAGTTCGCCAAAGGTACACCGAACTGATCAAACAATCAGCCCACGGACGGGGGGAACCGCCTTGTATTTATAACTGGACGAGGCGACCTTAAAAGGAGACTTTGGCAGTGGCTTGCGGAGCTTGTTTGCTGCGGCGTCAAGTGAGAAACAGAAGCATCAAATTCACGAATAAACTCCAGGATGCTAAACGATAGGTAACAAAAAACGACATCATTAAATAAGTATCCTCACTGTCATGGAAAATCAAAATCTACTTCGTGATAACAGCCTCAGTAGTGCGCGTCCTCGTATCTTTAAGGAATCTGACTAGGTTTGTTCCGCCAGTCCCTTTCAACGGGGCATCAGTTGATGTAGCCAAAATGGGGGCCCTGGCGTCAGCAGAACCGTCTTTCTTCTCAGTCGCGGCCCTAGCAGCCCTCCTCGCCGGTCCAATCACGTACAGTGTGGTAATGATCATATGAGCATCCCTGAAATGCTTCAAGGCAGTCACAGCCTCATTATACGCATCTATCATCTCTTCATCCTTGCTCCCTAGCACAAACGCTCGTAACGGCCGCGGATTCGCAGCAAGATGGTTCAAGAATAGTCGGTGGTTTCGAGGCATGTAGGTCTGCATCCTTGACATGAAGGAAGGCCGGTTGGGAGTCGCGGACGCCTGGTGGTCGACCCCTAGGAAGATGTCAAGAACATGGACCAAAGAACTCTGACCAGCACTGGGACCGGAGAGTTCTGTCGGTTGTCGTAGCGTTGGATCTTCTTCAACACCTTCAAACACCCATTTCCGCTTCTGGGTGTCGGAGTCCTCTCCTCTAAACCAGGGACGCACGACGTTATAGTATACGTCAGGACGGCAGAGTTTCTGAACATCCAACAGAAGGGCACGTAGATCCTCGATAACAGCAGCCATGCGCTTGAGGAAAGCGGATATCCGACGAACAGCAATAGTGTCACCAACAAATGTCTCGTCCATGGTCATTCGCATAAGCTCCAATGCTTCCACACCCCTCAATTCAATGCGTGCCGAGCAAAGATAGAACTCTTCCTCGTCAACAGTATTTGTGAACATTGTGTGGGTCCGCACGTTCTCGGGTGTCGGGTACCCGTCGTCTTTTTCTTTCGGAGCATGACGCGTGCGATCGATATACCAATTATACAGCACTGTGTCGGAAAAAGTAAGCAGGGGCGGTATGTCGAGGGTTTGGGCGACACGGAGCATTGGGAGTGCAATAGATCGCGGAATAACTCTTGGAGAATCATGTGGGGGTAGCGATTGAACGTAGAAATGTTGGAGGAAAGCCAGCACAAGGTGAGCACGCCTGAGGAGTACTGGTGTCCTCAGGTCCGCCGTAGAGAGTATAGGCATCTAGAAACGGCCACAATGCGTCAGCACGGGGTCTCCATCAAAAGGGCAAACAAGAACAAGAATAGGCAAGCGGCTAGGAACCTCCGGATCTCAGTACCAATGTCAAGCACATCGGGTCGACTGGGACGGAGGGGCAACGAAAAAGGGTAGTTGGAGCAAACTGAAACGGCGAACTTACCTCTCGTACGCGCATCCTCCATCGTTCCGATGTAGCCGTCTCTTCTTCCGTGATACCAACCTTGTCACCAACTTGAAGCTTCGCGGCGACGGCATCATCTAACATTGACTCCCAAAGCTCCCATTCAGTTGGGAGACGTGTCAAGGGAGGTTGAGGTGCCATGAAGCCGGTGCGGGAGTCGACATCAAAAACAGGCGCATCGCCCTTTAAACCAGGAAACGGGGATGCGGTTGAGGCGGAATCATCGGTGACTGGTGGGATAGAAGGTGCAGAGCTCGTCCCAGTGGATGCAAGGGAAGGGTCGGAGAGGCTTATGGTGGTGTCGCGGGACATAACAAGTGTAGTTGGCGTGTGGTGGATGTGCAATATTGCGGGAGAGACCTGTGTTGGGCTGCGATCCTATGGCTTGAAGACGCCCCTAGATAAAGCCTACTTAAGAGAAGAAACAATTTCCGGAGGCGCCAATATCAAAAGCCCGCGTGCGCGACCGAATATTGTGTGTGGTGTGATGTCCTTCGGGTCTTATCCGTAAATTTGAGTTATGTGGTAATAGATGCATATGTTGCCCTGTTAGGTGACAACGGGGGTTGTTTCAAAATTGGAATGGGAACCAGTGGCGGGGGCGGCTGCCAATAGACGATAATTATGACCCATAAGTCAAATTCTCATTACGATTGAGTTACCAATCGAAAAGGGCGTGGTTGAACGAGACCCTACGTCAGTCAATGAGCCCCTCCTTGAATTCGGTGCGTAAGCGTTACGCATGAAGAATACCAGGGGGAATGATATGACGCATCTCCTTCTCACTGCGTAGCACAGCTCAATTCCGGGGAAGGCAGTGGTCTTGGAGAGATTTGGCCGCGGACACGGGTTCCCCGAAGGATTACGGACGTTGATTGACGGTTGGTAATTAAGATCCACAGCCTGAGAGTGGGTCAAGTTATATGGGGCATATGTTGAGAATACTTCATGGCGGCATTTTCTTCGATCCCGACTTAGAGACATCATAAAGTTTAACTGACTCAGGAGGGACGATCTGCTCAATTGGAGTGGGCTTAGGAAAAGGGATCACGTGGAGGCACGGATCAAACACTTTGCCAGAGAATCGGGCACAGCACACGGCCGTATGAATGAGAACTTACGAGTAAGGACTCATAATGCTGAGTACAGGTGTACCTCCTCTCGTCTTTTTACCTCATTTCCACGTCCAAATGTATGACGTGTTTGCGGAAACCATGTTCCCTGTCATATACTTCTGTGGGTCAATAACCGCATTTGTACTAATGTTAGATCCCTACACTAAGGTCCTTATGAATCGGACAACGAGGATTTCGACAGTGTCACGCTCCTACGGAGAAGAAAGACGATTATTAATAATTAAGCTCGTTTGCTCGTATCCTGGATGTACGCGCGAGCCGTTTGGTCTCTAACACCTTTCAGAAGCCGAACAAGATCAGTGCCCCCAGTCCCCTTCAGTGCCTCCTTCCCACCACTTCCATCATTCTCACCGAAAGCCTGTCCCATCAGAATCGCGCCAGTTCCTTTTTCCTTCGACGATCTATTTTCGTAACCATACGAGGCAGATGAGAAATTGTCCCCGGTGGCGGCTCTCTTCCCATCACGTCCCGCGGGTCCAATGACATACAGGGTCACGATGACCATATGTGCATCTCTAAACTCCTTCATAGCCTTGACGGCAGCATTATACGCTCCGACGATCGGAGACTCAATACCTCTCTCCTCGGATATCTTCTGGACTAGTGTGCGAAGCGAGCGCGAGTTTGCTCGTACGTACTCCAGGAAGTCTCGGTGTTGGCGGGGCATGTAAGAGCGCATGCGTTCCTGGAACGACTTCTTTCCGGATGTTAATGAAGATGTCGAGTCGTCACCATCTGGTTCTATGCCGAGATAGGCGTCGAGAGCCTGCATGAGGGAGCTCTGGCCGGCAGTAGCACCAGAAAGCTCGGACATCTCCGTCCAACTTTCAACCTCATCTTTACCCTCAAAAATCCATGAACGGGTCCAGGGATCACCACCGGACCCTGCGAGCCAGGGCCGAATCTCGTTATAAAATACCTCAGGATCGACCCCCTTCTTCACATTCAACAAGATTTCGCGGAGCTCCTGAATGACCACAGCCACGCGTTCAAGCTTCTCCGCGATTCGATTGACGTCGTTAACGTTACCGGTCGAAGCCTCATGCGTAATTAGCCTCATCAACTCTAGAGCCTCGCCACCACGAAGCTCAATGCGAGTGGAAGCAAGATGAAACTCGGCTTCGTCAGTCGTGCCTGAGAATGTAGTCTGGCATCGGAGGTTATCGATCGTCGGCAGGGTATCGCCATCGCGGGGTTCTCGATGAGCCCAATTGTACAATGTGAGATCGGAATAGGTGAGGATTGGCGGATGCCGGAGCAAAGAAGAGACTCGGAACAATGGAACGGTGAGCGACTGGGGAATGAGGATGGGTTCTGATGGCGGAACGGTGTGCGCGTAGAAATGAAGGAGAAAGGATAGGACGTGATGGGCGCGTCGGAGAGCTGGTTCGGAGGATTTGAGATCGTCGATTGGGAGGAGGGGCATCTGATTAATGGGGTTGGTCATAGCCTGTCATAGCAATGTCGGACAGAAAGAACTACAAGACGCACCTTTAAAATATTGTCCCTCCACTCCTTGGATTTGGATTCTTCTGTTTTTCTTTCGTTCACGTCAACCAAGTTTACGACCACGTCAGCCAACTGTAATTTCGCAGAAATTGCAGCATGCAAGTTGGCCTCCCATACTCTCCAAGTAGCAGGAAGCCTTGGAAGAGGCGGCAAGGGAGGTATGAAGCCAGTTCTTTTGTCCACACCATACTCACCGTCAGCACTCTTGCCCACAAAGCTCGACGAAAGATCAGCAGAATCCATCTCTTTTGTGATTATCAGAAGCGTAGAAGGGAGGTTTATAACTCTTGTGGTTATCCCCATTGATTTGCTTTCTTGCGCAGTATCATCTCACCTACCAATAATCCCAAGGAGTTCGCGCTTAGCAAGCAGAAGCCTTAGAGCTCGAGTGGACATTCCCTTGCAAGAGAATGAGTCATGTGGAAGGCCACACTGGCTCGGCGCGATATGAAGATCATAACCAACTCTGACTGGGGAATCTTCGCCGTTGGACACTGTCATGATCTCAGACACCATTTCGTCACCTTCTTTGCACATGACTTTATCTCCAGACGGGGGCCACTTATTGCTTCATTGTCAAATCACAAAGCTGTGCGGGTACATCCGTGTATTTTCTTCTCCATTGGTGTTTAAATGTCATACGACTCCCAACATGGTATTAACGCTTGCTATAGCACTGCATGCATTTATTAAGCCATGGAAATACCGGAAGGTAATGTTGTTTGAGCTTGTGAACTAATGATGTCAGTATATCGTTAGTGATAAAGATAACTGACACGTAGTGATGGTGATATCAGTTCTGTACATTGACGTTCAAGCACAATCCTCGAGCATCTCTAAATCGAATGGCCGATAACGGACCCAGCGAACAGGTGAAAATAAATCCATAACGTATTCTAGGGAGTCGAGGTTAGATTAACATCAGCGGTGAGATAAAATGATCTACAAAATTAGGTTTGAAAGTAGACTCTCCATGTGGTTTACGACTCTAGGGGAATGATAACCATCAAAATAACGAACAAGAAAGAGGCTCGGCATCTACTATGCCAGATATGCATCAGCTGTCTGGTCTCTGACGCCCTTCAAGAATTTGACCAAACCAGTTCCACCAGTACCCCTCAACGCTTCCCCTCCATCGCTCCCACTGAAAGCCTTCTCTATCATCCTCTCTTCCCGAAGCCTCTCTTGTTCTCCCTTTCTATTGTCCGATGTGCGATCTTTGCTATCTTTGTCTAGTGCTGGCGACGATGCGATTTCGCCATTGACAGCGGCAGATGTGGCCTTTTTCCCGGCTCTTCTCGCAGGTCCAATAATATACAGTGTCACAACAATCATGTGCGCATCCCTAAACTCCTTGAGTGCCTTGAGGGCAGAATTGTAGGCTTCTAAAATGGGGGAATCGGATCCTTCCTCGGATGCCCTTTGAACGAGCGCACGGAGAGGACGCGGATTGGCTTGGAGGTGATTAAGGAATGCTCGATGGTGACGCGGCATGTAGGCACGCATGCGTTCTTGGAAGGACTTCCCTGACGGGTGCGAGGTGAACGATGTCTGAGCAGCTTCTGCATCGACACCGAGAAAGATGTCTAGAGCTTGTATCAGAGAACTCTGGCCAGCGCTTGCACCGGAAACCTCCTGCATGTCAGTCCAGCCCTCAACCTCATCTCTGCCCTCGAAGACCCATGGTCGGCCCCAAGGATCCCCATCTGCACCCCTAAACCAGGGTCGAATTTCGTGGTAAAATACCTCTGGATCAACACCCTCTTTTACCTTCAAGAGGAGTTCGCGCAGTTCTTGTATAACCACGGCCATGCGTTCTAGGTATCCTGTGATCCGGCGAATAGCAATGTCGTCACCGACGAAGGCTTCGTCCATGGTGAGACGCATAAGCTCCAGTGCTTCGGTTCCTCGAAGCTCAATACGCGCAGACGTCAAATAGAACTCTTCTTCATCAGTGGTGCCTGTGAACGTGGTCTGGCACCGGATGTTGTCAATTTTAGGAAGCGCATCGAGTTCTGAATCCCCGTCGCGTGACTCTTTGTGGGTCCAGTTGTAGAGAACGTCGTCAGAATAGGTAATGACAGGGGGAAGTTTGAGTTGACTGGAAACTTGGAGTAACGGGATAGTGAGGGGCCGTGGTATCACAAGGGGCTCTGTCGAAGGGATGGTTTGAACGTAAAAGTGGAGGATCCAAGACAAAACGTGATGGGCTCGTCGAAGCGCCCGTTCTGAGCGCTTGAGCTCCTCAATTGAAAGGACTGGCATCTAAGGCGAGAAATGTTAGAGTGATTATTGATATAACTGAACACGCATCTATGACACACCTTCGTAATACCGTATCGCCAATGTCTGGACTTACTTGTCTCCGTTTCCTTCCGTTGTAATTCCATCTCCTCGACTCGTTCTGCTAATTGCAGCCTTTGTGAAACTGCAGCATCTAGAATAGATTCCCAGATCTCCCATGTTGGGGGCAGCCGCTCAAGAGGTGGCTGAGGCGGCATGAAACCGGTGCGGTTATCGACATCGAAATCATGAGCAGCGAGTGTAGTTGTATCGACGAGACCGGCTAGTTGTGATAGAAGTGGATCTGGCCGAGGTTGTGCGAGGAAGTGATTTGAAGGGAGGTTGGTGAAATCCATTGTTGTAGAGGATGTCTTCACGCAAGGAAAAAGCAAGACAGTGATTACTATTTTTTCGTCATATTGATTACATATTTTGGATACCATCTTATCATGATCAGTAATCCCGGGGAGACTTCATTTCCGATGTGGCAGTGCCACACGAAAAACATATTGATCGACTCGGAGGAACTGACATAATCAGCCCGACTCCCATGATGTATCAAATCCTAACGGCCGCTAAACCTCCTCTGCTCTTCGAGAAACCGCTACCTTTTGCGACATGCTTCGACACTCGGGACCCGTGCGCTGGAACGAGTGAGAAAGCGGTAGAACTGTACAAAGAGGGAAAGCTTCCGGTGAGAAGCGACCTGCAGACGTAAAAATGACTCGACCTCTCATGACCTTTGGCGTTTCATGGGCATTTTAACAGCTTGCTGCTTAGTTTGGCAGACAATGCAGAAGCTCGCAATCGATGGTTCTTTAAGGTGGCTATAGCTTAAAGCCTGATGCGCCCCTATATGACTCGGGGGTATTTCATTAACCGATGGGACAAAACAAAAGCGAGAGAAGTGGGCAACGAAATCATCGAGACGGTGGCAAGGTCGAAAAGGTAAGGATAACATTCAGGAGGTATGATCATTTCTGGAAGAAGGGCAAGCGGCGGGCTATGCGGAGATAGCGCTCCCACGCGCTTTTGTGTGAGCGGATGAGTTCGTGATGGGGGAGTTAATTGTTGGGTCGCCGAAAGAGGACTACGAGACCCATTCTTTTGTTGCCCGAGTCCCGTGATCGAAGGCTGCAACAAAAAGAAAGAGGTTTCGAGACAAAAAGCTCCTGTCCTTCCCTCCCCCGTTTTTGTTCTCTTCGTCACGTTCTCCCGACGCTCTCTTCAAATGACACGGATATATATTACATCTTCACAATAATGGCACAGCCCAACCCAAGCCCAGGTCCTCCTCCCACAATGGCCACCGCTTACTACGCTCAGCCCGCTGCTGCAAACTATCACACCGCTCCCCTTCACCAACACCGACAGCGTGGCTACCGTATCTGCGACCAGTGCGGTGCTGTGGAAACGCCTGCTGTACGATTCAGACTATGTGGTGGTTGCGTACGTACTTCTTATCATGCATCACACATCATTTATCTCACCCTGGTGTTAGATGACGACTCAGTATTGCGTGAGTACCATCCTCGTTGCTTCCTCTTCACAACATCTAATCTGTTGATTCCAGTCACCAGATTGCCAGAAAATCCACTGGCCATCCCACCGCACTATCTGCCAACATACAGCATCCCAATTGGCAGGCGCAAAGCAACAGGCCCTCTCCTCCTTCGGAGACGAGAATCTCGCCAAGAACCTTCGTAATTTCACTTCTGCACATAACACTCTGCTCGGCTGGGCGGGATTCCAGGCCCTCCAGCTGAAGCGCATTCCTGCCAATGTCAGACAAAGCGCCCTCCTTATTGAGCTCGACTATCAAAATCACCCGGAGTCTCATCGTCGGTGAGTCCCTACTCCATTCCATTGTGATGCATAGAGGCCCTAACAATGGAGCACAGCTTTTCTGTCACATCAACACATATTGTTCCACGCCAATACATTCGGGATCCGCTAGTCATGGCCGATATTCAACGTCGTGAGGAGAGGTGCCGGGCGAACGGCGGTATTGGCACCCTCATTGTCATTTTGCAATGCGGTAGTGTTAGCCAAGTTGTGCCGGTGGAAGTAGACCCACCAGCCAAGATTACCTGGGATACCAGGGATGATTGGGAGACTGTTCTGAGACATTTCGTGAGTGAAGGTCGGAAAGACTTCAAGCCCATATCAACAACATCCAGAGGGTACGTTCTTTTCATGATCAAACCTCGGGCAAGAGTTGATTCTCTCTTTCTTAGGGTCTATTACGGATGAATACGTTCTTCATCGAAACGTATCCACACCACATCCTCGCGATTTCATCGCAATTGCATTTACCTGATACCCCCATCGCGACGTTGATCGTCCACATCCGACCTCCGCTATACCCTCACGTTAATATGTCCACATCACGCCTCTTTGACTTTCAACATTCCATTCGAGCTTTTCGATCCATATTATTCGTTTGCAATGGAATATGCTCTCACCCTTGCTCCGTTCGTTCCATCTGTTTCATGACTAGTTTGACAGCTTTGTATTATTTTTATTCTCAACATACGCAACCGGTGTACTTCTATAGCAATCACAATGGGCAATACTTGGCATCTCCTTCTGCTTTTCTAATTTCAGCTCCTTGTCACGTACTTGGAGTGGTGGATCCACCTACATTGCATTCCGCTGTATGGGCCGACTCATGGTAAGCGAAAACCTCATGAATATATGAGATCCCCGCGGAGATTCTGCCGCCAGGGCACTAGACGCTCAAATCTCTTCTTCCAAGGTTTCGACCCTGCTCATCACATGCATTACGCCCAACCCCCTCACGATTGACCTCGATGGACTAACGTTGGCCGAGTCCATTCTGATTGTATAATAGTATTTCCACGGCATCAGTCCACAATCTGTCATCTGTTCCTTAGGTTAGACGCTGAAATGTTTCTGAACAACGTCACGACTTGGAGCGACACGAATATTCTTTGGAGAATCAATCGATGGGACCAACCACGTGTAAAAATATGGCCCAATATACCCTATGTACCACAATCGAAGGTGTCGATAGAAATCAATGAGCCTTCTGTCAGAGCAGACTGCCTGATGTTTGCAAACCGATCACTGCTGTCGACATAGCCTGCCATAGGGGATGGCAAAGTCACAAAAGAGTCCGCCAAGCTATAATTATACCAAAATAACGACTCTACCATATGTGCGCAATTGGTGGCAAAGCTTCAAGGACGATACAAATCTCTCCAAGGCTGGTGGTAACTTCAATGTGCCCTCACCTGCGCTGACTCGTCCTTGCTCCAAAGGTGGGTCTCCAAGTCTTTTACGGCCATTAAGGGATTACGCGAAGGGCGTGCAGAGAACAGAGCGACTTTGTCGTCGGCTCGCGGACATGGTATTCTGCCGCAATATGATATCCCCGATGGAATCGTCAAATGCGGCGGTACTCTTCTCCTGACAAAAACGAGAGCGGCAAAGTCCCTTTGGCATTTCTCCAGTCGAACTCTGGGCTTTGGACCCACAAGCATCATTAATTCTTCTTTATTCTTTGACGGTGAAAGAGGGCTGACCCTCATACTGGTCTTGGAACCACCACTTCAAAGCTCATCTTTACCTCGGACTCTTGGGGCAGCGAAAAGATGACATTGAGAAACTGGCTTCGGTGCTCGGTCGCTTTTCAGCTACCTTACCTCTGGCCTGACAGCTTGCCCCGAATATTCAAAGGTATTTCCTTGTCCCTGCCCTTTTCCCTCCCTTTGGTAAATGCCTATCAAAATGGGCATTATGTGCATCAAAACAAGCGTACTCTAACCGGCGGCTCTATTTTTCTTTCCTGAACGACAAATGATACTTCACTGTAAGGTATGGCGGCTACGATGGCACATCCCCACGTCAGGGCTACACGGTCTCTTTGATTTACGCACATTTGGTTGAACATAGGTACAAAGCTAAGAAAGTTGCCCTGCCAGGTTGAGCCGGCGACTTCGCGGGAGCTATTTAAACCACCACTGGGTGGAGCACTGTTACTCAGATTAATCGCCTGCATGGGCCACATTCCGGCATTGCGTTGTCGCAACAACGCAGACAATAATATACAAATTGTACGTGATGCAGCATGCTTTGTCTCATCTCAGTCACATCCTGATGGCCGAAGGCAGTACTCACCGCAATGATCGCACAAAGCTCATCAAAGCGTACGTATACAAGGGAGTAACTATGTGTCAGCCTTGGCCAACATCTGAGGCCTCGTGCACCGGCGCCGACGAATGAAGGAGAGCACGAAGGTACTAAGCTTGCCAAGGCGAGTTTAGCCAAGGGTCACTGAACAACTCCTTCGTTCCATTCCTTCCCTCAGGCTCCCATCTCAGGATTTCTCGGGTGAAATGCAGGAACGACACCTTGTCTCTCTAAAGCTGATTTTCAGCATCTTCCACCGTTATTTCGGTATATCTATAGCCCCTCCAGTTTCCTGTCCTTGAGTATACACTGGGCCTGGAGAACTAAGTTCTGGACGGGCGTCCTGTCCACTTCTGTTGGGAAGGCGGCAAAGGTCTAACTTCAAAGCTCAGGCCCAACGATGGTAGTGTTTCATTCAGAAGAAACTCGAAAGATAATTTCGTCTAATCAATAGACTCAATATAAGAACCTCCCCGTGCAAATCCGAGACTGCTGTCCAATCGTTTCAAAGGTCGCCAATGACGGGGTTATTGAATAGCGTAGCACATTGGAGAACTATGGTGGCCCCCTTGCACTCGATTGTCTGCTCAAAGGAGGTCAGGGTCGACTTCCGGATAGAATACGGAACTCTGGAACGAAAGGGGAAGCCTGATTGTCGTGTCCCAATTTGTGGTCCTTTATCACATCCTTTCCTCCAACATAAGCTGAAAGAAGCATAACGCACAGTAAGGTAGCATAAATATTTGAAGCGTGTTGTTGGATCGCCCATCAGCGACGACATAGTAGTAACAGCTCTTGTCCCGCCCTATCAGGACATATGCTCGTTTACACTGATGTTGAGTCTGCCAGTATATGGGTTCAGGTGCATGACAGGGTGTTGACTGACTTGGTTGCTCAGATAGCAGCTACATCCTCGTAGACTGGGTAAAAGCAACCTTGCAAAATATAGATACGCCGTTCTAACTTTCATGAACTGAAATATTATAACGGTCGAGTCGCTTCAAAACGCAGGAGTTCGCCTGTTATCAGAGCTCTCATCCGGGGCCGGGAAATGCTGGGCATTTGATTGAGAAGAAACGGCTTGGTCCGATACCATCAGGTGTGCCAAGTGGAAAGTATTATCCTTTCCCATCAGTTCGAGATGCCCACTGCCCGCCACCGCTGCCACCAACTCGGAAGTTGTCAGAAAAGCCAATTGGGGAGCACTAACAGGAGCTTGGCTTCATAAGTTGTTTTGGATGCCATCGAGTGGCCATACCTGCTGATATCAAACGTGCTGTTGCGGCTGTGCCCAAAGTCAGATTTAGCGTCCGAAGCAGCGCTGGATTATTACCACTATCTCTTTGACAGGTAGATATCTGTCCTGATGGGCATGGTCGATCCTTCACCTGCTCGACATGTGTAAAAAGCGATAAGAATGTTCTGTCTAAACTTCTATTATCTGGTCAGGTGCCGCATTTTCTATAGGTTGTATTTCGTTCTCTCCGCTCTTTAGGTGAATGGAAAATAGCTCGGAAGTAGGTCGAAGCCTCACGACATTATCCCAGCCAAGCAACTTTTACTACCATGTTCGCCAAGCTCGCCTCGACTGACCTCCAGTTTTGTTTCTGGCACTGTCGCCATGCCAGCCCCTACGAACAGGGACCTCAGTAAGCCCATTGGACCTCCATGACTATCTCTGATTCCGATCTTTTTGAAAGCTGCTCGGGTCCCTTCCTTCAACCATTGGGGCGGTCTCTCGTCCTTCGACAACGTCCATGGCGTGGACAATTTCGATAGCTCCGTCCACTGCAAGCAATTTGTCGACACCTCATCCCACCTTGCCGTACCCGAGCTGTCGATGCTATCCAACAGCCCTTGCTCGTCCTCCAAGAGATGGCAAATAGAGTAATCCTCGAGCAAATCTGTGAGGTCGAGCCTCAGACTGTTGTGTTTGAGCAGTTCCACGCTAGTCTGGGACTCTTTCGCAATGACTTGCATCACGTTTCTAATCACCATGTTGGCTCTGACCATGCTGTTGCTAGCCACTCTGGTAACATCGTCCATAGCGATGGAAGCCTCTCCGTCGATGACTTTGGCTTCACCGGTCATGACCTCGGCGCTCACACCGTTGTCGTCCGTGGTTCCAACTGGAATGACTTGATATCCCCTGCCTCCGTCTCTGCTGCATTCGGAGCTGCACATCGTGCTATTGTTGCCTTGCATTAACTGATTGATAGTTCCGTGGCTGGAAGTGGCCATAGACCGACCGTTTAGGTTGAATTACATGGCAGTTACTATTGTTTCTGAATAATGGTATGATCCGATAATTGTGCTATTCGCTCGTCACCAGAGTCATTGCACCAGCGCTTTTCTGAATACATTATCAACTCCTGTAAATAAGATAAACGGACAATACCAGTCGGTCCGATTTGGCAGGGATACAACACGCTATCTTGAGTCGGATTGTAATTTCTAGCAGGTGTCCTTCAAGGAAGATCAAGGATTTCTGAATGGCCCAGAGCAACATGTCACGTGAGCAGTCAAGTTTGCACTGCCGACGAAATCTAGCACCTTCTCTGGAACTTGTGTCATAGCTTATTCGTTCCCTGCATCGATCTCCTTGGCTAGACTATCATATCCCGTATATAATCCACTGACTTGGAGCACTCCCTCGACTGAAGAGTTCGCTATTCACACATCGTTATGTCATCTAACGTTGGATCGACGTCAACTGCGTTGCGCTCCACCTCTTCGCCAGCAAATGGCTCCCGAACGGTCACGGTTGACCCGACGAAGGAAGACAATCAGCAGGAGCAAGTCTCAGGTGAAGGAGCGGTCCGTGTATTGAGATTGAGGGGTACAAGGCACACCGGACCAAGAGTCGCTTGGAATGAAGATGTGGTTGACAACGAGCACATGGGAAAGAAAAAATCAAAAAGTGCGTTGTTGGCTCATTTATACTTGTGGCTGGTGGTTGATGGTTGAACGTAGTCTGTTGCATATACCATAAACCACGACGCTTTGATGAGTCGTCCTCTGATGACTCATCGGGGGATAGTGATTCTGATTCGTCTTGCGGAGAAGGGGGACATGATCATGGCCATAATCACAAGCATCGTAGACACTATCATCACCATCGACATAAGCCCCGGAGCCATGATGGGGAGGACGAATCCTGCGATAGCGGATCGGAACCGAACGCTTACGAACGCCAGCCTAAAGGGAAGGGTAAACCAAAGGTAAGCACGTTCAGAGTCAAGGTATCTTCAGTTTTGGCTTACGCCGCGCAGAGCAATACATAATAGCGATTGTGTGTGCCACCGCAGAGGAATGCTAGTTTATATATCATATCATTTGACTGCCTAGGAACCTCCTTTCTGGAGTGTGCTCATCCTTTCTTCTTGTCTGTTGGCACTGAACATGCTCCGTTGCTAGCGGCAGTGCGGGCGCAAGCCACGAGGATGATATTGGATCTTCGTCGAGCATCGTCGCTACCCACACCAGCCTGCCCTGAGTGGTGACTGCAAAAGGTGCAAGATCAATCGTTTATCAACCTAGCGATGTTGTTCATACAGTAAGTTGCCGGTTTCTTTTTCTCCTCAAGCGTCCATGAGTGGTTGTTGTGTCATGTGTAGTTCGGATAACCAGCACCATTCAGCTGGACGGTACAGGTAGATCCACAAGGTTTTCATTTTATCCTTTTATTCGAGTTCCCTCTGCGTGCCATTCGCAGAGTCTTTCGCTTCGTAGTCACAACCTCACAATAGCGGAAACCAGGTCAAAATACGAACAATAATGACGACCTATCGAGTATGGTGTAACGGCTAACATTACCGCCTTTCACGCGGTAGCTCGGGTTCGATTCCCCGTACTCGAATGGCGCAGCTGGGAGTTTCAAGTCCTTTTTCTGAGTTTCACATATGAAGTCCAAAAATCTTGTCAGATTTTCACTGTGAAGACCTTTGCTCTACGTCTGTGTGGTACAGAACTGCTTCCAACTTTGCGTCATCTAAGCAATATTAGCCGAGAAGCACCACCCTGACTGTAAGCTATGAGCAAGTGGGAGAGCATGGGCGCGTGACGTCATGCAACGGCCCACACTTGGGTATTGACCAATTCACTGGCGTGTCTGGATATTGTCTGGATATTGTCGTTCATGCGCAAAATCTCATAAAAACCATAAATAATGTCTAGTGCATGGAGTGGGGTGTGCAGACAGGCGTCCAGGTGTAGCGCTACGAGGACCATCTACGTGTCCAGGACACAGGCCCAGAAACAATTAAGTATATTAGTATGGCATGTAAGGTGATTGTCCTGTCCGCGAATCCTCCGGAAAAGAAACTCAAGCAGTCTATCACAGTCAGGAATCGTCAACATCGAATAACCAGAACAAGTGCAATAAAAACAACTCACAGCCTCTTTGAGGTAGGTGATGAGGTCATTCCTATCCTTTTCCTTCTTCAAACCGGCGAAGGCCATTTTTGTCCCGGGGATATACTTCTTGGGGTTCTCGAGGTACTCAAACAGAGTCTCCTCACTCCATGTAACGCCCTTGTTCACGTTGGCAGCGGTGTAAGAGAAACCTTCGGCTTGACCGGACTTGCGGCCAAAGATGCTAGATGACATGTCAGAGTGTTGAGATGTTTGCGAGACGGGGTGAAACTTACCCATGGAGGTTGGGTCCAACCTTGTTAGGCTCACCGGCAGCGAGGGTGTGGCATTGAGCGCAACGAGTCTTGAAGAGGCCAGCACCCTTAGCAGAGTCACCTGGAATGTATGGCAGTGCGTCAGCTCGAATCAATCGAAACTGCGATGCAGTCAGGTGAGAACGGAACGCACCAGGAGCGAAAGGCATGTCTATAGAGGAGGAATAGGAATTAGAGGATAGGTTAAGAAAGTGTAGAAGATGATGATGTGGTGGTGCAGAGTTGCTGTCGAAAAGTTTTTGAATGATGTACTGGAGGTCGTCATGTGACCATCCGTGTTGTTCCGCGGAACCAATCGGAGCACTCCGATTTCGCGATTGAGTAGCCGGTTGATGCGGAGACACAATCACCTCCGCAAATGCTCGTCGCCGCTCCCGTATAGTTCTGGAACCTACTTGAATCTTTTAAGGAAAAGAGAAAATTTCCTTCATAATCAGAGAGGATCCTTCTCCGCATATGATTATTTTCTTGCCAATATGTTGACCTCGTTGCGACCAGGAACCGGCCCGTGAGCGGGTTCAAGTCTGCTAACCGCGATTCCGGTTCTGCAGCGGTCCAATTTATCGGCTTTCCGTGACGCCCGACTCCAGAGGGTGCGCCGCCAGTCGAGGGTTTTCTCGTAAGCGTTAACATTGTGGTTATGCCGGTGGTCTCCACAAAAGACCAAGGGCCGTTCTCTAGATAGGTTTGCCCCTTCATCCCTCTTCCGAGGTCGCAGCAATAGCCCTTCCATTCTTTTCCGCCGCCAGCCCCTCCAACCCTCTCCGGATTGTAACATTGTGTTGAACAATATCCTAGGCGGCCTCCCCGGCAACGGGCGACTACCCACCCTCCCACGTATCAATACTCCCTTGCGAACCTTTGGCCGGACTGACGAGATTCCGAGCCTCCTAAAGCATCCATAATATAACGCGATCTCTGTTTGCAGTTTTCAGTCATAGTTGTTTGTTCCTTAAGGCAGCGCATGCGCTAGCGTTTTGAGCGAAAAAAGCCCTCGATTTATACCTACCCTGACGTGTTTTGGCGGGGTGGAGCGCATCTGCAAGAGGTTTCGCGAAAATTGAGCCCAGAGAATACGATGCGTCATACATATCATTCCGTCATGCCAACCAATCGAAAAATGGGTAATTGAAGCTGACTGGGGACCCTTTAAACCTTACAGGGTATATTTATGCATCCACTGTGTTCCGTTAACGTCCTAGTTCGCGTGGCTCGGCGAAATGGCCCAAAAGGCCTCAGAACGGGGGCAACATCGCTCTTACTCTGGGAAATGAGTTCCTTGTTCCTGTATGAGGCTCTCGATCTCCTTCCGATGCTGATTCACGGTCTCAATGAAGTGCTATCACTTTTCTGAAGGCTGTTTCAGGTCAAGAGAAGGTTAGGGCTCACGTTACAGTGATCTTGTGAACACTTCTGTTACTGCTCACATCATCGTTGCGGTCCCAATCTAGTGGAATTCCCACTGTTCTATTTCATGTGCCAATACACGATTTTAAACTCTCCTTTAACCTGTTGCGACTTCAACTATCAAACATCTGTCACCGCCACGGGTAGCCACAACTTTGCGCCACCTGATTATCACCTGCGCACACTGGAATGCCAAGTTAAAAATGAACACGGCTTCGAGACTTATCTCATTCTCACCACCATCTGCATATTACGATTTTGGTATACCCCGGATATCACCCCCATCATTGGACTTGTAGATATACGAGACTTCTCAATGTCACGTTAGGAGAGTTAGGGGAGTTAGCCTCCACGACAACGGAACCTATTTCTCATCGTGGGCTTCTGCGAGTCAGATGGCGCTTGGGTTCTCATTGAGAACGGTGTTTGTGTCGTATGAAATGGTCAGCGGGTGGGCCCGGTCCTGCACCTAGTCGCTGTTCATTATGGGTAAGCCTTTTCTGCCGCAATGATTGATGCACTGCACTCAAGGCTACTACCTCTCGATTCTGCTCTTGGGAACCCTGGCCTTAAGGTACAATGCTCATGCCTCTCCCAATGGAGTGTGCCCACAACCCCAGCCTCCAGCTCAGGCTTCCAGCTTCACTAAGATATTCGATGATCCTGACATACGGAACAAGAGCGTTCAGCTCTTATCAAAATCTATTCAGTTTGCCACTGAGAAGGATACTCCCTTCAGCTCCTGCTAAAGCTCAAAAGCGCGATCTAGGTCCTTTGACGACATGAAACCTCCTGGCCAAGACGATAGATGATAGCTGGGCACCTTTTGACGACTTTCACAGGTTCTTAGGAAGCTCCTTTCCAACCTTGTAAGTGCAGTCCTTCTCTCTCCAGTGACCGACGGCCTTATTATCGTATCGCAAGTACTCGACCACTAATGTCACCTTCATTAACTCATACTCGTTGATTTTCACCCTCAATGGTACCAGCCCATACCTGAAGCCAATGATGATCACTGGTCATCAGGACGTTGTTCCAGCGGAAGCCTTTGACTTCTCCTCGCTTAACGCCCATCGCGAACCTGAGGGATGTGGATAAAAGGACTACCTCACTGGGCCGCTGGACCTTTCCGCCCTTCTCCGGGACTGTCGATGATGTGTGGATCTATGGGAGAGGCTCAGGCGATTGCGAGAACACTGTCATCGGCTCGATGATTGTGTAGAACATCTGCTTCAGCGGAACTGGAAGCCGACCCGTACTTTGAGTGAGTCTAAAGCTTTGTGCGTCGAAGGAATTATTCGACGTATAATTCGCGGCTAGCTTGTAGGTTTTTCTTTTGGATCTTGCAATCGTGCTTACGATTACTGACTATGTGCTGTGAAGCTCAACCTATAAGCAACCTGTTAATTCACCAGCCCTCAACTTGAAGAACTAAGAACACCTACCGCTGGAGCCCAGTGAGAGTTGTACAACGGTGAATGCCCCCTTGTCCTCTTTCAGCCTCATAACTAACGGGTTGCTAGCCTGAACCTGCATACGGTTGACGAAAAAATTAGTCCGTATTCAGATGTTGCTATGCCCTGCCACGATACTGACACCCTTCGGCCACTAGCAGTCAGGACCCAGCTTGAGGGGCTCAAAGTCTACACAGAGCTTATCCTCCGGATGGACAACTTGTCAATCGATGAGGGTCTCTAGTTGATCATGAAGTGGCTTGATATGGATAGCTATGTTGATCGTTCAAAGGCCAAAGCTTGTTCCTAATATTACCGATGTGGTGGGCGTTCGATCTCGGCTTTGAACTCGGGAACATATGGCCACGCCTTAAACATAAGTCCGTGACTCACTTGATCTCGGCCCTAAGATTCCAACCTTGAGAAGATTTGCCTTTATCCCAGAAGCCAACTAGTCATATTCGGCTGCTCCTTAGGGCTTAGGCAATCATTTATCGCAACTCCGGAATGGGCTTCTTTCCTACTGTATCACAATTCGCCTGTGCCTATCTTTGAATTACAACGCCACCAAGAGATAGCTTGAGGCTATACGAAAGCGAAGGTCAAGTCCACGACCAGAGAATCCCGTTAGTACCATGCGAGAGGCAGTAAGGCACGCCAGCGGTCCGGACCTGACGGCAAATAGCAAAAAGTCAAACTCACGCTGCATGGGACCAAAGACTGGTGGGTTCTTTTCAGAGTTCAAAGTCCTCTAACCGCCATATCACTAAGAATACTCGGACCTCCGCCTTTCACATGTCTTCTAATAATGGAATGAAAACTGCAGATGCCGGTAAGCGTTATTTGCCAGTGACGTTTTCAAGACCGGATCTCAAATACGTATCTTTCCATGTAGATGCATGCAATACCTCTTGACTCACCAGTCGGCGCTACGTAATTCCATGATCAAGGACTTCCGATTTTCTGGCGATTTTACCACTGATTTTTTGCAGCGTCTTTCGGATATTAGATGGGACGCTGACCTGTCATAGCTGGCTTTCATTCGTCTTCTTTCTTTGG
The DNA here is from genome assembly GCA_018524395.1 of Podaxis carcinomalis. NCBI lineage: Eukaryota > Fungi > Basidiomycota > Agaricomycetes > Agaricales > Agaricaceae > Podaxis > Podaxis carcinomalis. The sequence goes on from JAEUWJ010000265.1 coordinate 39,198, forward strand.
ATCTTGGCTCTGGACGTGACTGCCTCCGCAGGGACTGAAGAAGCTAAGAAGAGAGCTACCACCACACAGGTTATTAGTACCTACAAGAAAAAACTGTAGCTCCTAAGTTCATGAGTCTTCCTATACTCATTGTTTTGGTATTTCGCCGCGTTTCCCAGCTCTTTTCAGCCTGGTGGGCCTTCTAGCTACGTGTGCGTACAAATAGTTATCTTGCGATACCAGAAACCAGGCGAGTTCGATTCCGAAAGCTCCGAATGCCAAAGGGACCTTCTCCCTTAATACGTCTACTTTCCTTGTATCTGATTTGTTCCATTGCCCATTGGATAGCAATAATTGTAGGTTTACGTAGTGTTTTATCTGCTTGCTGCCCCAGACTGAGTGGTCTTCACGGGTGCACGACAACCCTGGGATAACAGGCAAGGGTGAATACGGGTACGGGTACGGATAAGTGCATTGCTTCACCATTCCAGGCGCCATCCGGAAGATCACTGACGCCACTCCGGCTTACACGCGTTCACGTAGGTTTTTGGCGAACAGTACTGTCAGATACTTACCTTAATTGATTCCAGCATCAGGAACTACAATAATGAGGTTGTTACTGAGGGAAAGAGACTGTCGTTATCTGGGACTTTGAGCACAACGTTTATGTTGGTTTCGACCTTACGCGCACACTGATTGTAATCCTGGAGATTCAGCTGGTGCCAGCATTAGCACATGGAAAATGGACTATGACGATCTCATCGAACCCAAGCATAACAATATTATCAGTCCTGCTCACGACGTCCATGGTACGTCGCTATCAACCTGACTTAAAGTTAGCTTGGAAACAGTGCTGATACACCGACTTCGTGCGTACGAAGGGCGGGAAACGCTTCCCTATGCGATAATGAGGCTCCAAGCTGCAGGCTAAAAGCTAGTCACACTTCCGAGTGTCTTGGTGCTCTCCCTATCGAAGCGTTGAAGCACCTGCCAAGCGCGGCATAAGACTTGCTGTTGCCGCGCATGTCTAATCGATCTGATCAATACTTACCTATCTTGAAAGTGTTGAGCATTGGGCGTCTCTGACGCCTACCCTCACGGATTGTTGGTTATTCTGACTCAATCTTCCATGGACTTCCCCAACTTGGATCTTCGGTGTGTATTAATTCAGTAATCTTACATGTACTCTGCTTCTCTGTTCTCTCTCGGATCCTGCTCGGACTTTGGCCAAAGTGACTTAACTTGGAGCTTGGACTACACGTGTATGTCTTTTGGATACGTTCCACCATCGTACAAGTCGTGTATGATTGGATTAGCGTATCATTGCACGGAATACTCTTTTACCCTCTCAATGCAGGGAAATCTTCCGCTGTAGTAACGCTTTGCTGCAATCTTGATGAATGTCTTGCGTCTGTTGACGAACATCGAGGCTTTGGTAGGCTCTATCAGGAGTCAAGCATGCACTCGTGTATACATTAACATCGTTATATCTGCCGGTAAACCAGGCATTGTCGGAGATCCACGAATGTACAGGCAGTGTATGGGCTCGTTCACGGCTTGGAATGGGCCTATATGAGCGGCCGATCAGCGAAGCAGGTCGAGGAAGAATTGGCGTAGAGATAATTTTGGGCTCTTTTACATATCTACTAGTGACCGGCTCGGTTGCTAACACATCTAGGTCTGAATTGGTATCACGGATCGACTTGATTTGGGATGTCTTCCTTCTTCTTTTCAACTAAGCATCTGTTTAGCTTGAGATTTGACCACTGTTCGAAGCACTTTTCTGTGTCATCATTTATCGACTCGGTGAACTCAACCCTAAGTCCTGCGCTGCACCATCGATGCTAACCTTGTGAATGCCAGGGATTCCCTCTCCACAGCAGATTCATTTCTCATCAGCCTCGATGTTCTATCTGTCCACCACTTGGCAAAGTTAAGAAGATAGGACCCCGCATCATGTTCTTACCAACTATATCATCCGATTCACAACTTATACCCTCGTCCCCTACCATACCCTCTACGATTTCTTTCTAGGAAAGAATAATACTCTTCCTTTTCCGATTGTCACTACCTTATATCTGTAATACGATCATATTTGGAGACGCATTCTGGAGCTGTCTGCAATCATCTTCCGGAGTTCAGAGGATTCCATCGAAGTGTAGGGCTTCTGTTGTGTCGCTGAGCCATACTTGATGTCCAGGTAGCCATTACGTCAAAGCTGAGGTCACCCATCGATGATAAAACTTAAAAGGCGGCTATCGCCAGATGGTAACTTGCTCAGCACCTGTACGCCACCACAAATCGATTTCGCTAATCCGTTCACAGTGTAAGCAACATGCCATATTCCTCTCTCCTCCACTCATGGCCCAAACGGTTGAACTCACCATGAGCCCCCAAGTGAAACATCGAGTTTCAACAGCACTGACCGACAGTCTCTTTTTAAAGGCGTGGAGCGTGGCTTGACGTCAGGTTCAGCGAGGGCCCGGCCGATATCCTCTGGTTCTTCTGCACCGCATTCTACACACAAAGGGGATTCCCAGGGCTAAAATATTTTATGTGACCCGACTCTCGATTTGGAAAGAACCTGCAAACACGGATGTCGTTCTTCTACGAGTACCTCGTGGCGACTCATACAGTTCGGCAATCCCGCCGACAAGCAGGAGTATCACCTGCTCTTCGAGCGCACAGTGGGACAGCTGAATACTGATAAGAGGACAGAAAAGAATTTGAGCCAAAGACCAAGACGGTACAGGAGGATGGACGGAGGAATGGAGAAGACGTAGATGAATTCTCCTTTGACCCGGATCGTAATGTGGAGACAAGATGTTCGGTGCTAGCCCACAACATTGAAGCCATCAGTCGGATGACGAGGGTGCCCCAAAAGGCGCGAGCATGCACGGTTCAGTGCCTCCACATGGATCCTATCGAAAATGTCACCCCTCAAGCACCTGCACCCACAAGCGTGCAAGCCGGCAGGGCTGTTCCAAACCCTTCTTCTCTTCACGGCGGCCGGGAGAATCTATCTCAACATGATCCCGCTCCTGACACCATTCATCGCACAATCTCAAGGACGAGTATAATGCTTCCGAGACATTCAATCTTAAAGGCTTTCCTATCGGCAATGACGCTTCAAGGCTCTGGATTCTCGTGCCAGTCCAGCCGCCATGTTCCAACATAACTCCAGCGACAGGTCTCGTACGACTTCGAATGTCGGCTCAATCGTATGAGCATCTCGTGACTCGTGTTCAATAAGCGCTCACAGGGACAAGCACGCCTTAGTGAAACCAAGCGATAGTAGATCATCATTCCAACCTGATCAAGTACAGGCTGGCGATCAACCACCCCCAGCATCGAATTCCTCACCCAATGACAAACCCGAATTAACGTTTCTCGACCAACTTCCCTCTGCTACATCCAACAAGGACGTTGGGGGACTCCCATCACTTCCGGGCCCCTAGGCCAATACCAAAGCACGCATTCCCTATCCACGGAAGCATTCCAAATCTTCTGGTAGTCCTCTCTCACGAGCGACACTAACGTGTCCAACGTGACAAGATCCTCCCGTTGGCGTCTCAGGAGAAGGAGCTCGTTTCCAACCATCCAATACGGTTCATTGCGCCCTCGGCGGAACCCCATCTACTTATACGGGCTTGCCTGTCAACTTCATAAAATGCACGTCGCTCTATCGGACTTTACCAGGAACTGTTACCGGTTTGCAGGGATGATCTTACATGTTGTCCGGGTGTTCACTGGGAATTGACGCCTCGATACGGGAGAGGAAGGTCGAGTTGACAGGATGAAACCGTCCACTGAGGTGATGTTGGATTAATAGTGGGCCCATGAAACATTCTTGAGATCAATTAGGATCGTCAAGGCGCCTAGGCTTTTCACCATTCACGCTTTGATATGGAGATGGCACGGGGCCATCGTCAGGTTTGAAGATCAGGCGAGTTTCCTCACCGCTTTCGTTCCAGGTCTTCCAATATTAGTTTGACCATAGGTTCACGTAAACCTTGTAGATAACACGCCTCAACGAATGAGAATAATCTATTTGGCAATCGAGGCCGAGGTCAAGAAACACAAGGACGTTGAGGCTGAGGCTACAAGGAAGCTCCAGGAGGCACGCGAGGAGGCGGAGGTCGAAAGGAGGAAGATGGGAGAAGGAGCGCAGGAGGCAGTTCAAGCCGAGAGGAAACAACCTGAGGAAGCAGAGGCAGAGGACAGTTCGCTAGTCCCTGTTCGTCACCTTTCCAGCCGTGGAGTCCTGAGTTGTCCTCCCCGCCAGTATTTATCATCCGGTCACCAAACTAAAGCTTGGACACGTTGCGCTGTGCAACCTTGGAGTGATTCGGACCACACTAAACTTGCGGCGCCGAGCTCGTCTTTGTTCTGCCGACCCAGATGATTCGGAAGATTGATCCTCATCCGCATCCTCCCAGAACCGTTGGGGCAATTTAGTACGCGTTCGGAGGGCCTTTTTGTATTCCTTGATTTTCTCTTTCATTTCTTACTCGAGTCTGCGCTGGAACTCTTCGCGTTGCCCTCTTTCCTCCTCGACCACTGCTTTGAGTTTCTCCGCTGGCCGTCCCCTCACTCCTTAACGTACGTGGAGATAGATAGCAAGCAAATTTCGCTCGCAGCTCTAGAGGGCTTGTCCTTCAAGCTGATTAGATACTAGCTCCGGATCCCCCCTTTACATACCGCACGCCTCGAGAAACACGACAACACGATAACATTATGAATTCGGAAATCATATTGTAGATACAGTCCATACAAACTACGAATCGTCCATTCAACAATTGTCCATATCGAAGAAAGTCCGTATGTGCAGCTCCGTACTCTAGTCAGCTCCGTCTCGCGAAATGGTTCGTCGCCGTAGGAATCAATTAGCAGTGCCAGGTCGACTGAAAAAAAAGAGCACGCGTCGACATCGAATCAACAAGGGAGAAGGAACAATTATATGGGGAACTTACGTCTCGTTCTTGTGGATCAGCAACCGACTGGTAGGCAGGCAGCCCTGTGCATTCGGCAAGGGTGACTAGGCGGTATCCGGCAGCTTGGAGTTGCTGGATGTAATAAGGAACGACGTCGGTCCTAGGAAGAAACCGCATCGATAAATGCCCCTTTGGAGATTGTGCGCCGGGTTGGCTGTGGACTTACATGGTGGAAACTGGGGAGGAGGTAAAATTAGTTTTGCCATTGGGTATGTAAGTAGACAGGAAGGATACGAACCAAGAGGTTCGTGTTCGAGGGAGAGGACAGTGTCGGGGTGACGCGCAATAAGATCGTCCATGCTAGCTTTCTGTTCAGCGACAGAGGCGCCGAGTGAGTCACCAGAACTATCCGGGATCGCCGGTTTGTGAGCAAGATGGATGATACTGATGTAGGTAGAAAGACGTACTCAAAGTCCCAGATGGCAAGAGCTTGTCCACGAATACCAGCGGCGTCACGAACCAGATCATTGTATGAGCCATAAGCTATTAAACACCTTCAAAACTGACGTTGTACTATTGAAACACCATTGCCACTTACGAGGGCGCGTGAAAGCGGGGTAGACACCAGCGATCTTGACCAGCGCCTCTGTATACCATGATATTAGTGAGCGAAGCATATCGATATCATGGGGACGATTTCCTACCCTCAACGCGCCACATCTCATCATGGATTTCGTCCCAAGTCAGAGTCGTGAGATCCTTGTGAGCCCAAGTATGCGAAGCGATTTGGTGGCCTTTGCTGAGGGCATACTTGACACGCTTGGCATTATCTTCGTCATAGATGCATCCATCTGTACTTGCGTAAGTATAACAAGTTCAAACACATTTATGGGAAACGTGGGACGTACAGTTGTCACCATCTACACATAAAGTTAGCCGGGTCGTATGGAAGTGGTAGTGAGTCGGTATATTATATACGCACTGAAGAAAAAGGTTCCGGTAGCATTATTCGCGAGCAAAGTCTTGCTAATATCGTAGCTAGGGTATTCCGATGTTCGAACGTCATTCTTCGTACCGATTGAGAGAAATAATTTGGGTGCTTACATATACCAATACGGTCCGTCATCCTACACGAATGTTAGGCTATGGCTGGTTGAAGGAAACGGCTCCGAGGCTCACAAAAGTCAACGCAGCAGTCCCAGGGACAGTGCATGAAGTTACGACCTGAGCGGGAGCTCTCTTGTGCGGAGCAGCGAAAACGCTAACAGCGAGCGAAGCGAGAACGACCGAGATCTTGGAGAACAGCATATCTGCTTGCTTGTCAAAGATTTCGATAGGAGGGTGCGATAAAACGAGTGTGGGTGAGTTAAAAAGAGCGACAGATTACAAAAGAGTGGAAGGGATTCGCGTTGAATGGAACAAGGAAAGAAGGAGAACTGGTGCTCGGCTGCGAAGGACGAGTGTCAAGAAGCCAAAATCACTGAGGGAACTACAACTTTTTTACAGTCAAACGTTTTTATACTCATTTTTGAGTGCTGGATTAGGCTTAGGTCTCAAGGGGCAGCCGCCTACGACGGCTTGACACGGCAGAAGTGCCAAGACTGGGAAAAGCACGCCGATGCATTCAATTCCATTTTATGATGGGATATAGAACGATCTGATTGCAACGTGTTGGTCGGTTTCCCGTCAAGTCCGTCACCAAATAATTTGTCCGGGGGTGGAAGGTTGAAGCATTTAAAAGGTAGGGTATGTCATTGGGCGGTTTGAGACGGCGTTGTGGAGTAGTTTATTGTAGGATGACTTCGAGTGTCAGCTAGGGCTGGATTGACAAAGATCTGTGGATGTCTGACGGGTGGGCACATGCCTTGGTTCTTGGCATCACGTGGATCTCGGAACATGCAACGGAGTCGGAAGTGCGGACTTGGGCGGCCCTCTAATTGTGCAATAGGAGGAATGTGGTGATTGATCCCGGCCCTTGACCTGGATTTTTTCGGGATTCGGGGAATAAACCCGTTTGCTTGGTGAATGCCCAGTAAGCACATAGTTGATTGACTGTTGGCCAACGCATGTTTATTAGAGAATCCTGTGTAGCGTGCATCCGTCCGTCGCGGCTGTGATGATTAGAGGAGCTGGGCGGGGCAGTGCCTCACCAACAGCCACGGGTTCTCACGCGTGGAGCAGCCCCAAGTATTCACTGAATTTATTCAGTGCATCCGAGCCCGTTCACTACAATCACCGAGATGCTCTCTGAACAGACCGTCCAGGATGCATTTCACAGTTACCTCAAGTCATCGTTGGCGCATGCTAAAATAGAGCGCTTATTGGATGCTGATGTACTGAGCAGCGCAGAGGGAGACTTGATGATCACAGGTACGTACTTGTCACAACTTTTCGATCAGTCCGACAATTATCATATTTATGTAGGGCCCGCGCTCTGTCTCTACTTTGCTGCGCTCAGGAGCACGACGGACCCACCGTCAGTCCCACTCCCCCGCTCCTCCAAATCCTCCTCTGGTCCAATAGACTTGTCCGAATCCAACTGCCCACCTGCATTCGTGTCCTTCCTTCGTGTCTGGGCGCAAACGGTTCCCTTGATCCAGGCACTCATACCTGAGCACCAGCATGACCTCGCACGTATCATCTGTGGGCTCCCGGCGATCAGCCCTCCACCCCCCGACCAGAGTTTGCACAGAATAGCAGCTGAACTGCGTGCGGTTGCATTGGAAA
>JAEUWJ010000264.1:0-45993 GCA_018524395.1 Podaxis carcinomalis
GGACCTTATCCTGACTGCTAGTATATAAGTAGACTACCTCCACTGTAGTTCGGCAGTCAGTGAAGGTGTGCAATTGCTTCAACAGTGAACCCTTACACAGGAGTAGCTTAGCAGAACAGAACAGGGTAGAAGGACCATAAACTTACAACAAGGTCTCTATGCTAGTTGGAGATGACAACAATAGAACATCAAGCTGCTTGCAAAACCAACAGTACTAAATTACACATACTACGCAACCAGCTCATAGCATGAGGATCACTGAGGAGTATCTATCTATAAGTAAACAGGAAAACTGCACTGAGATATAGTTGGGACAATAACTTGTACTGAGTTCAGCCATGAATGAAATATAAATCAATAGTCCAAAAAGTAGCTAAAACAAATAGGATGAGATGCAAGTCCAAGAAGTCAACTAGAAAGATGGAAAGGGAATGAGATAGGAGTTGTCTAAGATGGAGATGAGTATATAAAAACAATGAAATGCAAGGCCACATACCATCTCATAGTCCTACTTACGACTATGCTACACTACTAATTACTCTGAGAGATCAGGAATCATCATCTATTTTTTGATCAGCCCTGTTATCTGCTATTCCAGCACCCATTTTGTCACTTTTGTCATCTACTATGTTGCCCTGTGGAATGTCAAGAATAAAGACAGCTTGGGAATAGAAAAGGATGTGAGGTGCAGGCAGTTGATTTTGAGTAGGTGGTCACTGGATGAAGTATATACTTGGCAGTTTCTTTGCCAATACCATCCATATCTTGTCAGCTTGTGCACAGGGAATCCAGCTCCATTGACTAATTCATGTGAAGAACTCATTGTGAATCACCTTAATGAGTGTAGGATTACATTGATTGACCTTGAGGATATTCATCCATTTTTGATAAAATGTGCATATGTAGTAATTCTGGGCAGTGTTGGTGACTAGGCAGAAAGAGCCAGTTGAAATATACACCAGCTTCATATCTGTCTTTTCCACCTAATCCTGGTAACCCTCCATAAGCTGTTTATGACTGTTATAGCCTTCACTCTATACCTATTAAGCTCTCAGAGCCTTGGTTACAAGGCAAGTTCTGCAGATCCTATTCAGCCTGCCTTCCTCCCAATCCCATCAGACACCCCTCCCCATGAGTACATCCTTCCATATTCTTCTTCCATTTCATTCTTCATCGGGACTCTCTAATCAATTATCCCATGCTTTTTTGTTTGTTAAGAATTGACTCTGGACAGGGGGCAGACTACAGGCAGAAGCATACAGTCATGAGATTGTGACCTTGGCTTCAACTTATGTGTTGTGCCCCTCTGATACCATAAATGGCCTCACTTAACTAACTACGGACTTGAGTAGATGAGCAGACAGGGATCGGACAGAGACAGGACAAGCCTGGACTGAGTGGCAGACTTGTAGCAGACAAGCAGGAGAGGGAAGTATGGTCTAAGTTGATATTCTTACTGCCTACTACAGACAGCTGTGATCCTCCTTATATACTGGCAGTCAGGATAAAGTCCAGAGAGTAGTAACTAGGCAATAACAGTAATAACTACCCTAAGGAGGATACAAGTATCATGTGAAATGATAACTGTGGTGAAGACATGAGGATGGGGAGCTTGTCCATGTGGCGTCCAGACATCCAATAGGATGAGGGCAGAAGTGAAACATCAGATAGCAGAGAAACCTAGATAAGTGAGTGATAATCAAGGATAAGAGGGAAAAACCACAGATAAATGGGAAGAGAGCATAATAATCAGATAAGAATTCTGATAAGAAAAAGTGTTGGAAGGAAGGGTATGGAGGAAGGTATTTTTGGAGAAGGGGTGCCCAATGGAAATGGAAGAAAGGTTAAACTGAATAGGATCTACAGAATCTGAGTTGTAACCAAGGCTCTGAGAGCTTAATGGGCATGAAGTGAAGTCTGTAACATTGTTCTCCTGGAAGACTTACTCCCCATCAGTGGTTATCTTTCCCATATCCAGGCTCTTCTGCTATCTGATTGTCTCATTATCCCTGGTCACCTGGACACCATATGGACACCATCTGGATGCACTCCTCATTTTGATATTCTCTTGTAGTTTCAGCCTTCACATGCTCATTGTAATTCCTTTGAGCAATTTCAAATCATTCTCTGCTTGACTACTAATCCCCAGACTTTATCCAGACTACTGGTATATAAGTAGAATTACCACCACTGTATTCAGTAGTCAGAATATCAACTTAGGACTTTCTCCCTCCTCTCTGCTTTCCACTACAAGTCCACCTCTCAGTCTGGGCCTGTCCTGTCTCCATCTGTCCCCATCTGCTTGAGTCTGTAGATTGGCCAAGTGAGGCCATCATGATATCAGAGGAGTGCAACACATAAGTTGAAGCCACAGCCTTGTACTTGGTCCATGTGCATCCACTCCTGTCTGGAGTTAGCTCACTTAACAATGCTCATTTGAGTTTGCTATCCCATAATTTGTCAGCATACCATTACCATAATCCATATGCCAGTCCAGGCCATCTGACTACAACCAGTAAACCAACTCACATCTTTGGGGGGGTGACCATCTGAACCATGGTGCATCATTAGTATACCCTTGATTGTTATGTCTCAGCACCTCATTGGGTTCAGCCATGACTTGTATTACTACATCTACTATCTCATTTTAGTGCCCTGTAGAGACTGACATGCAGTTGCTCATGAAAACAGCAACCCCACATCATTCTCTCACTAATCTTAATTGCGGAATGTACCTTGCCAGAGCACCCATTGTCAAGCCACTCATCACCACTTTTGGGTCCCACTATTCGAGTTTCTGAATCTTATCATTGTCGTGCCTATGTGTATACATTTCTACATTTCTTCTGTTATTGCCAGTCCCATGACCGTATCCTTGCCTATTGTCTTATTTGTAGTGGTATTCAGGTAGCCAGGTCTTTTGAAATTTCGCTCGCATCTCAACCTATGCCTGCTCCGCTTTGCTCTCGCCTTCTCCCTTGGCATTTGATATTGTATATCACCTATTTTGCCTTCACATTTCCTTTAATCTTCACGGTTTATTGTTTTAACTACATTTTTCGGCCAGATTCAGTTTAGGTACCTTCCGTTTCGCCTCATCTATGCCCTCCCACTTCAAGATCCCCGTTTAGATATGTATTTCTGCTCGTATACAAAGAAAAGAGCATCATGTACTAAAGTAGTGAGTGGTACCCCTCTGATGCAACTCTTCACCATTGCTGATATCCACCGTCTCCTTGTAATCTTGAATCCTCTGTCGTCTCATTTTGCTTATATTGTCTTGTCCCTCTTTTTTTCGGTTCTCGAGTCCCCAAACTGTTGCATGTCAGTTACGAAGTCCGGTAGCAGTTGGATTCAGCTGCGCTCGCTTGTCTTTCACCTCTTACGGAGGTCAACCCCTTTCAGCCCGTTCTTACTTAGCTCTTGACTCGTTTTCGGGAAGCATACGGCGCACAGACTCGTCTTTTGACTATAGCGTACAGCTAAGTAGCGGTGGTGGGGCCTGGATACCTTTTTTTAGGTTTCACCAGTAAACTTGACCCGAGGACAATCTATAACTCATTTCCTCCCTTTCGATTTCCTCGTCGGCATCTCTCCCACTCCCCATAGCTTCGCTCCCTCTTGCCCATGTTGGTAACTCTCTTGCGCTTGTGTCGGTCTCTCCCCAGTTCGACAGGCGGCCTTGCGGCCGCGCGGGTGGTATTTCTTGACTCTTAGGGTATAGTTGTAACTTAGAACCTCAACGATGGTTGGACGGGGTTAAGCTCGCTCATCTCTGTCGCCTCGTCCTGTACCTGAGCATTCGTTGTCTTTGCACAGCACACAGCTGAAGGACCGGCGACAGACTTATCAGAAGCTTGGACAGAGGATTCAAACGTTTGCAAGATTGGGGACTAGGGTTGACGTCCTTGGTGACTTTGTTCCGCTCAAGGACTCGAATAGAGCTTTGGGGCTGGATAACGGTGAACCAGCCACCTCTCACCATCAATGGAGCGTGTTCCAACTCCTAAATCATGGGCATCGATTGGCAGTAGTGTTATCAATCACAGAAGACAGAACACCATGCTCCACTGTCATGCTTGTCCGTTCTTTTTGCAAGTGTGACGCCCGACTCCGCATTATCCCCACTTGCTCGCGCCAAGCTTCATCCTGCGATCCAATCTCTTGAATCGTTGACAATTCATCCCCGAGTACTCTCCGACTAAGTGACGATGTCTTTAAGTTGTCAATCCGGGCAATTCATACAGGTGACCCATCGAACATCAATCTCAGTACAGTAGTCAAAAATATCAATGAGCCTTCCAAATGGGAGATTATTGTCTACGTTGAGGCAGCTCATTATTTCTCCCTGCCTTACACCATTCTATCCATTACCTATAAGTGGGTCGCTGGAATATGGGCCATTCTCCGGTCAAGTACTTGCGAGCCCTCATGTCTCTTTGGGGGCGACCGGCGGTACTAGCAGTTGGTCCTGTAGTCAGCGCCAGCCAAAAGTATGTCTACTTCCACATTTATGCATAACTATCATACACTTGCTGAAAATTGAAACTATGACGAACCCTGTGTAGATATCCCGGACCATGGCTTCGTTTCCTATTGACTTGCTCGGCTTAGCGGTAGTGTTCCCACTCATGCCGTAAATCCCGGCGAGAGGTCAAGCGTGTATTCAAGACAAGTTTATTTTCCTAGTTCCTTCCAGAAACCGATATTCACGCCAATCCAACGTGTGAGTAGCACCAGGCATGGAGATCTATTATTTCTGAGACGGGAGTAATGTACAGTGATTACATATGCTTGCAGATGGTGACTTTATAAGTGAATGACAGTACAATGAAATAATAAAATAATCGATCGGTCCCGAAGCGGGGTGCTCGATGCCGGTCGGAGCACTATACTGTAGTCCAGGTTTACAGGTACAAGTAACAAAATAAAAAGAGCGGAAGAGACCGTATGAATAGCTGTCCGGCAGATTATAGTTTTGCGTTCCATTTTGGCGACACCAGAAGCCTCACGGCAGTCATGAAGGCTACGCCTAGAACAACAGAGCTCGCTATTAAGGTATCTTGACGTCAGTACCTTGCCATCATTATGGAATCTGGAATCACAAAGACACCCACCTGCGAAAATGCCCACCATCTCAAAGCCTCCAGAGCTGACCTGAATTAGACCCGAACAAGGCGGGCCAACGAGGGCACCGATAGCCAAGATACTCATATACATCCCAATTCTTCTCCCCACGTCACCCTCACCACCCAGATTCATGATAGGGTTGGTCATGAGTGAGACGTACATGCCGGAGCAGAATCCGTAGATGATTGTTACGGGGATGAGAGAACCAACTGAATGCGCAAAGGGCCAGGCATAGGTAAAAGCTGCGGCAAAGAGTGTGAATGGGATCATAACGTTCAGCGGGCCTGTTATCAAAGGACAATCGTTTGTAAGTGATTATAGAAAGGTGAGAACGAGACAAACCAATGCGATCCGACATGATACCTGACGCCCATCGTCCAAAGAGCGAACCTGCATTTGCGAGGGCAACGAAGTAGGAAGCAAGATCGGCGTTTGCACCCATTACGGCAGCGCTGACATTGGCGTAAATCAAGACTACATTGCAGGGTCAGCAGTGGCTACGGGCACCGAGGGATTATATCGTACAGGTGTAGAGGCCCAAGAAAATGAAGAATGCAGAGATGCAGTATAGTGTATACGGCATGTCTTTGAAGGCTGCAAGGTTCAACAGACCGCCCTTAACTTTCTTGACCGGCAGTCGCCGTCTTACGGTCTACCGATATTGTCAGTCATTGACATGTAACTCAAGCTGCTATGGAACCAACGCACCAGATTGGATACACCCAGGACAGCGACCATAATGAAGCCAATAATTCTCATTGCCCAACGATAGCTTCGGATGAAAAACGTGAGGGTCCAAGTGATACAAAGACACGGGTGTCACGCACCCAACTTCAGGAATCAGCTTATGGGCAGCGATAGGCAAAACCACTCCTCCCACGGAAGCTCCAACAGCCATATACCCTAACACAAGCCCTCTCTTCTTCTTGAACCAATGGGCAAGAATTGCATGTGTAGGTGAGAAGACCCCACCGCATCCTATCTGGAATATGCATGGCGTAAGTATGCTATAATGCTAGAAGCGAAGTACGACGTACCCCACTAGCAAAGCCCTGACATAGCAGGAAATGCCAATATTGTGTACATTGTGCAGCAAGGAATGTCGTAGTTATGAGGAGAGCACTGGATAAAATGAATGTGATGCGGAAGTAGCCAATATCAAATAGGCGGCCGACGATTAGCCCAGGGAAAAATATCAGGGCGTACTGTGGTCATGGAGTAAGCGTTGAGCGTTTAGTGACCGAAATTTGAGTGCGGAGGCTGTACATACTTGGATTGAACCTATCCATGATCTGTGCGAAAGGAGCGGAGTGAGCCCCAGGTTTTGATTATGCGTGACAGAAATAGAAGGGAGGAAGCGCTTACATAGTGGAGGGTGAGTAATTCCTCAGAAGCGTTTTTTCGTAGTATTCCTGGAAGATCTATAACAGATATACATATGAGTTGAACGTTGCAACGCGAAAGATTGTAGAGACATACACCCCATGAGGTGACGTAGCCGACGCTTTCCCGCAGTTGAGTTGTGTGTATTGGTGGTCAGTGGAAGATAACTCACGTTGCGAATGCGTTGCAAAATGCCTGAGTACTTGGCATTAACAACAGCAACAGGAGCACAAGTTCGAGAGACGTACCCCGACAACCACAAGCCAAGCCCTCAAGCCACCGTCTGGAAAATCATCCTCTTCTGGATTCTTCGCTGCTTCCGTTCTCCCCTCCTCCAAAGCTATATCGCTACCTCGCCCTCGCTTTTCTGTGGCAATGCTTATATCGGTGTCGCTGGGCTTCGTTGTTACCGATTTTGTGCCATCGGCCACCGTAGGTTCGGATGTAGGGAGTGTGATTTTCTCGACGATCGCCATTGAGAAACGAAGGGAAGAGCTAAGCATCAACTGAGAGTCTATGTTACGTATTTATACTGGCATAGAATAGGAGTGAAGAGAGTGCGAGGCGAACGGTCCTCATTGTCTAAGCGAGGACAGAGATCGAGAATTCTTGATGCGGAATCGCGCAGCCATCGAGCATGTACTCTCGGTGAAACGTGGATCACCCGCGCATTAAAGATACAGCGAGCAAAGAGGAGCTGTGAAAAGTCAAAGGTAAGAGATGGATCTGATTCAGCATGTTGACACGTCAGAGATATTTTCTGATTTCGTGCTGCTGTCAGAGCAAAGAGCGTCACTAGACCTGACATTCATATACAATCAGGAAGGTTGGCTCCTCCAGATTTTGACCCGATTGAGTGCATGTCACAGAAAGGCGAGGATCCGAGGCAGCAGGTAAAAATCGATTGGCGCACTGTACGCACCAACTAAGTTTGGCTCAAAAGTTGATTAAAGGCTCGTGTGGGAGTGGGAAACCATCTGGGAGAAGGATATCCCGACTGCAATTGAGCCATGCAGTGTGAAGTAACCGTCTCCATACCCAGTCAAGCTGGAGCGGCAGCAAGCGAAAGGTGATGCAAAGGGTGAGCCCCGGAAAGCAGGATGTCTCCTTCCGTTCTGGGAGGTAACCTCGACCCTTTTGCGTCGATCCTGCTGCTCCTAGTAGGAGTGTTACGAGGGCTGCGGGCTTCTCAAAGATAGCACCATCCATATTTCGTTATATTCGGGTCTTGAGATTCGAGGCCCCCGAGTATGGGGAGGCATAGCATTGAGTCACCACAAGGGCGCATGGACATAGCGAGATCACGTGAACAGCTGAGTGATGGTCAGACCTGGGTCCAATAGAATGTATCCATGTCAATTTCAGAGAGATATCGTTGCTATTGCATCTGTAACAGAAATGAGCAACAAACAGTTGATCCAAATGTATAAATAGAACATCGCAACTTTGACATCGGGGAGCATAAGTAATCCGATCATTCCAACGAAGGATGCCGTATCCAGATGATTACCCCTTAAGAACTCAACGCCCCTGACCCGGAAATCTCGGCGAAGCGGAGATCCGACATTGCATCGCTTGACTGTGCTTATAGGACGGCTTGGTTGTCACTACTAGCGAAACCAGTCAATATGAGATCTTCTGCAATTGCTCAATGTCGGCTTTACCTCCCCCAAATTAACCTCTGACTCTAAGCTGAGCTGCACCGGCGAGCGGCAATTAAAAAAAGTGACAAATAAGATTCCCAAACTAAATATACCCCTGAGAAATCACACTCCCGCCTGCCACCCCCGTTTCATTCAAGAGAATGGCAAGTTTGCGTGATCGGTTTGTGATGCAATCACACTCAGCTCCTACAGCTCAACCATAGCTATCCGGGACACCACAACTTGCGCGACAACCATTTTCCGCTTGACGCCATTGCTCTCAAACTGTGGCAAATTCCTTGGATTTACGAGATTCGGGGCGGCTGGTTTGTAACCTGGATGATTAACACTGCTTATGCTAGCCAACAACCCATGGCAGGAACTTTACCCTTCGACTAACTCATGTGCTCATCCTCTGACCTAATTAGGTGACGATCTGTTTACCTTGGCCTTACTTTGGGAACTGTCGAGGTCTCTCACCTTGCTATGGCGATGAAATCTTAAAATCCTTCTGGCCTGGTCGCAGATATGTAAAAGTATGGCGCACGAAGAAGCCACGCGATTTCAGTTTCATTTGTCGTGTCAAACAATTAGGTGGTTTTTTATCCAGGAACGTTTCTTGCCCAACAAGGAAAAAATAGATCTCACGGGGCTTGTGTACCTTGTGCCCGAAGTCTTGGCCCTTGTGTCCCACGGATCAATTACGCGTCCCTGATGCTTCCGTGTCATACCGAAGGTCAATGCCAAATCAGCGCCCACTGGATTGCCTGATGCATGTTTCCTGCAAACTTCCTTGCCTACCCACCTGCATCGTCCATGATATGCAGCATTATGCTCAGCCTCGAGATCAGACTTCCAGGTCTGTTTCTTACAAGGAGTTTGACAGAGTGCATGCTTGCAGAGCGATCTAAATTTAGTCCGCTTCCTACTGGAATGATGGGAAAACTGGACAGATGATTACTTACCAGCCGTACGTATCAGGGCCTGTTAATGCCTTCCATCAAATAGAACACTTTTACTCGTTCCCCTGCTCCATGGGCAAATGAGTCACCACACGAGTACTTGGAGACCATCGCTTCGGCGACAAAATCGTGGATGGGTGATTCCGAGGATTGTGGAGTTGATCATATGTGGGCTCTCCGGAATATATGGACTCGATTGCCAAATATTTACATCGTAGTACCAGTGAGGCTGACACATTCGACCGCCACCTCATTCAATCCCACGTCCAGGGTCTCCGACGTCCGCACATCTCAAATGACTGAATCCTTCGGTATACATGCCATAAGACTGATAGGACTCTCGCATGACTTATCTGCCACGGCGGATTTAGAGCACACGATATGCTTCTCATTTATTCTTGAAGTGGGGATCGTGGAATAGGGCCCCTAGAGCTTACACTCCAGAAACTCTCTCACTGTAACTCTTGGAGGCCGAAGCCGCACTCGGAGTACGGCGACTTTCCCTGACCTTATCAACCTCGAGCTGATCTGAAACTCGAATCATCATGCGCAGCACTCCACCGGGAGTTTCTAAAATACCTCTCAGCTCATAGAGCGGATGGGGCGCCCTTACAATCCGTACTATTTTACTGCAATGCGCCTCTCGGGGTACATGCGGCGAAGGACGAGCCTCGTGCTCTCTGAAATGATGGTTGCACCCACGACCAGTACCATGCGAGATCTTTAACAGTTGATATTTATCACCTTCAGCTATTGCGTGTAGAATGCTCTCGGCGCGGAACGCCCATGCCCATTCCAGAACAGATGAAACAATGACGGCAGCTTCGGGGACCGTGTGCAGGCCCAGGCTCTCAAAACTACTCGAGGGTATCCAATTCTAAGGGCACCGAGTAGGCTCTGTTTAGTGTCGTCTTGTCAACCAGTTGAACGCCAGTATATAAATATCTTTCATGCGCCTGTACTGCCTCCTTTCAACTTCCGCGCAAGGGGGTATGGGTTTGCGGGTGATCAAGGCTTTAATGGATGTCCTTCTCTATAGAGCATGGCCAATTCGTTGTTGACAACCACGGGCTTGCAAAATCTACCTAGAACAGAACTAGACCAAAACAGAAATACATTGATACTTTTAACTCGTCGTTGAATCGCAAATTTCGAATAACCACTCCCACGGGGAACACGAAAAGAATCAGCGCAGATTTCAAGCGAAGCATTCACTTCCAAACAGGTAGTACATCCACCGCGGGCTTGCCAGTTCTTGTGTTAAGGAAGCCCCGAAATCGACGGGACAGTAAGGTCCAAAGTAGCCGTGATAGTCATCTCTGTTTATACCCTTTCCCAGCGCGAAGTGGAGGGTTGTCATGAAGAGCATGCGCTTGCAAGGCCCACGATAGAAGCGCGACAGCTGCTACAACGATCAAGAAACTAGCGAAGTGGGTGTAGATCTACGTGATTTGGACCATCGCACTTGTTCAGCTTGCATAGAGCAGGTAGGCAACCGATAGATCGAGAAAGGGGGCTATTTGTGAGTAGACCTGCGGAACGGGCAGCCAAGCCTGTCGTTCCGGGACCGCTTATGCTCATAAGTAACCGTGCGTCAGACCCAGTCTGTGCAGTCTGAGGTGTGATCCATCCATGAATTACACACGGTAACCTCTCAAAGCAGTGGGTCATCTTTGGAGTGGGCTGATGGAAGTCAGGCTTCGTTTCATCCCCCTGCATCACAATTTGTGTCGGAGCCAGCCGAGACGTGCCTCACGCGTACCAGGTGACATGCTTCTAGAGCCTAAGGGCCAGTGTTGATAAGACACATTGTCTACAAGCACGAGAGAGGGGAACGTGGTCAACGCGGAATTTGCGAGCTCTTGAGCCAGCAGAAGCGGTACCACCGCACACCGCACACCGCAACGGATACTGATCCTGGTTTCTCTTCTCAAGCTATGAGTCTTCAAGGACAAGCGAACGTCGTTGAAGCGGGAACGCGACGTCAGCGGACGAACTGGGTTGGGCTCGTGGTCGTGCACCAGGTGGTGGGCTCAAGAAGTACTCACAGGTCACAGGCCAGAGGGGTGGGCCCTGACCCTTTTTACTGAACTCGGCTTAGGTTAGGGTTAGCCCGACAATAGACCACTTAAATTTTTTTGTCGCCACGGTTTCTCCGATTTCCTATGATTCGCAAAGCTAATCCTATCAAACGGGAAGTTGCCGGGGCAGGTTAATACGCCTAGATCCGTAGTGTCAGTCACCAAGACCTTGCAAACACTTATACAAGCCCCCGAAATTGGACAACAGAAATTCAGGGAATACCGCGAGGTGGTCACATGTCGCATCCCTCCCCTGTCTGTAAAAAAATAAGTACCTAGTCCCAATGCATGGTTTATTACTTCCACCCCGCCCGCAGTATTGGCACCTGGCAGCCTCACAGCAACCTCAAACTCCAGAATAATACAGTGCTCTAGCTTTGATGTCGATCATTCCCTTCCTCCCAAGCCGTACCGAGGTGGAAGCCAAGACAGCAGATTGGCCCTCTGATATTCATCTGAAGATGGCAAATGTTTTCTCCCCATGGAGTAGTTGACTTCGGTAAATTGTCTATTCTATGTATACCGCCAATTGAGAACGCGCGAGCAGAGTTTTGGCGTTGCGCCTTGTTGGAAAAAAACGTAACAAGTGTGGTGACGCAATTCGCATCATCACAACACTCGTCTGTCAGCGTCGACTGCCCTGTTATAAACGGTTGCTTACCGGAGTGCTCCCGAATGGCTTGACGGTACCCAGAAATCCTTACGCGGGAGATTCAGTTTGAGCTTCTTATCAAAATGTTTGCGGTCCTCGAAAGCCGGAGGATCGCCGTTTGTATGGAAGCCTTAATTGCTGCTTTTTGATGGTCGACGAATGGCCAAAGAGAACACCTGCAACGTGGCTTTGTCAAGTGCATTAAAGCGCGTGCTTATACTGACCCCGAGAACCTCCCCTCCTCTGTACGGCAGGCAGTCTTCAAGCGACGTTAATGAATGTGAGTTCAGATATGGGCGGTTAGCTGTGGAGGGAGGGGCTGTCAGCCGATGCTCGTCAGGTTCGAATGAATGTTTACTCGGATGCGAAAGGTTTACTCTGGGATATATGCTTGCAGACTCTTGGAAGAGATATAGCCCTCGATTCCCGCTTGGATCGAGGTGTAGCTGACGTTCGCTTATTTGTTTTAATTGTTGGCGGCTTGCAGTCTTTAGGATCCGGTCAGCAAGGTCAGAGTTTTGCCTATATGGCAAGGGGGAAACAATGTAAGGGAATGAGGAGAGTTGAGGAGAGAAGTTCGATTCTACGGAAAAGGGAGTGTTTAGTATGCGAGAGCGCCGTCCCCTAAGAGGCTGGAGTCCGGAGGATGATATAAAGGGTGAAGCTGGGTTGAAGCTCATACTTCGGAGCCTAGAGTCAGGGAACTGAAGGTTAAGGGCGGCCTCTCCCGGAAATAGTTCAAAGTCTAGCAGGATGAGAATCCTGGAGCTGGCATCGGATGAAGGAATCGAGTCAAGTCCATTACTCAATGATAAGAGACACACATCCATCATGTATGTTATATCTAACAGCCATCGGGCAAAGTAAGCAGTAAATTCCCATAGGATAAATTCTCGTCGGAGGAAAGAAGTAGCAAGTGAGGGGGTAAGTCAGATGTATTTAAGAAAATAATGGGTAGTACAGATATTGTACCTTCTACTCGACACCCCCCAGAGGATTGTCACAGACGCACTTTTGGAGGTGGGATGTGTCCGATTATCGAAATCATTGTCTGGTGCGGAAATTGGGCCGGCCGAGGATGTGGTGATATAAATGTATGTATTTACTTATTATGAATGGGCATCATTGGAAGCGCCAGTAACCTGGACTAGGTTAAGTCACCACAATGCAATCGCCCCATGGTCCACAGCCTTCTACAGCATCCACTCGGCGTTTATGAGCGCATATTCTAACCCCCACACTATCTTTTCTGCTCGCTATCTGTAGTATGACTTATTCCAAGCGTAAGCAGAAGAAAGGTATCACCAAAACGACGAAACTTTTTCGTTCAAAACAAAAAAGAAAAGAAAAAAAAAAAGAAAAAAAAAACCGGTACACCTCAAGCAAAGCGCCAGTATGCCGAGAAGCTAGGCCGTTCCAGGGGCACCTAGGGAAGTCCCAGTTCTGGAGGAGCAAAAGTCGAGGACCAAGAGAACACCTACATCGTCGGGAGAGGAGGCAACGCCGCAGGCTGAGCCTGGTCGGGACTGCACCGCTGGCGCAGATCGTAGGTAACGGAGCGAGGGGATGGGAAATGGTCCGTGTTATACTATCCATCCCAGTTTCCCAATCAATGTCGGTCCTGTGGTTTCTTTCTTCGAAAACGCGCACGACTGCTCGTCAGCAACTCGACGCTCGTCGTGCACAACCTGGAATCTGGAAAGACAGTTCCGTCTGCCCACACACGAGTTGTTTCTTCAAAGACGGTCAAAGGAAGTCGAGAAATGCCTGACTCAAGACCCGTGCCGAAGGGAAGAAGGTCCTTGAGATGCTACGACGGCACTCGGGGAAGGATGATGCCCTACTCAAGGAGTCAGTCAAGATGCACTGCATGCTTAATCACCGGGATACAATGCCCCAGTCATACCGCAACACGATTGGGCCTGTCAAGACCAAACGGACCGCTTGGTGTCATCAGCCGGGACGAGCTTGTCATCGTTGAACGAGGTGGGCCCCTGGAACGCTCCTCTGAATTGTAGGGGATCTGACACGGCTATTAAAGGTCGAGCTACCCTGGTTATTTGGTTTCTCTTTTCATCTTTCCCCTAAACGCGCCGCATTTTTCCTTCTGGCAGACACCCTTCCGTGATGGGGCGGTGTGGAAGTCAAGTTACATCTGCGCATGTAAGCGCTAAGCCAGATCGCACGATGTAGCTCGAGGCTACCCTGTGTTATCTCAATCCCATGACCTCTGGTTTTGAGAGTTTGAATGCTGCACGCTCGCTTTGTAGGGGCTTTCAGTGTATGGTATTTCGCGCCGGTCGTAGAAAAACCAGATTCTGAGTGTATCTCACACGTTGTCACTTCGATGCGCTTACCTCTCCGCTGTCCCGTTCTTTGAAAAGCGGCTTCTCTTGTTCGCTTTGGCCTCCCAACAAAATCTTGTAAAAACAAATCCCAATCAAGTGTACTTGCAACGAGATGTGATAAGCGGCAGTGGAGGGGATGAGGGCCGAGATGGACTGGAACTACCCGACACCAAGTTCTCGACGCCACCTTCGGATATTTATTCATTTTCAGTATCCTATTCCCACTCGCTGCTCCCGATGTATCCAGTTCAGTTATTATCGCAACATAAATCTCCAACATTGGACGCGTCGTAAAACACCGGTTCTACACTACACATGATAACACATCCTAACCGGATCCAATCGCCCCGTATTAGATTTTCCCAACCCAACGTCTCAATACCAGATATCTCACAAGGGCCATACACGACACCCCAACAACAACCATACTCCCTACCCGTCAACTGATCATCAGCAACTCGTCAAGAAAGGAACAAGCAAACACTGACCGGCATACAACCCAACTGCCTCGAACCCACCAGTTCTAGCGTTAATAGCCCCAGATATTGGCGGTCCCGCAAGCGCACCTATAGCAGTAATACTCATAAACATCCCAAACCTCCTCCCTACATCACCCTCCCCACCGAAATTCATAATCGGGTTCGCCATGAGCGAGACATATGTCCCAGAACAAAAGCCGTAGATCAGAGTCACGACGATGAGGGAGGCGGTGGAACGTGTGAAAGGCCAGACGTAGGTGAGGATTCCAGTGAGGAATGTGAATGGGATCATGACGTTTAGAGGGCCTGTGGGGAAAGGTTTAGTTGAGATGAGTGGCGTAGCGAGTGAGTGAGTGAGTGGGAGGAGATACGAACCGATGCGGTCGGCAAGGATCCCGGCGGACCATCGGCCGAATAGCGAGCTTGCGTTGGCGAAAGAGACGAAGTAGAATGCGAGGTCTGGTGAACTACCGAGTTGGGTTGCGCTCACGTTGACGTATGTTAGTACTACCTTATGGGATCAGTGTTAAGGTGGGATCGGGAAGCAGAGGGGACATACGAGTATAGATACCCAAGAAATTTATGAAAGATGATATACAATAGATCGTATACGGCGCATCCTTGAAAGCTGCAAGGTTCAGCAGACCGCCTTTAACATTGACGGGAGGCAGTCGGCGCTTCATTGTCTACACACTTCGTCAGCACTGATGTCGCATATCCAGAAATAGTTGAATACACACCAGGTTACAAACACCGAGGACCACGAGAAGAATGAAGCCAATAATCCTCATGGTCCATGGAAAACTAGGAGTTTTGGTGAAAATTGGGGTGGGGGAGAGAAGAACGGATATAAACGTACCCAACCCTTGGAATCAAGTTCTTTGCAGCGATAGGGATGGTTGTCCCACCCACCGAAGACCCGATTGCCATATACCCAAGTGCACGCCCTCGTTTCTTCTTGAACCAATGTGCGATAACTGCGTTACTAGATCCAAATATCCCGCCCGCTGAAATCTACCAATGATCGTAATCATCGAAAGGTTAATCAGCGAATTGATATGTATGGAGTGAAGATTCCACAGAGCTTACCCCGGTGGCGATCCCTTGACAAAGCAGGAAATGCCAATATTCCGTACATTGTGCAATGAGGAACGTTGCGAGGACTAACACAGTACTGCAAGAGAGGAAGACGGAGCGGAAGTAGCCAATGTCGAAGAGGCGACCGACTATTAAGCCCGGAAGGAATATAAGGGCATACTAGGAGAAAAATGACAATCAATGGGTTCATCTAGGGTTCAACGAATAAGATGCGCACTTGGATAGACCCGATCCAAGCTCTATGAGAACAGAGGGTTGAGATCGAGTGAAATTGGGTTAGTGAGATACCACTCACATCGTCGACGGGGAAAGGTCTTTTAACAGCGTGTCTTGGTAATATGCTTGAAATATCTAAAATGGATATGGGTATCAAATCGCTTGTAATCTGAGAGGACTCACACCCCAGGAGTTGACATAACCAAACCTGTATTCCGAATGAATGAGAATTATCCGGCTGGCCGTTTCATCAATGATAACTCA
Organism: Podaxis carcinomalis; assembly: GCA_018524395.1. Classification (NCBI taxonomy): domain Eukaryota; kingdom Fungi; phylum Basidiomycota; class Agaricomycetes; order Agaricales; family Agaricaceae; genus Podaxis; species Podaxis carcinomalis. The sequence continues at coordinate 16,257 of JAEUWJ010000264.1, forward strand.
CGTCGCAAATGTGTTACACGTTCCCTAAAAGACCTCGATCAATAAACGCGTATAGAACGACTTGAGTAAGGCGTACGCCAAATACAACAAGCCAGGCTCTCAGCCCACCATCCGGAAACTCGTCTTCTGGTTTTGCCTCCTTGCATGTTTCCCCTCGCGATCTACCCTCCACGTTGTTTAGTTCTGGTACCAGATCTCGAGGCAGGTTTTCAATAGTATGGTTAGTTTCAACCTCGGCCTTCCGAGAATCTTTGGCATCAGACAGGGTGGGAGTGGATTCAGATATAGAAGGCGGCTCTGGGAATTTTTCTTCGATCGTTTCAGTTGAAGGCATGGTGAGCGCGGCGGATAAATCTGGGGAACAATGGAAAGAGGGGATAGAAGCGTTAGTATACTGCTCTCAAATAATACGGGTATAACCGGTAACGTGGAAGAAGGGAAAAGGAAAGAAGGGAAGGAAATGGGGATCATGGAATATGCTCATAGAGTCTCTCGGAATGTAAGGCTAAATTAGAAGGCGACGGCGATTGCAAGGAGGGTATTAATTATGAAGAGTAAAGCTAAAAACTTACTTTCAGCACTCTGCCTTGCCTTAGAGAAACAACTGAACAGGCACGAGAATGAAATTGTAATATATATTCCCGTGGCCTGTGCCTGGAAGGTCGAATGATAGTGCGAGCAGAGACGAAGCGATAGATGGAAGAATGTGCTTGGATCAAGCGGGCGGGAGCAGGGTCGGAAGGTCGGCAGATGCGTGAGGACCACAAAACGTTAGGCCCGAGCTTCGAATTCCTTTCGATATGGATACCTTCCTGATGCAAGGAATCTAAGAAGGCAAATGTTCGGTGCTGCAGCCTCACGGCGAATTAGAGAGTTAGATGGTGGATGTAGTAAAAGCGTGTAGCAGCGCAGCTTGATCTCGTGTTTTGTGTGCGTAAGGTTGTGGAGGTCCGGGATAAGGATGTGCCGGATGGTGTGCTGTAGCAGAGGGTCGCAGCAGAGGGTCCAGTACTCTCTGGAAAGACAGGAGGAGCAAAACCCAAGGGTAATCGTCTATGCTGAGGTGGCTGGTGGAAAACGTACGACTCGTACTGAACAAGCGAACATTGACCTTAAAACGATGATGTGAGAATATTCATGGGGGGCAATTATAGAACTGGGAATAGGCAATCCGAATTGAGCCCTGATATCCATTTTATCGCCAGGATGGAAGAAATGTCGATGTGGCGCCGAGAAGCCGACGGCAGTGAGCTGTGGCGGTATTTAAAATTCGGGGCCTAATTTGTGTGAACATATTGAACGGATAGCGATGAGGTGAGTGACTGGTTGATATGATAGGTGAATGGGGTGATGGATACACATGGATATAGACGATGATCCGGCTTATCGTACGTATGTCATCAGAATGACAACATAGAGCAAAGATCAGAACCAGCGCCTAGTCCATGCATAGAATAGCATTTGTTCTCGCGGAGTGAAGGGGGCAGTAAGGTTGGAATTGAGCACTGAGATCGCGCCTAATCGTGTTTCAAGCTTTCAGAGTTACGACGATAGAGGGCGGAGTATAGAAAAAGATGACTGGAGCATGCGAACCTCTTGTCGGGCGGTAGGGGATGGCAGGGAGTGGTCTAAAAATAAATACTACCTAGCTGCATCCGCCGGAAGGCATTTTGCCGTTTCAGAGCCGACGGTTGGAGCACCTGCGATAGGATACCATCGTCTTTCAGGCCGGATCATGCCATGGCTGCCAGAACTCTCCACAAGGTCTAAACGCCCTACGTCTTATTATAGATAGTCTCTGCGTTAATCGAGAGACCAGCACATGCAAACGCTTGCTGCCCGAGTTCAAACGCTTGCGACTTCGTCATCATGGCCACGAACACCCTTGAGAGCGAGGTTACCACTACGGCATATTTGGTCATCATTGGGGGTAAAAAACTTTCTTCACCTGTTTGTATCCTTTCCGCATAATGGACAGTCGATGCCAGTCTAAATTATGAATGCTTTGGGACCAAATGCTACACAAAGTCGACATTCCTTGTACCCAACTAATGTGCCAACCTAGCAATCCAATGTCTGTTTCGCCGCTCGGGGCCAAAGTTCCGCAATCGTCGACGTCTCTCTCAGCCCTTTCGATGTGGCCAGCATCACCACTGAGATGTAAACCTTGTTCAAGGGTAGTATGGATCCTCAGAAACTTAGAGTCAGGGGTGTCAATCGGGATAGTCATAAATTAGTGATGCATTGCCAGAAGGCTTTCCACTCCGTACTTATTAGGGTCATTTGGGTACTAACATATGAACCTCATCCTGAAAACAAGTCAACAATAAAACACAACACACCGCATCTTTGTGCAAGTAAAAAGCGAACATCCCCGAAGTCTCTGTGGACATCAAAGGACATATGGATGGTAAAAAATCGCAGAAGTGTTGGTTTTTGAGCCACGGAGCTTTTCAAGGTCCAGGTTCGAAGAATATCCCAAGTGATTGCAGTATTCTCTGTGTTAATAATCCAGAGTGGTATGAGACCATGAACGGGGGATGGTGACAAACGGTATCCGAATAATCTCAAATTATTGAGCGAGTGCGAGGTTATATGCCCAACCTCAATATGTCTCAATTTGTCATCTGGAACGGGCGGCCTCTCCTTGCTCGAACATTTCTGTTGCATTGCCCAAGTCAAATATCATCATGATTGTTCAGTTCACTTTCGGTGACCTGTGAGTTCCTTTAGCATGTGTGAGAACTCTACCTGTTTCGCTCAGGCTAAGCTGTCGTGCCCGAGTTTCAGGCTCAAGGCGTTGTGCTGAAGCTCGGTGACTAACTTTTACTAGGCTCCGTTTAGAGTTTCAGGGCAAGGGATCTCAGAGTATGATTAGTGATCGGTAGGGCAAGAGTAGGATAGAGAGGTCATAGTTCACTCGTACCGTTAAGTAGTCACGCTAGGCTTTTGCAGCGTCAACCACCATACCAGGTCATTTGTTTCTGCGATAGGGAGGACGACGGCCACATGGGGTTCGCCTAACCCGTGTGGTGCATGTTCCAACATGGAAGACAAGAGCATGTCAAGGTGAAAGCCCGGCTTTGTAGTGCGTAGGCGGTTCTTGTGGCGCTTGATAAATCAAGAGGATCGGTATTAAGACTGAGGTGAAGATTTTCATCGTACTCGGACTCGCTAATGATCAGATTATTGCTGGTAGAGCCAAGAGACGACACATGCTCATGAGACGTGGTGGTCGAAGCTGGTTGGGTGCTCGAGTGGCATAGCTTGATTAGAGGATGAATTATCAAATGGGGTTTCCCTAATCTATACTAACCGAAAACCGGGTCGCTTTGGATAGCGTTTGGAGTCCCAACAGCAGCTATGGCATTAGGGGGAATCCAAGGGAAATATTAGGCCTCCAACGTAATTCTTCTCGGACTCAGTGATAAGGGTTTGGGGAAAGAAGATAAGATAAGATGAAGTATACATCTATTTACCCCGCTCCAAAAAAGGAAAGTCAAAAAATTGTTCTTTGAAAGCAGCGACTCCCTCGTGCAGGTGTCAACCAACTCCCACACACAAAACAAAAACTAACCGCCGCAAACTTACTGCTTATCAGCAGTTTTCTTAGTTTGTTTAAAACTTATGGCTTTCGGTGCGTCGCTTCTGATTAAGATGGTCGTCTTGGCTGGATTTGTGAAATCGGGTTAGGCGCATCAGGTGGACGGGGTGGATTTGGTGGACGGGGAGGGGGACGGGGAGTAGGTCCTGGTGGTGGTGGACGTGGTGGTGGTGGTGGGCGTGGTGGTGGGCGAGGTGGACCTCCTCGTGGACGTGGTGCGCACGTTGAAAAACTTTGTTTAGCGGACTTGAAGACTTATTTTTTTTAACGTTTTACTTCTTTAGGAGGTGCTGCTCGCGGAGGGGGCCGTGGTGCGGCGCGAGGTGCACGGGGTGGTGCTCGTGGTGGTAGGGGAGGCGCCAGAAGCGGACGCGGAGGCGCAAAGGGGGGTTCAAACGTTATCGTTGAACCACACCGACATCCCGGTATTTTCATCGCCAAAGGCAAAGAACAGATGCTCGTTACGAAGAATCTTGTACCTGGTGAATCTGTGTATGGGGAGAAGCGGATATCTGTGGATGGTGGTGTGGATGGTACAAAGGTTGAGTATAGGGTGTGGAATCCGTTTAGGAGTAAGCTTGCGGCGGGTGTATTGGGAGGGTTGGATGATGTGTTTATTCGGCCGGGTGCGAAGGTTTTGTACCTTGGTGCTGCGAGTGGAACGAGTGTAAGTCATGTGGCGGATATTGTTGGACCTGTGAGTGTTTTTGTCTGGATTTTGTGGATTTTTTTTGGGGGGGCTGATGGATAGAGCAGGAAGGTGTTGTGTATGCTGTGGAATTCTCGGCGCGTTCAGGACGCGATCTGATCAACATGGCCAAAAAGCGGACAAATGTCATCCGTATGTATTCACTTGACTACCCTGCACATGGTCGGGTCTTTTGACAGTGGGTTCTACAGCTATTGTGGAAGACGCACGGCTTCCGAACAAATACCGAATGCTGCTGTCATTGGTCGATGTAATTTTCGCCGACGTTGCGCAGCCCAACCAAGCGCGTATTGTGATCCACAATGCGCAGAGTTTCCTAAAAGACCAGGGGCATGTCGTTATCTCAATAAAAGCAAGTTGTATCGACTCGACGATTCCTCCTGATGTGGTGTACGCGAACGAGGTGCAGACACTGAAAAAGAGCCAGTTCAAGCCGCTGGAACAGGTGACATTGGAGCCGTATGAGCGTGGACATGCTATGGTGACTGGTATGCTTTCTCCTATTTATGCTTAGTGTATGTGTGTCTGATAGCTGGTGCAGCGCGGTACCAGCGACATCAAGTTGCGAACTGAGGGGGGAGGGATGCTATGTACATTTTCTTTTTTTCGAATTTAATTAGTGTAATCAGAGAAAATGATTGAATTCATTGACGTGGCAATGATCATGTGCTGTGGAAAAGCGACAGCCCTCCGTCATTTCTTCAAAATCAAACATATCATCTGGGTGTTTAGAACACTCACTCACTGCCTCTCTTCGGCACCCTCTGTGAATGCGGCCCTCTGCTGTCGCTGTCGACTTTGGACACAACCCACACTCTCCAGACGACGAATACGATTACGAACACGTAACATACCCACACTCCGTCACAGACGATCAACTTCCCCTCTACCAGTCCTCCATGGCTGAGGAAAAGGCCCGCAGACGCGTCAGAGGGCCTGCCCTCCACGCCGACTATTCAAATGGCAAGGAACAATTCCACTCCGCCTATTATGACGACGACGAGGGCAAGGATGTCTACAACAAGCTGAACAGGAACATCAAGCCTCACATCGCCAGCGGTCGCATTCCTCAGCCTCCCCCTCCCCCTCCCACTTCCATCGTATGTCTCACCGCCTTTTTACCTCTCCTATGCAACTAATCCTCGTCTCTATTCCCAGCGTGAATTCCTGATGCAAAACATGGAACATATCCCACCCATTGTCTACACCCTCCTCTCCTGCTGGACCCGCTTCTACAAAATTGGTGCTTCCAACATCGTCGTCTGGGACGAAGCCCATTTCGGCAAATTCGGTTCTCACTATCTCAAGCGTGAGTTTTATTTCGACGTGCACCCACCCCTCGGCAAGATGCTCGTCGGTCTTGCCGGCCTGCTGGCAGGCTACAACGGTGGTTTCGAGTTTAAGAGTGGGGAGGTTTACCCGAATGAGGTGCCGTATGTCGCGATGAGGGTTATGCTAGCGACGTTTGGTGTGGCTATGGTTCCGCTCGGGTGGTATACGGCCGTGGAGCTTGGGATGAGTTGGTGGGCTTGTCATCTGACGGCGCTTATGGTCCTTTGTGGTATGTTAGTCTTTCGCTCTCGGTCTCTCGGGTTGTTTCTGATTTGTTGGGTAGATGTTGCGTGGCTTACCATTTCTCGGTTCATCCTCCTCGACGCGATGTTGTTGTTCTTCACATTCCTTACTGTCTTTTGTTTCACAAAGTTCCATAACCAGCAGTACCAGTGCGTTTCGTGTTCTTCTCGCGCTACCTCCGCCTTAACTTTGCACAGGTCCTTCTCAGTCGACTGGTGGCTATGGCTCTTCATGACGGGCTTTTCCATTGGCTGTGTTACCAGGTCAGTTGATCATCATCATAACGGATCTTCTCCAACTCATGATGATCATCCAGTGTTAAGATGGTGGGCCTCTTCGTCACCGCTCTTGTCGGCGCATACACCATCGAGGATCTCTGGGAAAAGTTTGGTGACACTAGACTCACAGTCGTGCGTACCCTTTATTCTCTGCTCCCAGTATGGTATCAATGCTGTTACTACTATTCAGCGCGAACAAGCAAAACACTGGGCCGCTCGGGTTCTTTGCCTCATCATTGTCCCCATCCTCGTCTTCATGGCCTCGTTCAAAATCCACTTCATGGTCCTTAACCACTCCGGCCCAGGCGACGCCCAAATGTCCTCCCTCTTCCAAGCCAATCTCATCGGCAACGACTTTGCACAAAACCCACTCGAAATCGCCTTTGGTTCCAAAATCACGCTCAAAAATATGGGATGGGGTGGAGGATTGTTGCATTCGCATGTACAGACTTACCCGGTCGGTTCTAATCAGCAACAGGTGACGTGTTATCATTATAAGGATAACAATAATGATTGGCATGTGATGCCGCCTTGGGGTGCGCCGGCGTATGACCTGGAACCCGAGGTTCGGTTTTTGAAGGATGGGGATTTGGTGAGGTTGAATCATCCGTCGACTGGGAGGAATTTGCATTCGCATACTGTCCTCGCGCCTGTGACCAAGTTGAATTATGAGGTGTCTGGATATGGGAACGAGACGGTTGGGGATGTGCATGATATTTGGAGGGTGGAGGTTGTGGATGATATTAACCGGGGAAAGCTGAAACAGGAGGATAGGATTCATTCGTTGACGACGAGGTTGAGGTTTAGGCATAATCAGTTGGGGTGTTATTTGAGGGCTGCGAATGCGATTTTGCCGCAGTGGGGATTTAAGCAGGTTGAGGTGAGCTGTGATAAGGAGAATAATCCGGATGATGCGCATACCCATTGGAATGTGGAGAGTCATTGGAATGATCGATGTGCGTGGTCTGTTTTTGCTTTTTTTTTCTTGTGCTGTTATGGATGAATGTTCTCTCTTTTTTTGTAGTGCCGAAAGGAGACACCAAGTATTACAAGTCGCCTTTCCTCCGTGACTTTTGGCATCTCAATGTGGCAATGATGACTTCGAACAATGCACTCGTGCCTGACCCGGACAAAGAAGATATCCTTGCGTCCAAGCCTTTTGATTGGCCGTTCCTCCACCTCGGTTTGAGGATGTGTGGCTGGGGCGATCAGCAGCTCAAGTACTACCTCATTGGTACACCCGTGATTTGGTGGGGTGGAACGATTAGCTTGGGCGTGGGCTTGTTGACGTTTATCGTGTATATGTTGAGGTGGCAGAGGAAATATCAGGATATGGACGCGAGAGAGTGGGAACATTTTATGTATGTGGGTAAGGTGGCGTTCTTTGGGTGGTTGTTCCATTTCGGTGAGTGTCCCTGATATTTTGCTTTGGGTTGAGGATTTGGTATTGAGCAGGGATGGTAGTGCCGTTCTTGGTTATGGGTCGTGTTACTTATATCCATCACTATGTGCGTGTTTTTTTTTTTTTTTTTTTTTTTTTTTCGTTGTTTTGTGGTTGTGCTGAGATTGATTGCTGTTGTTAGCTCCCGACGTTGTACTTTTCGGTCCTCATGCTTGCACATGTTTTGGACCATTTTATCTTTACTGCACGCCGCCTCTCGGAACGCACCAAGGCTATCGCATTTGGTGTTATCGCGTTCATCATTGTTGCATGTTTCTGGTGGTTCAAAGGCGTCGCGTTTGGAATTGAGGGACCTGTGAATAACCATTGGGGATTGCGATGGCGCAAGGTGCGTATTCGTTTTAGCATCCGTTGCTATTGGGTACATACTGACTGTGCCTTCGATTAGACGTGGAATATTTATGATTAGGTTGCTCGTGCTGGTGGTTTCAAAATGAGCTGATATTGTAAAAGCTCTAAGGAGCGTAGTTTAGTCTGAGCTGAACACAAGTTTGGTTGCTCTGGGCGGATTGTTTTTCTTTCCTCTTTTGTCGCCTTATTGCCTCTTGGTCTTGGGTCCTCGGGATCATCCCGAGGACGCTCCTTTGGTATGAGACTCGTGTAAATACGGCTCACTTGGACCCATTCCGGTCTTTACTCTGTTTTGCGATCTCATCTTGGTAACTCTTTAATTATAATTCTACATTCCTTTTTTTTTCTTTTTTGGCCGGATGAGATTGTTGCTATCTTTGCATTTTGGGAGTTTGTTGTGCGTTGGGAGTGAAGATCTGGGTGTCTATTCGTGGTTGTGACCTAGTATCGGCGGGCACTGCAGGCCCAGACTTAGTGCTGCTCGCAACCGTCGACTCCGATGCCCGCTCACTAAGAGTGGTATAATGAGCGATACCATAGGAATCTCCTCTACCCCGATACAACGGGAATAATTTCAGCTCGGGATCCACTGGGATCCGAAGAAGACCCATCGCGGAGATTTATAGATCTACCGTGGATAATGGAGGGTAGAAAATGACGCTTGGCCTCGAGTTCGTTTAGTTGTGTTGATGATGCGAGGCGGTGATACTTTGATCGACGTTTCACGTTTCATGTTCAACTTGGGTATTGTGGGTCTTGATGCGAACGTGTCAAGGAGCCTGTGACATGCCTGGCGTCTACCCGTTGGCATCCCCCCCCCTGCTCTTGGAATATGTTGGTGCTCTTGACAGCTACATGTCCTTTCTTTTCACGTAGTTGAATTCGGGTGTTATTCTAATGTTAGTGCGATCAATTTGGCTCTTGTGCCGCCAGATTCCAGAAGTCGGTTGTGGACGGTGGTTCGATGGGTTGCGTTGGACGACCCCAATGGAATTTCCCCGATGCCTGGTTGTGCATTGGGTTTGACTCCATGCAAACTCTATTTGTAAATGTCAAGGTGTAACTGTCAAAGGCAAAGGATCTTGCGAGCTTTCCATACTCGCAACTGCCTCTGTTTCTGACCACTCGATCTGCAGGACGTATGTGCGAAGACGAGGTTCGGGCCTGTCTGAATGTGACGCCGGGCGCTTAGAGATTTGACAATGCTTGAGGTTGTAAATGTCATCGACGCTCTTGCTACCCTAGACAACTTTGACCCTTTACTCCGCTTGTGAAGCGGCCTTCATGAAATCAGGTGTAGGCCGACCCAAACGAGCAAACAACACCCTCAACAACACCCCACTTAACACCAGCCAACACCAGCCAGGGAGAGGATCCCGCCGAGGACCAGGGATAGACATTTACCCATTATTGCCACCCTTTCCAACCCCACTCCTCCCTGTTCCATTTCACCCTTTCGTTCCTTTGTTCCTTCCTTCCCTATCTCACACCCATGCCTTCTCATAACTTATACTTATGTTTATGCTTAATATGTTTATGGTCATATCTCCGAAGTAGCGCTTGACAGCGCCTTACATCACTTCCACACTTTCCTGCATAATTAACCCCTCTACCAGACTCCTACACATTTCCAAAGAACCTCTATCATAAGTAGATTCCACCTGCTGAGGGCGTAGATAATCTGCAGAACTAACAACAGGATTGTCACGTGAACAATGAGGATCATGGGCCAGGGTCGGTTAATTGCTTGGCTACTTGCTCATGTCGTTCTGGTATCGCCGACTCAGACTACTCCTACCGGGTCCCACTCCTGCTTTCATACATATACCTACCTGCAAACACGTAAAAAATACTCTTCACATGCCCCAGACACGTAAAGGCACGCGGTCATCCACGAAAGCCGCTGCAGAATCACCTCAAGACGTTCCCTTACCAAAGCAGCCCCGATGCCTGAAAACGAAAGGGCCAACACGTGAAGATGCAAAGGATGGTGAGCCTGAGTGCTTCTCCCGGCCTGTGCACACACGTTGACCCACGTTGACCCCTGTGAACATCCAGAAGAAGCAGAACCTCGGAGGGCAAGGAAATCTAAAGCCAAGGATGCAGACTCTCAAACATTTCTCCCGCGCGTTAACAGCCCTTGGAAGGTTGGGGCACACGTATCGGCATCTGGTGGGGTAGAGAATGCAGTCATGAATGCTGCTATTATTGGGTGCGCATGTTTCCTTGGATATCCGAATGTCACTTTTTGATGAGTTTTGTGTACTGCAGGGCCAACGCTTTTGCGCTGTTTCTTAAATCTCAGAGGAAATGGAACTCTCCTGCACTAACAGAACAAACAATAAAGTCGTTCAAAGCGAAAATGGATGAGTATAAGTATTCACCGGATGTGGTTCTACCCCATGGAAGCTATTTAATCAACCTGGGAAATCCTGACCCGTAAGTTCATCCGTTGTCCGTTAGCGAGCCGTGAACTAACGAAAATCAGAGATAAACGTGAAAAGTCCTATGAATGTTTCTTGGACGATCTCAAGAGGTGTGAACTACTTGGTCTCAAACTATACAATTTCCAGTGCGTCAATTCGACTCAACTTGGTCCTATCTTAATGTTCACATCCATATTAGCCCCGGGTCCACCGTCGGCAATGCAACAAAAGAGGAGGGTATATCTCTCATAGCCCAGTGTATCAATCGGGCTCATCGTGAAACCAAGTCCGTAGTAACGGTGATAGAAAACATGGTCAGCCTGGTAGAGTCTCAGGATACGCCGTTAGACTAATGTTTTCCGGTTAGGCAGGCGCAGGTAATGTCATCGGCGGAGACTTTGCGGATCTCGGGGGTATCATCAACCAAGTCGAGGACAAGTCGAGAGTTGGCGTATGCTTGGATACCTGTATGTGACGCTTCTCGTTGCTAAATTCAACTGTCAGCATCAATCGGTTCTTCAGGTCACTCCTTCGCCGCAGTTTGTGATTCCGGAGCCGTCTCCCAGTTATAAAGTTGATCATCGTTGCAGGGCTACGACCTACGCACGGAAGCATCTTGGAAGTGAGTGAAGTACCCCTTTGTCTATGACCCTCCTAAACGTGAAATCCTAGTGAAATGCGTAAGATGGATCTCGCCGAGGAGGATCACGCTAATTTTCTCCTCTAGTAACCAAGTTCAACGACCAAGTCGGGCTTTCGTATCTTCGTGGCATGCACCTGAACGACTCGAAGGCGGATCTCGGGTCTAAAAAGGACCGACATGAGAATATTGGATTGTGCGTCACGGCTTGCTGCACTTTCCTGGTCTCGGTCTCAATCAATGACTGTGCAGAGGGTTCCTTGGACTTGATGCGTTTCGCCATGTCATGAACGATACACGCATTCAAAACATACCTCTCATACTCGAAACTCCGAGTTTTGAACGTCCTTTAGATGTCTGGGGAAAAGAAATCGCTGTCCTGTACCAACTTTCGACTGTCACAGCCGAGTCGGAAGAAAATGAGAAGGCATTGCGCTCGGTAATTGGAGATGCACGGACAGGTGACGCGTTGGTTGATGTGATTAGGAGTGCCGTCAAAAAGGTCGAAGGGAACAGACAGGGGGGAGAGAAGGCGAAGAAGAGTCGGAAAAGAAAACGGACAGATGATAGTGAGGAGGAGGATGGCGAAGATGAGTAGTTACCACGCCAGTTTCTTCGCTTTGTGTTCCTTTGTGTTGGATATACGTCCCGTGCAATAGCAACTGCTTTGGGAGAATCATAATAGTACGCTCCAAAGCGGCAAATTCGGTTCTCTCAATCGATCCGTTCGAATCTTTGAGGAAATCCCAGCATGATGGGTAGTTCCTGTAATTTGGCGATCCCGATTTCAATCAATGACAGTATGCGTGTTGCTGAATATTATATATTCGTACTCACTCCCACTTTACCTTCAACTGTGTATTTGTGTGCGTGCCCCAGTGCTGCTTTGTATGGTGCTTGCGCACTCCAGGGTTTGGATGATCTACCTTCGGATCTGTTGGACGAGCATCGTGAGGGTACGGACGTCGGAGGTGATATGCCAGAAGTATTTTTGCTGGCCGCAAGACTGCGTCCTTGTCGCCGCGCTGCTTATACACATGAATGCCCATAGAGGGGCCGATGACAATACAGTCCGCGGCTCCGACTTTATAGTTCTCCAGACAATTCCGTTTAACCCCTTGACGAGGCATCTTGCGTTGGCTTTTATACACCATAGAAAGCTCGAGTCAGTGCCAGCACGCTCAAGAATGAAATTCCCAAATCCTTTTCGACCGGAACCTGTACCCCCTGGATTGGGCACTGGGAAGCTTATACTAGAAGACACTGCACCGTAGGTGATTGCTGCTTATTTGTGATGCTGATTCTGATGCTAAGCTTTTGTTAGACTTCTCTCAAGGTTGATATCTGAGTGGCTTTCCCCGTTCCTGCGAGCGTTTACTACCCCTAATCTACTGACGTCTGTTAGACTTCTGGGAGCTGCCAAATCCGCACCTCACTGGTTCCATCAGTGATCAAGTTGAACAAAACCTCTACGCTAGATGCCGTCCCGACAGACGCCCTCGACATCTAAGCTATCAGTTCCCCGACGCCCAAAATGACATTCATGACGACACCAACAACATAGAAAAAGCTCAACCTGATTCAGAAAGCAAGCTTCGTGACTTCCCTGATTCTGGTGCTGCACATACTCCTGTCGAGTTTATCGAGGACACTGGAAAGTCAAAGCAGGATAATCAAACTAAACACTCCAGTCGTGAGAAGCCAAAGTCCGCATATGACCAGTCTCTGTTCAAAGCCATATTTAAGACGTTCTTAAACCGGATATGCCTCGCTGGGATATTAAGATTTGTTCCGGTGTGCCTCGGGTCCTTAGAAACGCGGAAATCCATCTGACGACGTGGTCGAAATACCCTCAAGACTATGTTCCCCCTCCTGACCAAGGTTCTCTTACCTTGGTTGACGGAGTCTTACATATGGATCCGTACGACTGAGCAACAGCATTTTGCGCTCGGGTTGAAGCAGCCGTGGGGCCTTGGATATGGTATTGGACTTGCAATTGGATTATTCGTCAGGCAAGGTATGTAGTGTCTTCCAAACCAAATTCCTTTACTTTCGTTCAACTCTAGAAGCAGCAAGTTTGGTAAGTCTCAGGGTGCCTATTCCAGAGAGGGCCACCACGATGAACCATGATGTTTGTCTTACTCAGATCGTCATGAAGTACTTGGGCATATTCGACCAGCCATTGATAGCTTAAAGGCATAAGAAAAGGGCACGGCTTGTAAGATGAATACACTCACATTCAAAGATGTCCCTAAAGACGAATTCATAGTCATGGCGATCAATGAGAGCTATAGTTGGGCCGAACTCCTCGATGACAGCAAAAAGACGGAGCTCTTAGTCCTCTCGGTAAAAAGCAGCCAAATGTTTTTGAGTTGCTGTAGAGGGCAGATCGGCAGAAAACCATACATCGGGGAGATGTTGTAACACCCAGTGCGCATCATCGCGAGATGCCTTCTCACAAATGGTTTTGATCAAGTTTGGCTCAGACGGCCGAGATTGTGCGGGTCGGGAGAGCTTGACTACACAAGGTTAAGTTTTTTCTCCAACCGTTGCATCAATTCTGGTCTTTTTTCCGACTTTTCTTTTTCCATATATCTGCAGCATTCCGTTTCACATATGGTAGAACTAACCTCAAACGGGCCATTTTATGAACATGCGACCCAACTGGACGTATACTTTTGATCGGATTGTGTAAATTCTGCCGTAACGTTGTCACGTGATCTGTAACAATCTTTCGCGTGTACATCCCGGCTCCTCTGGGAAACGCCCTAGCCGGTCCGTGTGCGTGAGGAACGTACATTTGGGGCCCTTATTAGCGATAGATAGATTACATGTTGCATGCCGACATCGTTCACAGAGAGCTACTATCTCTGCCATGCTACAACGCCGTTCATACACGATTGCTGTCTTGCCTGGCGATGGTATTGGTCTTGAGGTAATGCCTCCAGCCTTGCGTTGCCTCGAGGCAGCGGCCAAGCGGTTTGGTTTCCAATTGGACTTTCGCCATTACGATTGGGGGTCATGCACCTACTATCGTAAGCACGGTACAATGGTATCCAAAGACTGGAAGGAGTTATTGCGGGCGTGTGATGCGATATATTTTGGGGCAGGTATGTCGAACATGTTGTTCACCCGGAGATTGAAGCTTAAGATTCAGTCACCTAATTGCTTATCATCCAGTGGGAGATCCCGCCACAGTACCAGATCATATATCCTTGTGGGGCAGCATTCTACTGTTCCGACGAGAGTTTGACCAGTACATCAACTTGAGACCATGTCGCCTCGTCCCCGGTGTCACGTCTCCCCTGGCGAACAGAGAGGGAGAAATATCGACTTTGTCACTGTGCGCGAGAATACCGAAGGAGAGTATAGTTTCATCGGTGGTCGCATCTTTGAAGGAACGGAGAGAGAGACCATGATACAGAACACCGTCTTTACTCGAATAGGAGTCGACCGAGTCATCCGCTATGCCTTCGAGCTCGCCAGGAGTCGACCCGCGAAAAGGCTCACGTCCGCTACCAAGTCCAATGGCATATCTATTACGATGCCGTATTGGGACGAAAGAGTTGAAGCTATCGCGAAGGAATATCCTGACGTGACGGTCGACAAATATCACATTGATATCCTCTGCGCCCATTTCGTCTTGCGGCCCCACATCTTTGATGTCGTCGTGGGCTCGAATCTGTTTGGAGACATTTTATCCGATCTAGGACCTGCGTGCACAGGGACCATTGGCATTGCTCCTTCCGCCAACCTCAACCCGTCATCCAAGCGTAGCGATCCCGATTGGTGTCCTAGCCTCTTCGAACCCGTTCACGGGAGTGCGCCTGATATTGCGGGAAAGGGAATAGCGAACCCTGTGGGTATGATTTGGGCAGGACAGATGATGTTGGAGCACCTCGGAGAGATGAAAGCTGCTAAAGCGATGATGCTTGCTATAGAAACAGTGTTGAAGGAGGGTAGGGAGGCACAGCTTCGAGGGGAGGGAGACTTGTTAACACCCGACATGCTGGGAAATGGGACAACTGAAGGGCTTGGCTCGGCTATCGAGAAGATGATTGAAAGAGTGACTTTGTAGATTGAGTAGAAGTAGTTGGCAAACGGCTGATATGTCACGGAGATGGAAGTACGGATGTGGGAACCTGGAACAAGCGCTTGGGCGCCAAATGTCAGACTTACCCATGGAATTTGTCACGCGTTGACAGCCATCTTGATGACGAGCACACAGCCTCCACAACACGCACCTCGATGCCAGACGTCTTTTTTCCTTAGCGTCCGGGACGTGCACATTGTCACTCTTCCCTAATGAATTTAGAAACCGTTAACAGCCAAAGGTACGATTCCCTTTGCTTGCTGCTCCCATGTCGATTCACCCTGACTTCCCCAGTTTGTGGCATGTTACAGGTGGGTCGTTACGAGTCGTCTCCATGCCCCACTCTCAAGCCAAATTGGACAGTTGTGCGGACTCACGGTCTGCGACTAATGCGCCCGGAGAAGTCCTGGCGTCCCATTGTAAGACTGGAGGTCGATAAACATTACGTTTATGAAGCGGTTCTGGGATGTGACGGCCAGAACGTGAACATGAAGGAGACTTTTTCCTTGTGCGTAATCATTTCTCCATAATAGAATGTACTCACCTTTTGTTTGTAGCGAGGATGCTGATGGAAACTCTATGCTAGACATCAGAGTATACTGTCAATCCCAAACAAAGAAAAAAGGGAAACGGAAAAAGGAGGTCGCTGCCTCGGTCGGTCATCCTTTAGGCCAATTGGTAAAGAAACAGGCTTTGGAGAAGAGTAAGTTCTCCTTTTCCCTGCTCGACATCACCCCCTCATCTCCTCTGGAGTAGAGATCGAGCTTCGCCTACAATGCCAGACGCAAAATAAAAATACCAAAGCAAGCCGCGGAAAGCCCCAGAACGGTGCCACTGTGATCCTGCGGATCCGGCCTCCTCCTTCTTTTGCGTCGTCTTCCAGAATACAGGAGGAAGAGACACCGAATGCCTATGCCTCGGACACGGAGCCATGTATGGTACCCTTGCGTTATGTGATTCGACCTGCTGATCACACTCGTTTCAGCTCTCACTCTTACAATGCCACCCACTCCCCTGGATTCTCCCCCTCCTTCACCTCTGTCACCTGTTGCTCCCCAAGGACTCCGTCGTCGCCGAGTAAAAGGCTATGCTATCTATTCTGACGAAGAGCCTTGTTCCAGTGGTGGTGAAGAAGAGGAATGCAGGCAACCTCTTAGTTTCACTCACCTTGCGGAAAACGAGGACAAGGGCCTTGACTTGGTACCCGCACAACACGAATCGATACCTAAGCGCTCAGCTATCGCGTATGCGTTCGAGTCCGTACATACGTGGATTGCGGCTTCGGTCCTTCCACAATATACCCAGGAAATTAAGGTCCCACCAGCTCCCATGAACTTTGCTGAGCGCATGGTCTCCGCATTCACCTTCTACGGCGAATTGAAAGAGGCAGGCACGGAATCAGACTATGAACCTGTCTTTGAGCGTTTGCAAAGGGAGTGGCAGTACGCTGGTGGACTGGTGAGTCTCTCCCTCTTTTCCTGTCCATATCGACTGAGTTGGGGTGTAGCTCGCTGCTCTTGCCGCTGTGAATGCAGCTGTGTTTGCGATTTCACCAGATTCTCTCTTCCAAATTCAACCTTACGCGCTAAGCGCCATTGCTGCGAGTAGCATCGCTTCTGGCCTTGGCATGGCGATCGATGCATGGTTCCTTTTCCGATACAACTGGGTCGACTTGAGAACATTCATTGTACGCCGGCACTCCTGTCTTCACAGCTTAATGTTGACACATCCTTTTTACAGTATCGTGCTCGAGATGTCTACGGTTCCTACTTTTTCTTCGCACTGTCTGCTCGGATGCCTGCGACGTGCATGCTCATTTCTGCATTGTCTCTGATGGCCTTCCTTGGCTTCGTCGCATTCGAGGTTTGGCCTGGGGGCGTGGTGGTGGTATGCTTCTTTGTAGGCGTAATCATGTCGCTGCAATTCCTTGTCTATGGCGCACATTGGTTCGCCAAAAAAGTTATTGCAGGAGGCAAGGCGAGCAAGGACGGTATGGTGATGGCTGTTCGAAAAATGACACAGACATCAACAGTATGACAGTTTGACGATCTCAGCGTATTGGCATGTGTGTCAAGGACCGGTTTACAAGGACATACCCTCATCGCATTGTTAATAGGGCTCGTCGCACGTTGATCCTGTCCTTCATAGCATGTGTATGTCAGGACGCCTAATATATCATTTGGGACGACTAATGGAATATCGTCACAGCAAACTAGGCCAATCTAATTATCCATCTTCGAAGAGTCGTTATGAACATTCATCAGTGTTCTCGTCATTTTCGAGCGACAAAATCTTTTAATCATGTGGACACTTTGACCTCGATAATCTCTTTATCTTCGGAAATTATTGGGGTAAACCTGTCGCGTGAAAAACGATGTATTAGGGCAACTCTTGAGCCTATGCCTTGACTAGCGGACGATCTTCAATTAGCATCACTTAATCTACCAGGTCCCGCTGGTGATTTCCTCAGAAGCTGTCTACATCCTCGCATTGACAAATTGATATCAGTTCACGGCCCTAAAATTCGAGGCCCGAAACCTAGTTGACAGTGAATGTTGCGTCGAGCCCTAGTACCAAAGTTCCAATGCCAGTTAGAAAACCTTCATGACAAATTGGATTGCGCATCCAATTACTGCAAACAATGGGACAGGATGGGATGCAGCCTTGGCTGTGGCACTAATATGGATCCGAGCAAGTAACCACAGCGATATTCTTCCTTAAACCAAGGTTTTCATTCTTGGGGACGGGTTCTAGTGCTGGCATTCATCGCACTATGAAGTTATCTGCTGGTCTCATTGCCTTGACTCTTTTCATGTCGGCAGCCGTCCCAGCTCTCGCTGACGTTCCACTTTATCGTCATTGTAGGGGTACAAACTAGACTGGAGAAACGGGTATGTAACATACGTCTGTTCCTTCGGGGTTGTATCCGAGTTGTCGGTGACGTCGACTCCTCCATAGTTTGCGCTGCTGGCCCATAGTGTTGTGAGAACAACAAACGTCCTACAGCGGAACGCAACTATGAAGAAGGGGGGGTGCGAGTACGACTGCGTCCATCGGTCGTTCTAAGTTCCGAGAGCCCGACGCTAGCCCAAGAGCCTGAAGAGAGCGTACCGAATCGAGGCCACCGAAATGCAGGAATCACCGAGCCAGACAGAGACGGGGAAGCCCGAAGGGGATCCTGTTTCGAATCCAGAGGAGAAGGATCTGGCGTGAGCGAGGTAGAAATGAGAGAAAGTGCGCAATAGATTACTGAGTGCGTCGAGAGTATAAACGAATGTCTGCAAGTGTCCGGATGACTACCCAAGTGGAGTGCCGGTCCGGCTCGTAGGGTTGACTGCATTTCCATGAAAACAGTGGTGCTCGGAGATCTCGGATTTGAACTTGATGAGTTTCACGAATGTCACAACGCTGATTTTGGAGCCGATAGGTATGGGGGAACATCGTCCCCATGCGTTCTAAATCACTCACCAATTCATTATCGAACAACTAATCGTAAACGAGGGCAGGTCTGAACTACCTTGTTTATGCCAACGTTCGATATGATGAACATTGCAGTCCATTCTTGTTGGATTGTTGCCTGGTCAGTTGATGAACCAAGAACAAAAGCAGCTTGTAGAAAAATACGCTTTTCGGGGTTAGGTTACCGGCGTGAGACTGCGGTGATAAGACAGCATGTGTCAGGCAAATTGGCAATTTGTCTGCGGCATTCTCGCTATCACGAGTTGCCTAGGAGAGTTAGTTTGTTCTCAACTTGAGACGTCATATAATGCTCGGTTCGGTACTTTGTTTTACCGTTTCCACCACCCACCATCTCAATGTCCCCAGACGTCCCCCAGATTCCAGATACCAGTCTACCAACTCTTTCCGCCCTCAATGCCGCCGTTCCATCCGACCTTGACGCTCGACGAGTGGCTCAGGACTGGTTCTCTGCCTTCTCAGGCGCCATAGAGTCCCAAGACCCACAAGCCGTCTCCACACTTCTCCTGCCCGACTCCTTTTGGCGTGACATGCTTTCTTTAACATGGGACTTCCGTACCTTTCACGGACGAGACAAGATTACTCAATTCCTCAAGGATCAGCTCCCAGTTGTCAAGATGCGAAACATTCAGCTCAGAGACGACTATTTGGGTCTTCTACAGCCTTACCCCGACCTCGCATGGATCAACACCGTGTTCGACTTTGAGACGGACGTTGGTGTCGGGTTTGGTATCATTCGTCTCGTACCAACCCAGACGGGTGATTGGAAAGCGCATGTTGTGTATACCAATCTAGAGGATCTCAAGGGTTTCCCAGAGAAGGTTGGCGCTTTGAGGAATCCAATGCCTAACCATGGGCTATGGGAGAAAGAGAAGCAAAAGGCAGCCGAGTTCGAGGATGCAAATCCTGCAGTGTTGATTATCGGTGCTGGTCAGAGTGGACTCGATGTGGCCGCGCGCTTGAAGGCTCTCGGAGTTTCTGCTTTAATCGTAGAAAAGAACCCGAGGATTGGAGATAATTGGAGGAACCGATACGAAGCGTTATGCTTGCACGATCCAGTCTGTACGTCTTTCTGACTGCACATCCTAGCAGAAATCTCATTGGTAACCATAGGGTATGATCATATGCCATACATGCCGTATGTATTATGCGACCTTCAAGTTGTTCAACGTCTCACCCTGACTCATTGCAGATTCCCGTCTACGTGGCCTGTCTATACGCCTGCTCTCAAGCTCGCCAACTGGCTCGAGTATTATGCAGAGGCCATGGAACTTCCCGTTTGGACGTCTTCCAATATTCTATCTGCATCCCAAGACGAGAATAACAGATGGCATGTAAAGATCAAACGCGGCAATGGAACGGAACGTGACTTCATCGTGAACCACTTGGTATTTGCGACCGGTATTGGTGGAGGTGCTGTCAGATCGTATCACTATCCTGGGCTTGTTCGTGACCTGTTCATTCAACTTGGCGAATACCACAGAGATGCTGATTTATATCCACCACAGGACAAATTCAAAGGGGAGCATCTCCACTCTACAGAGCATAAACGTGCATTAGACCACGCTGGAAAGAAGGTAGTAATTGTTGGTGCTTGTACTTCTGGTGTGTCATGAAGCCCAACGTACCATTCCTTCCAACTTATACGTGTTAGCCCACGACATCGCTGTCGATTACTACAACCATGGCATCGGCATGTGGTCTTTTTCTCACATTGAATCTAACATAAACTGCTCGTAGACGTTACGATGGTGCAGCGTGGACCCACATATGTCATGTCCTGCAAGAATGGCTGGGACGTCATTTTCAAAGGTGAGCGTTAACGTCTTATTTCACAATTCAGATTGAAGGACGATATATCATCCCAGGCCTCTATTCCGAGGATGCTCCACCTATAGAAATCGCAGATAGACTTAATGCATCGTTCCCGCACTTCATGGCTATTGAGTTTTATCAACGCAAATCCAAGGACATCGCCGAGCTCGACAAGTATGCTTGTTGCTCTCTCGTCTTCTCACTCCATTTGTTTATTCGCCTTCTCGTAGAGATCTTCTCGATGGACTGCGTAGTGTTGGGTTCAAGTTGTCGGACGGTATCAAGGGAACTGGATTTGGTTTGTTGGCATGGATTAAAGCTGGCGGATATTACCTTGGTATGTGCTCCACTTGCTTGAAGGACTGGTCGCGGATGGCTAACTCTGTGTTAATAGACACTGGCGCATCCCAGCTCATTATCGATAAGAAGATCAAGCTCAAAAATGATAGCACCCTCTCAGAGATCACCGAGACGGGATTGAAGTTTGAAGATGGTTCAGAGTTACCCGCAGACGTTATCGTTTTCGCTACTGGGTACGTGACAGAACGTTCAACTCGGCATGTAAACTGATTCTGTATGCGAGATAGCTTGGGAGATGCCCGAGGAGCGATTCGTAGCGTCTGTGGTGATGACGTAGCCAAGAGGTTGAAACCGATCTGGGGATTGAACTCGGAAGGTGAGCTAAATGGCGTCTGGACGGATTCTGGTGTCCCCAATTTATGGAATATGATGGGTAAGTCCGCGTACGAGCCTATTAGCTAGACACTGATAATTGTCATAGGCAACCTTGCGTTGTGCCGCTTCCACTCGAAGCACATTGCACTGCGTGAGTATTCAAACCACCAGAATATGAGGCAGAACCTGATATGTTTTTGTATACAGAGATAAAGGCTATGGAGGAAGGTCTGTTTGGGAAACGCTATAGCTCTCGGGAAGAGTGATAGATACCGTCA
This sequence comes from Podaxis carcinomalis, assembly GCA_018524395.1. Lineage (NCBI taxonomy): Eukaryota > Fungi > Basidiomycota > Agaricomycetes > Agaricales > Agaricaceae > Podaxis > Podaxis carcinomalis. Next base: position 37,640 of record JAEUWJ010000264.1, read on the forward strand.
TCTTCAACCATCACCACTGCTCAACACTACGTTTTTACCTGATTCTTAGATTGTTACTTGAATACAATGGACAAAGTCATTCGTACCTCCTATCGCATCGACACATTGAGTTGCCGCGGAAATGGAGTGAGTTAAAGGCGCTTCTTTGACTGTCCCTACAAGATATAGCATTTTCAACGTTCAGTAAGCGAATCGAGGTAAGTTGAACAAAGCAGGTGTTGCTAGTGTTTCAATACCGGAATCAAGTTAATCAAGACGATACTCGGACAGAGCGTAGAACAAACACAAATTTGATTCAACAGGCACCAACCTTTTTTATGTACACGTTCGGTAGAGAAGCAGACGACTAACCGTGCACACAAAAATAAAAAAAGGAAAAAAACGACATACTAGAATAGCTGCACACGGAAACAGGGAAAAGGTCGCCTACCATCGTCCGATCACAAGCAAGGTACAAAAAAGTAGTGAAACGGAGAGGGAACAGACGAGTGAGGAACGTGGTACTAACGATTTCCGAGTTGGCGTTTGTTGCAAAAAGAGAAACTTTATGATGAGTGCTCTCCGGTTTCAACAAGAAGCTGATGATAGAATAGGACGGACTGGTGAGGCCACGTCTTCCAACCTATCGCAAAGCATGAGAACAACTTTGAATTAACGAGCAGGATAAGTACGAACATTGCCGCTGAGTCGGTGTCTATAAGAAATCTTCCGCCCTTGCGCGTTTCTTGCCACGAGGCTCATCTGGAGCAGCGGCGGTGGCGGTGGCGGTGGCGGGAACGGACACTGCATCAGTCATCTTGGGATAATAATACTTTGGATGTATAGCTCGGTGCTCCTCCTGTCCACAGCCATGAGGAAAAAGAAATACCAATACAGACATCAAAAACGGTCCGCACCGGTGAAAAGTTGGGATCTGTCCACTTGAGCTCGGTGGGCTTCTTGACCTCTGGAAGAGTCTGTGCGAAAGCGGGATTGGGAAGCGTCAGCTGCGGAGGTTTCGATTGACCTTGTGCTTGTGGAGGGTTGGCGCCACCAGTGGTAGGTGCGGCTGGTGGGGGTGCATTAGGTGACACACCAGCAGCACCAGTGGAGGAAGGCGCACCAGGAGGAGGTGGTGGTGGGAAGGGTATTTGAGGGGGTGGGGAGGCTGACGACGAGGTCTGGAGGGTGGCGGGTACAAAGTTAGGTGGAGGCGGCGGGGACGCACCGGGAACGCCAGGTGGAGGAGAGAATCCGGNGGGGGGGGGGGGGGGGGGGGGGGGGAGGGGGGGGGGGGGGGGGGGGGGGGGGCTGGCGCCGGGCGGGAAGGGGGGTGGAGCTCCAGGAGGAAAGCCTGGAGGAAATGGGAAACCTGGAGGGGGTGGACTGTATGTAGGGCAGTTGAGCACAAAAATGCACGATGGGTGGGCAAAAAAGTCAACTTACCCAGGAGGTAGACCTGGGGCGAAGGGGGGGAATGGTGGGGGCGGGCCCGGTATACCTGGAGGGGGCGAGGCACCGGGAGGGAAGGGTACGGGAGGCGACATGCCTGGAACAGGCGGTATTGGGACAGGCGGAGCAGTGTAGGTCTGCGCAGGAGCACCATAGACGACTGCGCCGGAGGGCGTCTCTGGGGTAGTGGATGTCGCGGGTTCAGGATTGTTGAGACCCATGAGAGCCTTGTGGGCTTCGAGCTGGGCCTTGAGCTCTTCCTCTGACATGGGCCTGTTCTCGATCTTGGGACGTTTGGCTTGAGGCTGTGAGATTGTGCCAGCGGCGAGACCGAGCTCGATTTCCTTTCTGCGTTTGTAGTCTGCAACATCGGGTGCAGGAATACCTTCCATACCGAATATTTCTACCTCGTATCCATCGCGACCTGGAAGAGCGTTTTCAATGCGCGGAAGACTAGAAGGAGCGGTGAGTTTGAGGGATAACATTGATGGGGAGATAAAGCGTACTTTTCTGGTTCTAGTTTGTGCACCTGCTGGATGTGAACAGCAAGACCACCTGCAGTGTTGAGCCTACGGGGACACATGCCGCATTTAAAGTGCTTGGCCTTCTGGTGCTGCATGAGGACTGGGATGGGTGAGCACAAGCATATTTGAAAGGAAGAGGTAAAATGGACCTTTTTCGTCCTCAAACTCGCGCTCACAATACCAGCACCATGGTCGGAGCAGCTATAGGGCGGTGAGTTGCACGATTTTTTTGTGTGGGCGAGGGTGGGACTAACCTGCTTGTTCTTTTTCTTTCCCATTGTCGTCGATGTTGGTCGGTAGCAAAGAGCGGAATGCACGTGAGTCTCACAGTCATCATTACCTTCCCACGCTTCTATTTTACACGCATGATTATCTAATACAACACTTTGCTGAGACGCTGGACCTCGTTGAGTAGAATATCGCCCTGTTTCACCACCTGCTCATACTGTGCGCTCTTCAGCGATGGCCGCGTTGTCTCCACAATGCCGTTGACCTTGTCTATGGAACAATGCAGCCGGCCGTTGGCAATAAACCGGGAGAGTTCACTGGAAAAATAATCAATTAAATGGATGGAGGCATGATGTCACCGGGAGCGCACTTGTCAATGTACTCGACTGTAACGCCAAAGGCTGCAGCCAGGCTGTCCAAGGTGAGACTGCGATACGACTCGAGAAGCTGGATATAGGCGAGTATGCGCATCTCCCGAACATAGTAGCGTGCATGAGGGGAGAGGATGCGGGAGGGAAGGAGGTGGGTTTGTTCAAGCGTAGCTGGATCGAATGTTGGGTGTCGCTTCGGCAAGAGAAAAAAAGAGGACGTACCAAGGGCAGAAAAAAACTTGTCGTAACGACAGTTGTAGAGGCTCTTGATGAGGTCGCCGAGGACGGGATTTTCAGGCAGGATCTGGTTGACCTCGGGAGCACCGATAATCTTTTTCTTGAGATCGACGCGCTTGAGGGTAAGGGTATTGGAGATGACGGTAAGGGTAACAAAGTCGTTGTAGGAGATGAGTTCGGTGGCGGTAAAAGTGGAGAGGGCATCGAGCAAGAGTTCACCACCGCGCTTGAATTGACGGATGGAGAGGAGATGGAGGCCGTTGTAGACTTTGAGGCGGTTACGGCGGTCCCAGTCTCCGCCTTTTTCAATCAATCTAAGAATGAGGGTCAGAGTGGTGGTGGGATAGGGGATGGGGAAGAGGAGACGGACTCGTCGGCCTTGGTGACATAGGTGTTGATCAGATCATGGTCGCCAAAGAAGAAACCAATGCGGACGAGGGTGAGAACGATGTCTATTCGAGATCCCAAGCCAGGAGTCTTTTCGAGTGCCAGTTTCTGAGCCTCTATTGCGCGGTCCTAGTCAAGTTAGGAGATAGCTGTAGTGATACAAGGGCTGGCACACTTTGTCACCGATCCTCGTGAGATAGTTTGCGCGAGCCTTGAGAGCGTCCGAGATTTCAGATTCGCCCTCGGTCTTTTCAGCCTCGGCGAGTCGCTCGTCCAAGATCTTGAGCTCATCCTCGTTGGCCATTTCTAGAGAATCGAGAAGAGCGTTGTCCAGGGGAAGTACGGATGTTGTCGAGGTTATTGAGCGATAGTACGGGGCCATCTCTGCGAAACAGGTGAGTACGTGCATTCATTGATGCGAACGATGCAGTATACGGTCTGTACGGATGCCGTCGAGGAGTTTTGAACGGGCATCTGGGTGCTTGTCCTTGAAAGCATTGTTGGAAAGGACGAAGAGATGCTGGGGAAGGGCGAGATTTGGGATGGGAAGGACAATGTCGTCGGCCATGGCTGCTCACAACGATGGATATTATGAGAGGTGATTAAACCACTGACGCGTCCCCTTGGTTCCCACGCCTCGACATTTATCCTCCACCACCCATGTCCTCCTCAGATCTCCTCGCCCAGGCCGAGGCAAACCCTGCCCAGGCGCAGCAGATTTACACACAGATCCTTGCAGGCAGCCCAAACACAACAGATCCTCAGATCCTCCGCGACAAGGAAACGGCTCTCGTCAAGCTTGGCGAGCTCTACCGTGATCAAAAGTACGCACCAGCCATCTCTCCCCCTCATATATGCTGACCCTTGCCCAGAAATGCATCTGCACTCGCAGACGTGATCACTCTTTCCCGCTCCTTCATGTCTTCGACGGCAAAGGCAAAGACCGCCAAGCTCAGTACGTCACCTAACTGACCCCAACATTCAATCTAATCTTGGTGCTAGTCCGAACTCTGCTCGACTTTTTTGCCGCAATTCCCGACAGCCAGGATATTCAGATCCGCACTCTCACAGATAATATTGCATGGGCAAAGGCAGAGAAGCGTGTCTTTCTCAAGCACAGTCTTGAAACTCGTCTCGTCGGCCTGTACGTCTTCTTTATCTGCTATACCCCCACCGTAGCTTCAATTTCTACAGACAACTAGAATCTCAACAATTCCAACCCGCACTTGCCCTGATTGATAATCTCCTCACCGAGCTCAAGCGTCTCGACGACAAGATGATTCTCACCGAAGTCCATCTCCTCGAGAGTAGGGTCTATCGCGGAATCGGAAATCTCCCAAAAGCCAAGGTACGCTATCCGATTCCTGGGCCCTCGGTCCTTTATCCATTCATTCCAGGCCGCTCTCACATCCTCCCGAACCGCTGCCAATTCAATCTACTGCCCACCCGCTCTCCAAGCCTCTCTAGATCTACAATCCGGCATCCTTCATGCCGAGGACAAAGACTACACCACTGCCTACTCCTATTTCTTCGAGTCTTTCGAAAACTTGTCCTCCCAAGGTGACGATGGTGCCCTCGACGCTCTCAAATATATGCTTCTCTGCAAAGTCATGCTCAACCTCGTACGTGCCCAGCCGCCCACCACCCAATTCTCCGCCAACCTGATCTTTTTCGCAGCCAGAAGATGTCACCTCGCTATTAACTAACAAACTGGCTGTCAAGTATGCGCACCTACGAGAAGTCGAGAGCATGCGCGCCATCGCCCGAGCTCACCAAGAACGCAACCTCGCCGATTTTGAAAAGGCCCTCTTCGACTACAAGCACGGTGCGCCACCGCGAGTATTTATATCCAGCTATGGTCTTATTCACTCCTACACTTTAGAACTCTCTTCCGACCCCACAATTCGCTCCCACCTTGCCGCCCTGTACGACACACTCCTCGAACAAAACCTCCTCCGAATCATCGAGCCCTACTCTGTTGTTGAAATCTCACACGTCGCATCCCTAGTGGGGCATAGTCAACAAGCTGTTGAAGCCAAGTCGGTACTTTGTTTCCTCCCGTTCGTTCCGCTCCTGATGATTGTTGTAGACTGTCGCAGATGATCCTTGACAAGGTGTTCCACGGTGTGCTGGACCAAGGGCGAGGATGTCTATTGGTATACGACGAGCCTGAAGTCGATGTATGCTTTCCTATATTGCGCGTCTTGTTCTGCCTACTGACCCTTCTCAGAACACCTACGGCGCTGCGATTGAGACCCTAGAGCAAGTTGGCAAGGTAGTCCAGTCGTTGTATGCCAAGGTACGTTGCCTAGCTCCGCTTCTACGAGTAGTTGCTTATGGCGCCTTTTTGGGTAGACTGTAAAGATAGCATAAACGATCATTTTTGTATTTCTTAGCGGCAATGTAATAAAGGGTCGAACGAGTCATTTGTGGGAAGTGTTGTTAGAACTCGGGCTACGAACTGCGAAAGCGATCTCCTCTAGGCAGTGGGCTGGAGAATCACAATTCCGACCTAACGAAAAGAAGGCACAAGACAACCTAGTCCGTCATCCCAATGTGTCATTTCATCACGTCTAACAGGACTCAGATGTAGAGACAGTAAGTCGAATGGTGCGTTTCCCGGTCTATCGTACTTCATTCAATGATACCTTCAGGTCGATCACCTCGAGAGGAGGCTACGGAAACAGCCTAATCCAACCGAGACCCACAGCTTTGCCCTTCCTGGAGTGACCGCTGAGGACGACCTCGCCGACCAGCTTGTACGCTTTTTTCACTACTTTCCCCAAGAAGGCCTCGCCCCAGTGATCCAGTCAGGACCGCTTATAGTTTGTCACGCGCATCTACCTCCCATGTTTCATAGCTGCTAGTTGTGTTCCTGGGTATCAACGATTGCGGATGCACCGAGTTGGAATCTATTGTCGCGAGCTGCTCAGAGTTTACGTGAGAGCTGGAGCCAGGAACAATCCTGTGAGACAGCTGAAAAAACGCGTCTCCTGATCATATGAAGGTTAATTGAAAGTGCTCTTTGAGACGAGTTTGACGAGTTCAAGAAATCATGTTTTGACCGACAATCTCCCTAGGTAGTTACAACATTGGCTATCACATATCATGCACCCCTCGCTCCGAGTAAACGAACACAAAGAGGTCCGTAACATACCCTACTAGTTTTCCCTACGCATAGCAATGGCTTCCATTATCTTCTCGCGTCGACTCTCCGCGGTCTGATGTGTACCACCCGGATAATAACCTTTGTAGTACGTCTCGAGGTCGTCATCAGAAAGGGCAGAAAGCGCAGCACGGAACACAATTGGCGGAAGATTGTACTGGACCCTAGTCAGAGCAGAATATCACAACTGAAATGGCACTCACCGGCTCTTCAGTTGGATCATCACCGTTTGCAAAGGGCATAACTTCGTGTTCTACAGCCCAACCGGTTGTTCTTGACTGATTGTGCAACTGTTGAACATTGAAATGAGGTGCATGCGGAGCAAAGAAAAGCAAATGCTCACACGTGCTGAGACACGAGCGACCTTTGCAATTTTCCGAGTTAAAGTTTGTTCAATTGCTCGGATATCTCGATCAATATCTCGACGCATGGTATTGAGCTCATCACGGAAGGAATTTTTGAGGTTCTCAAGAACTGCCTCGAGCCAGGGAGGTGCCGCGTCGTGATCTCGATCAATATCTCGACGCATGGTATTGAGCTCATCACGGAAGGAATTTTTGAGGTTCTCAAGAACTGCCTCGAGCCAGGGAGGTGCCGCGTCGTGGTGGCCCGCCACTATTCAGGTCATCAGTTCAAAGTTCTGCAGGTGGTCTGTTTCAAACATATCGAGAAGGTAGTGCCATTCGTGAAGTCATTCACAAGATCCATCCGGCTGACGGATGTTGGGTTACGACCCGGAAGGGGGGTTGAGGCCAAAATATTCTGGAAGAGACGTACAGGAGGCATTGACAATGTCGCTCTGAAACACAGGAGCTTGGGCGAAATCACCTTGAGAGGGTGGGTCGGCTGACGCGGGTGGAATAGATACCACGCTCTGACCAGTAGCACTAGAGGAAACGGGGGCCATGGTGGTGGTGAGTTACGATGTGGCAGCAAGACCTTCGCCAACCCTTTTTCAACTGGCAGCACGTGGACTTCCCACAGTAATTCAAATCGATACTCTAAGACGAGAACGGGTGTGGCGCCGATGTGAGTAGTATCACAGGTTGCGACACACGAGAACTCAAAGAGGCGACCGTTCAAGTTAAATCGTATTCCAGTCCGGCTCTATCCTATGAAAGTACTGGCCGTTTTATGTTTGGAAGAGAGGAGAGGATTTTTGTTAAACAGAAGTAAAGACAAATATAGAAGACAGTAGATGACCGTGACAATACCCCCACATAAGCCCTCCGGACGTCATTGCAAGCTGACGTGACATTTTAGTTGAAGTCCAATAAATTGTGTTCAGGCTCCTGTTCCTACCTTGGGTCCCTTCTAGCATCGTAATGTCATTGGTTCCTCCAGCTGAGTTGTTGGCGGAACTGAGGGGGCTGGGTACTGCTCACAGTGGCTGTACATGATAGACATAGTTCTAGGCATAAAAATCTAATAACCAGGTTTCAGTTATGAGAAATGTCAGGTGATCTCTGTTTAAAAAGGTGTCACTGGCATCGTCGGAAGCACAAGCAGCATGCAGTACAATTACTGTACTAGCAGTCACTTCTCCAGTGATATCCAGACCACCCAGGACGACTATGCGCCATATCTCCGACACAATGCTGAACACGCAAAGCGCATGTCCTTTGAAGACTTTCTAGATACGGTCTGTGGGTGCGACGAGAAGTGGGAAGACTCCCGAAAAAACCTTTGGGATGAGATAACCACAGATTCTAAACTCACATGGATGGTGCAACAATATCAAAAGGCTGCCAGTGAGGCGAGCCACTACGCCCCATTCGTTNTATGAAACATTGTGATCAATCAGCATGTCTAAATATAGATGAGACCATAACATGAACTGAACGTGAAAGTTCAGTTCAGTTCAAGTTCAGGTTCACGGGCTGAGGCGACGTTTGGTTCATGGTTCAGCAAAATGCTGAGGGTGTGAACGTGTTCGAACGCGTTCGAACGCATCCGAACACAGCCAAATAGCCCAAAGTTCTTGGGCTTGAGAGTATAGCACAAGGTGTG
>JAEUWJ010000270.1:0-26793 GCA_018524395.1 Podaxis carcinomalis
GAAGGGTCAGAGTACGAGGGGTCTAGTTTAGAATTATCTAGTGGGTCTGATATTTAAAGCGCGCAAAATACACACAAGCAGTGACTGGTTAAGTCACGAAAACCGTGAAGCATCGTGTTTCGTTTGGCGAGAATGGCAACTTGTGGGAACATGTTTGGCACGTGGGTGTCCGAATGATGTTGTGATGTCAACTTGTTTTCTTGGAAGGAAACCAACGAACGAACAAGGACGCGACTGTCACCATTCCAGAGTTCCCATTCTGGATGCCGCCTCGATTGTCAGTTTTTCATCGTCTCCTTGCCATTGCAGCTCGCCCTGTCCCCCGAATACCTTTGCGCTTTACGACCCCTGTGTCTGCCTCCCTACCCATCCGTTCGATTACTACGACTCATTCGTTAATGTCTGGGGACGTGAAAGCTTATGACGAATCGGCGACCACTGTACGGATCAATGACAAAGACGATGGTGAAGAATTTGTCTGTGACGAAGAACCGCATATGCTTACCCCCGAACAGGGTTATGGGTTCTACCCTATCACCCTAGGACTATTGCTGCATGATGGTAAGCTTGAGATTGTGAGGAAGCTGGGTTGGGCCGGTTATTCCAGCGTCTGGCTGGCACGATCAGTTGGGTGAGTGAGCTGTTCGGTTTTTGTGTACGGTAGTGATGAGGTGTGATTTCAGGAATGCATATCCTTCACGATACGTTGCTGTCAAAGTTTTGACTGTCAACGCGACTGCCGGTGTCCTGAAAGGGTTTTTGGGCGAGGTGGATATCCTCCAGGCCATCAAGGCGGTTAACCCCAATCACCCGGGTTATAAACACTGCCTTCAGCTCTATGACGTGTTTCTTGCGCAGAGTCGCCATGGACCTCACATTTGTCTTGTGACTAATGTTCTTGGAGAGAGTTTGATTTCTCTTCGAAAGCTTCAACCTAATGGACGTGGTGCCTTCCCGATTGCGCTCTCGAAGCGGATTGTCAAGCAAATGCTTCTCGCTCTTGACTACCTTCACCGTGAATGCGACATAGTTCATACAGGTAAAGGCTCTTTCTCCCTTCTGCGAGACATCTGATGACAAGTAGCCTCTGGTCCCAGACGTAAAGCCAGATAACTGTCTATTATCTGTGGAACATGCAGACGAAGTTATTGCGCGCCTCCTTGAGGAATCGCCGTCTGCTACGTACGAGCCTCGCATCGAACCTGACCTTTCACCTGATCCAATCATCACGGTCAAGTCGTAGCCCCTAACTAATTTGACACTTAAAACCGACGCAAGTAACCTGAACATCTGCTTGATAGATTATGGTCATGGTGGGTATAATTCGAACGTGGATAAGAGTTTACTCAGTGACTCGTAGCAACTCCTACCAAGAAACACTTTGTAGAGCAGGTTCAGCCTGTGCTGCTACGTGCCCCAGAGGTTATCCTTGGTCATTCGTGGTCTACACCGATTGATATTTGGTCCGTAGGCTGTCTGGTAAGATTAACTTTTTTTTTTTCGTTGGTTGCCATTGGTTGAGAGACGTATAGGTATTTGAGTACCTTACGGGCGTAGCCCTGATTAAACTCCATGAATCGTCGTCTGTCGGTCTTGATGATGTACATCTTCAGCGGATCATTGAGATTGTTGGTCCCTTTCCATCGAGTTTTTAACGCGCTTGCCCACGCACGGCGGAATTTTTTGACGAGAAAGGTGAGTGGAAGGGGGTGATCTCAGCATCGGCAAATGAGTCTGACTTGTTGGAAGGTGCGCTTATTCGCGTCGGGGAGCTGGTTCCTACGACGATTGAAGCGTGTTTGCGTGTTTATCGTACTTTGGATGAGAAAGAGATTTCTCCTGCTGCTGCTTTTATTCGGAGGTGTTTGACTGTTGATCCTGGTGCGAGACCTAGTGCTCTTGATTTGTTGGGTGATGAATGGCTCGAGGATGCTTGAGATGGATGGTCTTATGTTGTAAAAACATGGGTACAATGACTCCTGCTGTTCGCATGTGTAGTCGTCTTTCTTAACCCATCCCATGGTAATGCAGCGAGTTAATGGTTGTATGATTTAGCATTACTGCATCATGTTAGACTCAGTTGGGGCATTGTTATGTCGACTCATGCAGCCAGCAAATCTATTTCTGCTCGTAGTTTTACTACTATGGGCTCCGTCGCTCGGGACAGTCGAGCCACCAATGGGGTTCGAGGCAGATATAACACAGGGTTGAGGGTGGATACTGTGATCGCACTGTGCAATCATGAATCCTGTGGGGCCCTCCGCAAGCTGGACATCTAAGAGCCTCCGTTTCTTCACTTCCTTCCCTTCTCGACCCTTCGGCCTTAACAGGCGGTTCTTTAACGACACTCGAATCTGATTCTGTGGATTGTATATCCCCAAAGTTACTCAACAAATGTAGGAGCTCCCCGTCTTGTTCCTTCGAGGGCACCGTAGGTCTCAGGGACAGGGAGGAGCGTACAAAACGGCTGACAAGGTACTCCCATGTTGGCCTCTCGTAGAGGCCTTTGAGTTTTTTACCTCTCGGTTCGAGGGCTCTCCCGTCCTTGTAGAACTGGTCGTATAGCCGTTCGAGGAGGATAGCGAAGCGGAGGTCGCGACGTGTTATTCCTGGGACGCGACGAGAGAGGGGAGGATCGGTGTTGGGATCTTCTTCGTTCCATCTGGGACGTAAGGCAGAGTCTGTCTGGACGTGAAGAACCAGGGTTGGACGTTTGCCGTTTTGAAGAGCGAGATATGAGGGGTGGTGCTGAGAGCAAATTTTTAGCTAATGTGATCAGGAGGATGTAGAGGGAAGTACTTTTTCTTCGTTGGATAAAGCGGTGAGGTCTGTGATGAATTGAGAGGCGCAATTGAAGTTTGCGAAAGTGAATTCGGTTGTGAGGTGGGCGACGAAGCGGTCCTGTGGGGATGTTAATAATATGGTTGTGAGGAACAAGGGAGGTTGTACATTAGGGCTGCTGTGGTTTTTCCGTGGTAAGAAATGGACACCCCATCCGCGTGCGTAGAGTGGGTACAGATATTCTTCGACCTCTTTTCTTAATACCCAGAAACTGGGCCAACCTTTCACAGGTGCTGGCAAGTCTGGTAGAGTGGGAGGTTCCTGTACTGCGCCTATTGACGGCCTGTCTTTCGATTGGTCGTTGGATGCCTAGGGGCAAATTCTTGGTCAGCTAGGGGCAGTGTAAGGTCAATATGTGTTATTGTCTACGTTAGCAGTCGCGGTATATGGTCTTCGAACGTGTATTTGCACTTGCGCGTGCAGCTTATTTGAGATGAGCGCTATGTTATTGCTTCGCTGTTGCTGTTTCGCGGCATGGCAGAGGAAGCGACAAGCAGAGTATCGGACGGCATGCATGTTTGAAAGAAGAGAGCAGTGAGTGAGGTCACGGGAGAAGGAGTCACGTGGGATTAAGGGCCGGACGAGAGACGATATACGACGTGTCAGTTGAGATGGATAATTCCATTTCATCTCCAAATCTTTCATGAAGCTCAAGGAAATCCACAGGACCTCTACCTTTGCCTGGTCACCAGAGGCATCGCTGCCGCTGCTCGCCACTGGTACCGTTGCTGGCGCTCTTGACGAGTCCTTCAGCAACGAGAGCCAACTCGAAATCTGGGCTCCTAATTTCCTTGACAGGGATGAACTCGACCTCGGTGTTGATCCAACTCATGGACCCAAGGGTTCCGTGACGGATACTGCTCGGTAAGCTTCTTTGTTTTCTTTCAATTTACGCGCACATCCCCATCATTTTCCCTTAGATTCAATCGTCTCGCTTGGGGTTACCTCGACCCAAGTCGACCGCGTGGAGTCATTGCAGCCGGCCTCGAAAATGGTGAACTCGCTTTGTGGGATCCTGCAAAGATTCTTGGTGGCCAGGGGTATGTGTTCCTGTGGATGATATGTTAACCGTGTTGACCCAATTACAGGCCAGACTCGCTAATCCTTCGCAACACGACACACACCGGCCCAGTGCGTGGTCTCGACTTTAACCCGATTCAAACAAACCTTCTTGCGTCGGGTGGTGTCAGTGGTGAGGTACGCCCATTACCTCCTTATCTGTCCCGTTCCAGCTTTTATTCGTGTTAGGTGTACATTTGGGACCTCAAAGACCCAAGCAAACCCTACGCTCCTACTCCTGGCGCGCGGAGCACAAAACTTGACGAGATTACATCTGTTGCATGGAATCAACAAGTCCAATACGTTCTTGCCGGTGCTAGCAGCACTGGATATACCATCGTCTGGGATCTCAGAGGGAAGCGTGAGGTTGTCGCTCTTGCTTATGGTGGCGGAGCTGGTACTCTGGCGGGTCAGGTTGCTACCGGTGGGGGCTTGGCTGTTGGTGGAAGGAGAGGAATGAGTGATATCGCTTGGCACCCCGACAACGTGTGTCTTCTCGTTTCTTAACCTCACGCTAATCTCATCATCCGCAGGCTACTCGATTGGTCACAGCATCAGAAGATGACTCGTCACCGATCATCATGGTTTGGGATCTTCGTAACGCTCGTGCTCCAGAAAAGGTTCGCTTTCGGTCACTTCAACATTTTCCAACGATACTGATTCAATTACTCAGATCCTCACTGGCCACGAAAAAGGCGTTCTCTCGTTGTCATGGTGTAAACAGGACGCGGACCTCCTTCTTTCGTGCGGCAAGGATAATCGTGCTCTGTGTTGGAATCCTCAAACATCGGAGATTATTGGCGAGGTATATTATCATTTTATAGTCCTATCCGTATATACTCACATCTCCTCATAGCTACCCTCCCATGACAACTGGGCGTTCCAAGTCGACTGGTGTCCTCGCAACCCTGATCTCCTTGCTACTGCTTTCTTCGATGGCACCATTGGCATTCACTCCATTCAATCGACTAACGAGCCTTCTACAGCAGACAATCGTTCCGCTGTTCCCAAAGCCGATGGCGCAGACATCTTCGATGTTTCGGGTTACGCACAGTCTGCGCAGACTGGCACACTCTCCCTCAAGCAACCCCCAAAATGGCTCCGCCGTCCTATCTCTAGTTCCTTCGGCTTCGGAGGAAAGTTGATCTCCGTTTCTAATCTCCCAAGCGCCCAGGGAAAAAACCAGAGCAGTGTCGTGCACATTCGCCAAGCTGTAACCGAGCAAGAGCTAGTCGAGCGGGCGAAGAAACTCCAAGGCGCTATCGAAGCAGAGTCGTTGCAATCGTTTGCAGTGGAGAAGACGACAGGTGCGGAAGCCAGCAATGAAGGTTGGAAAGCGCTCCTCAGTCTCTTCAACGCGAATTCGAGGGACGAACTCGTGACCCTTCTCGGTTTTTCCAAATCCGAAGTTGCTGCTCGTGTTGCTCAAGCGATTGAAAACCTTAAACTCTCAAAGTCGTCTTCTGAGGAAGTGATTGAGGAACGCGTACATGAGCCTGTTGTCTCCTTCGCCGAACCAGAACGTCAGGAAGTCTCGGACGAGGAAGGTGCTGGTGATAAAACACCGCCCTCAGAGATAAGCGCAAGCGTCACCTCTGATGCTGCTAGTGGACTTCGTGGGGACGGAGAATCGACCACTACAGTTCCCAGTCTGTTTGGAGATGAAGATGGGCCAGGGACTCCTCAAATCAACACCGGCGCCGACTTTTTCAACACTGTTGGAGTCACCCAAGCTGACGGCGGGTCCCGCCCTGTTCATGTTCCTCATACCAATTACGGCCTAGATTCGTCCGTTGCTGCTACCATTGGTTCTGGCCCATCCTCCGTGACGTCGGAGATCCTGAAGAACAACAGCTTCAAGATTTACCCTGCGGAGGAGTCGGAAACGGATCGTTTGGTGACGAAGGCTCTCGTCTTGGGCGATTTCGAGTCTGCTGTTTCGTTGTGCCTGTCATCGGAGCGATATGCTGACGCTATTCTCCTCGCTGTCCGTGGCGGCCAAGACCTTCTTCAGCGCACTCAGAAAGCATACTTTGAACGTCGTACCACTGCCCTCCCCTACCTGCGCCTCTTCCAGTCCATCGTCACCAATGATCTTGCCGATATCGTTCAGAACGCCGACCTCCAGGAGTGGCAGGAGATCTTTGTCGTATTATGCACCTTTGCTAATCCCGAAGAGTTCCCTGGTCTTGCGGAGCAGTTGGGTGCTCGACTTGAATTCCAGTTCACTGTCGCGAAGAACTCGGAGGATCCTGATGTTCGTGCCAAGGCTGGTGCGTACAGGAAAAATGCGACCCTCACTTATCTCGCTTCTGCCCGTCTCGAAAGGTTGGTTAATATTTGGATTGAGGAGTTGTCCGAGGAGGAAAAGGCTTTGGTTTCTGGAGAAAGTGGGTTGGCTGGGTCTTACTACTCGGCGCATGCGCATGCGCTGCAGAGTTTCATTGAGAAGGTTACGGTGTTCCGATCGGCGACGAAGTATAAGGACGAGGATCTGAGCTCCGCTACTTCTTCCACTACCGATGCCGCGGCAGTCAAGGCGTACAAGCTGGCAAGCTTGTATGATCGCTACTACGAATATGCTGATTTCTTGTCGACCCAAGGTCTAGTCAAGGAGGCATTGGCTTTCGTCAAGTTAGCCCCAGCAGATTACAAGGGTCCGAATAACGCCGATTTGGCGGCCGAGAGAGAGAGGATCGTTGCTGCTACTAGCTCAACGCCTGCCGCTAGCTCTAGTGCACCTGCGCCTGGACCTTCTGTTGCTGCGTCTCAGTCACGTTCTCAGCAGCCTAGTTATGGCTATGCACCTGCACCAGCTCCCGCTCCTCTTGCCACCACTACTGGATCCTACGGTTTCCAACCTCCTGCTCCTGCTCCTGGACCGTATGCCCCTGTGACTACGGCAGCTGCTAGCGCCTACGCACCTCCGGCATTACCGACGAACCCTTACTCACGCGATACTTCAGCGTATACTCACCCTGCTTCACTTACCCAACCCCCTCACCTTCGCACTCAGCAACCTGCTGCTGGTATTCCACCCCCTCCGCGTGCCTCCAATGGATCGGCTGCTGTTCCTCCGCCCCCACCCAAACGTCAGGATAATGGTGGATGGAATGATGCACCTGTCGTTCCTCCTTCCCGTACTCCTGCCAATGCTACTCCCAATCCTGCGAAGCCTGCAGCCATCACTTCGCCTTTCCCAAATGCTACTCCCTCACCAACGGGATCACCGTATGTGCAAGGGCAAGCGAATCTTCCGCCGCCGCCAAGACCAGGAAGTGTCCAAGGCCGTCAGTCGGTACCTCCACCTCCACCTGCAGGGCATCGTGTTCCGGGACCTCCCCAAGCTGGATTCCCGCATGTTCGACCTCCATCGGCGACTGTTAACCCTCCTCCCCAAGGTGGTGTTGTCCCGCCTGCCAGGATGATGTCTCCTGGTAGTCAACAGATTCCTCCTCGCCAGCCGACACCACCGCAGTATGCTCCTCCGCCTCAACGCGGTCCCGTTCCGGGACAAACCCCTCCACCGCAGTTTGGGAGACCTCCGCCTGGTCAGGGACCCTATGCTCATGCAGCCCCACCACCCGGCCCTTACGTGCCTCCTTCGTCTGGTCCTTATGGTCCTCCCCAGACTGGTCAACAGCCCGGACCTTACTCTCCACCGCAGCAGCATCAGGCCCCGGGACCCTATGCTCCACCACCTGCACAACAAGGGCAACCTGGCCCCTATGCGCCTCCTCCGGGAGCTCCGTCAGGACCTTATGCGCCGCCGCCCGGTAGTGGACCAGCTCATCCCCCACCGTCTGCGAGCGGAGCTCAACCACCGCCGCCCCCGCCTGGCGCAGGCGGTCCCCCTAGGACTGGTGGACCTCCGGCGCCTGCGAAGGCTCAGCCTCCTCAGCCCAAGTATCGTGCGTATTTTGAACTTGGTGATATGGAATTTTGGTTACTGATACCTGGCTTCGTCGGATAGCCCCTGGAGATCGGAGCCATATTCCTGATTATGCCCAGCCAGCGTATCAGGTTATACGTGACCAGTTGGAAAGGGTCAAGCAGACGACACCTGTGAGTACATATGTTGGGACATTGCCCAAGGCAGCGACTGATTGATCATGGTGTAGTCCCAGCAGAAACGGCTTGTGGAAGATCTCGAACGCCGCATCAACCCATTGTTCGATGCGTTGAATTGTGAAACGTTGTCTAAACCCGTCGTGGAGCAGTTGGTTGAACTGACCAAAGGTGTGTTTCCATTCTGCGTGTTTTGGATCCCATGCAACTAATGCGAGTTTGATAGCGATGGCTGCTCGTGATCGTCCCGCTGCCCTGGCTATTCATGTTGATCTCCTCACTCGTGGTTCGCAAACGGATGATATTAGCTTGTGGATGACGGGGATTAAGCAGCTTATTATGCGGTTGTAGTTTGCCAAAAAGTAAGGTAGATTATCGTTTCACTTTTATTCGTTACGATATAGTCTGTTCAGGTATACGCTTACCCCTGTCTTGTTGACTTGTTTTGATGTGATTGAGTGATTTGGTTAACAAGTTTTTATTGAATCTATGGGAAGTGAGCTTCACTAAATGGCCGACCTTGAATTTATCGGAAATAGGCGTCGTTGAAGGTTTGGGGATGTTCTCGGGAAAGAAAACAAGCGATCGCTTGTATGATGGGTGCAGTGCAGATATGATGAGATATGATGTCCGGTGCCAAGTGGATGGGGATTCGACTCGAACGTTGATGATATCTTGATGTCTATAGGAGTCGTGGGGCGGTTCAGCTAATTTCTTCTCATTCTTGTCTCTTAAGTTGATGCGAATACTATCTTGTATATCCATGGGTTTGGTGCTAAAAAAAAACACTGGCGATTTGCCATAGCCAACTATTTGGTGTGTACGCGTGAATCGTAGATGTTCCGGCCAAGTAACGTCATGTAGATCTTGTTACACAAAATCATACATCAAGGATGTCCTTGGAACACGTCCTTGAAGTTAAGCGGAATGACATTGCGTGGGTGTAATTCTTTTACTCGCTAATAGCTACTATTATACATGATAGCCGAACTCCCTGAGAACGAACGAAAGTCTCCAGACATTCGAGAAAGGTTTTAAGTCAGAAAAAAAAATACAGGTCAGAGAAAAATACAGGTCAGAGACCAAGAACCTCTATAACCTTTTCGTGTCGAGGGATCATTTTGATGCGGAAGGGTACGGGCGAGCGACCAGAGAGACCGTCATATTCTTTGAGGTCTATAGGCTCCCCCGGGATTTCCTCCATCTTAAATGCCCAGAGCATTCGGGAGATCGCGAGGAAGACTTCGCGCTCAGCGACCCACATACCAGGACAAATACGACGTCTAAATGGGATAGGCGATGAGAAGTTATGCAAAAATTGAGTGCTTCTTGAGTGACACCACGTACCCAACACCGAACATCCAGTGGTCGCGTTCCATTGCGTTGGGAAGGTGGGCAGATTCGGATGAGAGTGTCTGGTCGTGGATGTAACGTTCCGGCTGCCAGGAAGATGGTGAGTTGAGTCGAAATCGGAAACGATTAGAGCCTGAGAACGAACCTTGAAAGTGAATGGGTCTGGGTGCCTCTGAGAATCGTGGTGCATGGTGTACTATAGTCACCATCAGTGAGAGATGTATATCACGAGAGCGAGTATTGAGTCTATAACTTACGGTGTTTAGAACTAAAACGGTATCCTTTGGAATAAACTGGCCGCGGTACGTGAAGTCTTCAGTGTTGACATGTGGGGTGCCCAGCCAGAATGGGTTATGGCACCGTTCAACCTCCTAGGAAATGGAAGAGTATAAATAGATGATACAATAAGATCGTTGTGAGATTGGCGCAGTGGTCCAAGAATAGAATAAGACACGAGCCTATGATACTCACCTTGATGATTGCATGAATGTACGGCAAATTCTTCTCATCGTCTACCGTAGGCAAGCGGTCGCGGCCGACAACCCTGTCAAGTTCCTCGTGTGCTTTTTGCTGAATATGTGGGTACGCGGGAATCAACGCTGAGAACCATTGCATGATAGATGCGGTCTAAACGAGAATTAGGACAACCTAATGATGTAAAGAAGCTTCAGGACTCACAGTCTCAACACCACCAATCATGAAAGCAGCACAGAGGATTGCCATGTCGAGGAAATCGAGATTTTCCTCTTTTTGACTTTGTAACATGGTTTTGACTAGACAGTCGGGAACGTCCTCTCCAAGCTTCAGCCGTGCTTCGATCTCCTTGATCATGCCCCCATACGTCTCCACTAAATCCGAATGGAGTTTCTTTCCACGGGTTGTCATGTAGTTAGGGAGACGTTGAAGGACGGGAACAAAATCGACCAGGTTGGAGACTGGCCCAGTGCAATTCCTGTGTGGTAGCTTAAGCCAATGAACGAAGGAATGCGATGGGATACGAACATGAACTCGCGAGAAAGCTTCAAAGCTCTTCCCACAAGAGGGTGGTCAATTGAATCCGTCCGGATACCAAAGACAATTGTCAACATGTTGTTAAGTGAACAACGGCCAGCGTGCGGCTGTGGGTTAATTGGTGCGGATCCTCCTTGACCATACTTGTAAAGGTCGTGCACAAGGACTGTAGCCTCGTAATCAAGAACTTCGGTGTATCCTTCAACCGCGGCCTTGTTGAGCCAATAGGTCGCGATTTTACGGTGTTTCCTCCTGAGAAGTTGTTAGCGATAGCCCTTTGTTATACATCAGAAGAATATCAAACCATCTGTCATTGTAAGGAGTAGCGGTAATCCCACGGCCAGCGAAAATGATTTGAGACTTCAAGAACATTTCCTTGCGGGAGGAGAAGATGGCACCGTTGGTGATCATCAAATCTTTCACGATGTTGGGATCCGAAATGATAACGAAAAGTTGGTTACCCAGCCAAAGGGAATACAACGGGCCATAGCGCTTCGCCCAATAGTCGAGGGTGAGCTCGGGATAATGCGTAAGAAATGGGAACGAGCCTAATAAGTGGGTAAATAAGTGAAACTGGAGTTGAGCTGAATACTTACCGACGATTGGAAGGCCAACGGGACCGCAGGGTATACCATTACCGTCTTTGTCGACAAGTTTGCGTTTGTTATATGTTCCATATAGGGTGTAAATCACTGCAGTGGCAATAACTGCGAGCGTTAGGAATTGAGAGGTTAAGGTAATGGTTGGGAGAATGGTGAAGGCATTTGCGTGGCTAGATGTTATGGTCATTCTCTGGAAACTGGGCAGGATGCGAAGTTTGCGAGGGCCTGGATTAGACGAGTGCTTATTTATTCTCTTTTCATGGGCGTTATTTTTTTTGGCTGGTAAGAGTTCGTCCTTGTATGATGCCTGTGCATCAGAAACCACCTTGGAATGTCCTTGCTTCACAGGTTGCATGGAAAGACATGTGGAAGCGAACGTCAACATCCATCTAGGTGCCATTCTACGCGGGATATAGTCACGTAAACATCTGAGAGCCGGATCTATTTCTTCACAGTCCGATCTTTCTGCAAGTAGGTTAAATCTCTATTTGTTAATTGAGTGGATCGCTGTCGTGAAACTACATCAACTGTCATCGAAGAAATGAAGCTAATTAGTGATAGACATTGCAGTTCCTTGATTGTTTGCTCTCCACGGTACCGCGTGGTTCTATTTTGCGCCGCTGAAGGTCAAATTTTCTCAGTAGTTTTATTGATTTCAAAGTTGATACTTCTCGACTCTCGTATAGTTCGTATTGTCATTGGAACCTGCCAAGCGCTAAATAACCGAACGAAGTCCATTTCCTGAAGAGCGGGTGGACAGTGGAAGTGCAATACTGGAGGAGGAGGTATTTATAGATGCGGTGTTCCCACTTGCGGACTGGAAAGAAAAAAGGGGTTGAGTGGGTCCTGAGATCAATGATGCGGACTAAGTTTGGAATTTCAGTTGACAAAGTTGGCCTGGGAGTCTATGGAGTAAAAATTTGAAGATGGGGTGTGTTCTATGTTTTGAGCGCCCCATTCTTGCTGCTGGTGATGCAAATCTAGGTGCATGAGGTAGCGGCAAAGGAGAAGCCAACAGAGGTACGTTTTACCTATGGTTGCTTGATATTTTGGCATGAGAATGAGCAGCGTGCGGTCTTCTCCAAAATCAAAATCAGATGCTCATGCACAAGCGGCCATGTGTTATGATTGGAGGAATCCATTCGCAGGGAATGCCAGAGTTGAGAAGATCTGTGACCAAACACAAGGAAGGAACGGTTTGAAGAACCAGGTTAAACGAGTAGTAGACGGTTGTCTTTAGACGGTACTGGCACTGATTCCAGGTTCAAATATGCTCTCCGCATCCTCAGGGTGATGACCCATCGACAGGGTCAGAGTGCAGGTTAGGATCAAGACGACAGGGTCGGAGTGCGACGGGGACGTATGTCACCATTTATTGCGTAATAGCTATAGTAAGTTTATTCGATCTGGTTGGGCAGGAGGCGACGGAGAAAATGGTCGAATCCGATACCCAATGTAATGTCGTGTGGCTTCTCTACGGCGCTGCACAAGGTGCTCAGAAAGCTGATTGGTAGTTTGGGGTTCTGACTCGGCTGCCCGCTAATGGAGGGAGCGAAACAATGAATGGGGATACGTCAGTGATGTTTATTTGGTCCGCGTCATAATAAACAATGGCGAGGATCTTGCTAAGGACCTCCGCGGATAATCGTGATGACAGGTTTTTAAGAATTGAATTTGTCCAACACATGTAGGTTTACCACGAGTTTCTCAAGGCCTGGGGTTGCGATGTTACCGTGTTCGAGACTCCCAAGAGAGTCCGCGGCCAAATGCTTTGCACCACGACGTCTCGCTGGTGGGAAACCAAGGGAAAAACAACTCGACCTTGGGCTGGCTTCAGGGCGACGTTGGATAAATTCAGGGGTAGCCCGAGTACTAGCAAATCTGCAAGTGAATAGTGCAAGCTCATTAGGTTACGTTGTCGAGAGAAACGGAGGATTTCGGAGAGATCAACGATCATAATGGATCCGGAGACATCGCCCTGGAGGGCAACCGAGTAATTCGGCAGTTTGGTGACATCCCTGTGACCAGCTGTGACAAATTAGTGTAGTGCTTCGGCTCTAAACCCTTCAAAAAGGTGTCTTCCAGGAATTCCCGGAGTCATGCAATAATGTTCAACCGCAACGTCCTCGCTCCTCTGCCTTCATGGTTCAACAGATGGTTTGGCTACCGTTCTGCCCCAATTGCGAAGCCACCAGACTACATTATCTGGTTTTGGTCATTCATAGGGGCATTCTGCGGCATTTCAGTCATTCAGGCAGTGTTTGAGCAAGCACATTATTTTGTGAGGCGGAAGGTACCCACCATTGTTGCTAGTTATGTGAGTCTCATACTGCGCCACCCTCCTCAGCTTTCTAAACTGCTCGGTGATTTCGTTCATCCCAGGGTGCCTCTGCAGTCCTAGTTTATGGAGCGATTGAGGCGCCTCTGGCGCAGCCTAGAGCATTGTTCGGTGGTCATTTTCTCGGTGCTTTGACGGGAGTTATCATCACAAAGCTATTCCAGCTGTTACCCACGGAAGAGCGGTTTAACGAGCTCGCGTGGCTAGCGGCATCGCTTTCTTGTGCAACGGCGGTTGTTGTAATGCAGGTGACCCAAACAACACACCCTCCTGCAGGTGAGTAGGGGTAGAAGAGTGTCGATGGAATTCCTGATCCACGATACTAGGCGCAACAGCACTCCTGCCTCCCGTCAACAAAGAAATCCGCGATATAGGCTGGTACTATCTTCCTGTTGTCCTCCTGTCATCCTCACTCGCGTTCGGCGTTGCGTTGCTCATCAACAATATTCAACGAAGGTATCCGGTCTTTTGGTTTACTCCACCTGTCCCGGTAGCTCCCCCACCTCCAAAATCCGATCCGCCTTCGAGCGAAGTCACGCGGACCAGCAGTCCTGTCACTGAACGTAAACCTCCTGATTCCGACGCTAGCAGTGTTGTTTAGATGAGGGGTTTCATCTGGGACATGAATACCAGTTGTGTTTGCCGATTCGACATTTAGTAAGCTGCCGCAGTCGTGGCAGGCAAGGAGAGCAAGGTGAATGACGATAGCTGAGTCATTCCCAAGTCTACCAGTCCCTCACTTGAGCCGACGGAGACGCATCAGACGTTTCAGGTAGTAGTGTTTGGTGTTCGCAAGGTATAATTATCCAGGGAAAGTTGGAGGAGTGTCTATATAAAGTGTGGGGTGACGGAATCTATTGCGCGATCTTCACAAGTTGACAATCTCGTCCACGTGTTCCGCATGCATTGACCCAAGTTACCCACGCTACATAGTGGGTTGTTTTAAAAACAATAAGTGGCGGCTTTTGTCCTTGAGACAAGAGGAATGAAGGCTGAGGGCTAGACATAAGGCAATGCATAACGACAACAACAAACATCATTTGATTATCAACACTTCTTTCCTTATCCCCTCATGACCGACAAAACAGCTGCCCGTGCTCGCTTCGAAAAAGTTTATGCAAAGGTCGCTGATGAGCTCCTTGCTGAGCTCAGGAGGGAAAACATCCCTGAGGAAGTTGTTGAGTGGTACCACAGAGTAGGCGCCTGTTGTTCCTTTGTCGAAGCTTTCGCTAACTGTATCAGAACCTCGACTACAATGTGCCTGGAGGCAAACTCAACCGCGGCATGTCCGTCGTCGATTCTGTCGCGATCCTAAAACGTCGTCCCTTGACTGATGAGGAATATCTCAAGGCTGCTGTCCTGGGTTGGTGCATTGAATTCGTGGGTCCTGTTCCTAATTACCACTTCGAACTCAACTCAACTGTCCTAGCTTCAAGCATATTTCCTCGTAGCCGATGACATGATGGATGCCTCCATCACTCGTCGTGGGCAGCCTTGCTGGTACCGCAATCCGGATGTCGGCATGATCGCGATCAACGATTCATTTATGCTTTGCTCAGCCATCTATCGTCTTCTTAAATCGTACTTCAGAAATGAATCGTACTATGTCGATCTTCTCGAAGTTTTCCTCGAAACGACATGGCAGACCGAGATCGGCCAACTTATCGATTTGATCACTGCACCTGAACAAGTCAACCTCGATAAATTCTCCCTTGAACGGTTCGTATCGTATCGCTCATCATACGGTCCCTAGCCCTGACTGATATTCCATAGACACTCGCTCATTGTCATCTGGAAGACTGCTTTCTATTCCTTTTACCTCCCCGTGGCCTGCGCGATGTACATGTGTGGTATTCCTCATACCCCCATACCCTCCAACGATCCTTCCGAGCCGCCTAAAGATCCTTATGACATTGCCAAATCCATCCTACTTCCCCTCGGCGAGTACTTCCAAATCCAAGATGACTACCTCGATTTCTCCGGAACCCCCGAACAAATAGGCAAGATCGGCACTGATATCATTGACAACAAGTGTTCGTGGTGTATCAATACCGCTCTTCTCCATGCTACGCCCGCCCAGCGTCAAATCCTCGACGAGCATTATGGAAAGAAACCGAGTGGTGGTGAAAGTGAACTCAAGGTCAAGGCTGTGTTTGAGGAGATTGGGATTCACGAGAAATATGCGGCTCATGAAGAAAATGTTGTTGGTCTTATTCGTGCTAGGATTGCTAAAGTGCCCGAGTTTGAGCAGGAGAATACTTTGCGGAGGGAGGTGTTTGAGAGTTTTCTGGGTAAAATTTACAAGAGGAGCAAGTAGAGTGGTATTTGGTTTGTGTATATAGTCGACTTGGTCTGGATCTTCAACGCACAGTTGAGACGTTAAGGGCCATGCTGAAGGGATATAGCAAATAAAAGGTACATATCGGTTCTGCTACCATGTACATATCTCTCGTCAACTCAGTGCTTGGTAAAATCTTTACCAGTAACCTGTTTCAGCCCGTCTCGAATGGTGTTGCCAATCATCTCGTCCTTTGCCTGCTCTATTGCGCTCTCGTTGTCCTGAGGACCAGCATTGAGGATTTTCTCTTGGGCATAGTCGACCGCTAGATAGACTTGAGATTGTCTTTATTGATCCTAATGAGTCCACATACCCTTATCGATGTAATCTAGAAAGAAAAGATCAGAGGAGACACGTCGCGGAGCGAAATAGTGAACATACCTTCTTTTGCTTCGCTTGACTGACCACCGCCAAGAGCGTTATTGACAAAGCCCATTAAAGGGTTGCCGTTGTTACCACCGTTCTGGTCATTGTGATTGTGTTGTTGGTTGTCGTTGTTGTTAGAATGAGAGGTAACGTTAGAGACGGCGTTTTTGAGGAGGGAGTCCATGGTTTGATAGTACTGGGATAGGGACTTGGGTGGGGGGAAATGAGAGAGGGTTGGCAGTTTTATCCAGAAAGCGTCACTGCCTTTATACATCCAGACAGGACGTCCTTATTCAGTCTCGTTGACATTTTTCGTACCCGAATATGTCGATTGTTGGTGTGAGCTAGACTTGGTATGGAAACCTCTGTCTTCTGATCTCAGTGAAGGACGGCAGGGAACAGCCTCAGACACGAACATGTGGCCGTTGATTAGTTTCGAATATTGCACCTCGGGGCGTAAAATTCGGTTCGAGGCACTTTTCATCGCGCTTTTTTATCGCTGATCGGCGAGAGTGGGAGCGAGTATCTGGATTGTCGCTGCTGAAACGCGAGAAGACACGGCGAGGCTGTGAAAGAAAGGGTAGGTCGCCGAGTTCTGTGCGACAGCTAGAATGCATTCATGTCATGCCACTCCTTTTTAGCTTACTGAACAATGAACATCACAAAGATGAATACACCTTCAGAGGAGCCTACGTTCGTCAGTGATTAGAACTCACAGGATGGTAAATGGTGCAAGTTGACGCTCAGCGCTCAGCCAGCCATCATGCCCAATAGTGGCGGCTGTCCTACGGAGAGGGAGGGAGACTATCGGAATTCAATATACTCTCACACTCATTTCATCGTTATGATTGGCTCTCTTAGCCAACTTGTAATGTCTAACCAGTGCACCTCTGATATCATTACTCATACATGTGTGTACAAATTGACCCTGACTGGCGAACCGCGCAAATGATTATGGCTGTTGATTAATGGTGATGCGCAATTAATCAAGGTGTTGAATCGTACTAGGCGATGTGCCATGTTCCATCATGCCTGTCTACTCTTCTTCAATGAAATTAAGAGCTTTCAATCGATTGTCCTTTGACTCTTGTTGTCACTTTGGTAGGTTCTAGTCCACACAGGTACGAAATTTGTGTGGACCACGGAAAATTGGGACCTTGGGCTTTTCTAGTACCGTTGCCCCTCCTCGCGCAATCAAATCTATGCGATGTTCCAAACATACTGGAGATACATACTTAACAACAGATCTGGGTTTAAAAGGGGTCAACAATTATGAGCGCAGTCCTAGATAAATCCCATCGACGACTGACGATGTTAGAGTGCATCTGCATGAGCGATAGATATCAGGGCAGAAACCCTATCATCGATGAGTAGGCGTATAATCTGGTACATGGAAGGGGGTACGTAATTATCTCCATATCCTTTTGGCAGTAGCCAATGTATATTAGGCACCATTGGTCAAGGACAGGGGACCGTTTGGAATAGTGAACTTGCTCCCGAACCCAAATAAAGAGGTCAGGGCCACTGTGCCACACGTTGATCATGTCCACCAGTTTGTCGCTTACCTGAATATATATTGTCCTAGGCTTTGGTGGTGAGCATTGTGAAGGATTACTGGTTATTCCCGGCTGACCGTGCGGCGAGGAGCGTCCCCAGTTGATTGTTGCTGGCTATCATAGACCTATTACATGTGAGTCAATAGTGCACAGGAGTGTACTGGTAAACAACTCCTTCAATTGAATATTTGGCCAGGCCTAATATGGAGGTTTTAAGGGTTCATGTATGGGATGTGATAGATGTGTCCGGGAGTGTTGTAGGTCAGTTGACGAGTTGTTCTAGTCTTGGCGACATGGAACGGATCCCCAAACCCAAGAATCCGTTAGTTGTTTTATTTCCTCGCGTATGTACTACGGAAAACCGATTGAACAAAGTTTACTATTCGAGATGACAGAGTTAAGAGTCATGCGCAGAATTGGGAGCGATGCAGGCTACAGTACACGGATTTACTTTTGAATAACAAGCAAGTGAGAATGCACAATAGCGAGTGTGAAATGCCAAAAAGTACAGATTGTGAACATTTGGTTGACTAATTAATCACCACAACAAGCCCTTCAGCCTTCCCGTAACGACCACTTGCCCAAGATCAATCTCGTACACACCCTTGTCTTCCTTCTCCCCATCCCTCCATCTCTCGACGAGCATCTTGCCTTCTACAGGGGGGATCCCAGCATTTTCGGTTCCAACCGTCACATGTAGCCTACTCCGTGTCGCTTCGGGTAGCACCTCAAGGAACTTCTTCCCCTCCCCCTCTTCGGAATCAGACGCGAGTTCAAGCTTGTCTACGGTAAGCACCATCACCCTTCCGTCCCACAGCACCTTCCCGAGAGTGCACTTGAATAGTGGCGAGGTGAGAGCTGCTTGAACCTTTGCGGAATGGTCCCAGACATCTTGCTCATCCGGTAGAGATTTCGAATGGACAATTGTAATATGCGGTCGGGTCGACAGTCTCCTTCCCTTTTTCAACTTGTTCCAAAACGCTGCGCCATCTTTCCACTTCCCCTCTGCAGCGTCTACGTGAGTGAAGACGTCACCCAAAACCTCATCCAAGTCTAGTTCAGGCAGAATACCGTAATACCTCGGCGGTTTATCCTCCTTCTCCTTCCCCTTCCTCGCGTCCTTAGCCGCTTTTATAGCCGTCGCCGTATTGTTCCTTTGAGCCTTATACTCACCCACCTTCGCAACCGCCTCCCTAATCTTTTCTACATCCGGCTTCTTCCCGCCAAGCATCCCCTCAGGTCCTCCGATGAGCTTCCACAATCCATCGACAGCACACTCAACCATCTCCTCCAAGTCATCTTCGATGTTCATATCCACACACGCATCGACCTCTTGCTCCGCGAGATCTTCATGGTTGTTAATAAACATCCAAACGACCTCTTCGTGCGAACGGCTTTGAGAGGTGTCAGCGATGAGGGTTTGGTGATTTTCACCGCGGGCAATGATGCGGTCGGAGCAGACACGATGGACCATTGCTGGTGGCTTGTTGTCGAGGGACCAGTTGAGAGCGATGAGACGAGCAGGTGGGTTGAAATTCGAGGCAATGTCGCGGAGCTGTTGGCGGTGTTGTTTGAGATGGTTGTTTCTGAAGTAGTTGAATGTCAGCATGTGATTGTGGAAGAGTTGTACTAGAACGTACTTATCCGCGATTACGACGTCGTGCTTTTGAAGAAGATTTGAGACGTTTTTAAGGAACATGGGCGCAGCTTTCTTGACAGTAATGTCATCACTTTGGGTATGACCGAAGCCGAACAAGTGTGTGAGTGCAACGCTAACCGAAGTTTTACCTATATTGGAGTCAGTACCACATCCTGTGAGAGTACGAATAGCACTCACCACATCCAGGGATGGCTACCGGAACAATGATGACTTTCCCGTCATTCTTCCCACCCGCCAGCTTTTCTTCATCGCTTTCTTCCTTCAACTCTCCTTTCCGCTGCTGCTCCTCATACCACTTCAAAAACCTCTCCCTAGTCGCAATAATCCCATGTCCCTTTGTATACCCCTCAAACTGCTTTCGGTTCTTCTTGATCTCCTCAATCACCCACTTGACGTATACCTTTGTCTCCTTCCTTTTCATCTTGCTCTTTGGCAGAATGGAAGGAACGAGCGGCCCTTTAGTCGAAAGCAGCTTCTTGGTAACCTCGCGCCAGTCTCGATACATCATATATGGCTCATCGAACTTGACTTTGAAGAAGAACGACGAGCCAGGAGCGTATGGAGACTGTCCTGTGGCTGCCTTGGATTTTCCGCGGCCCTCTGTGGGTGGTTCGGTTACATGAGTGCGGACGACGAAGCCTTCAACGGCTTCACCGTTCCATTCACCGGCGTCGGCGATGTGGGACGTGAAATCGCGTACTTCGGCGATAGAGTTGACTGTATGCGTGCGGGTTTTGATGAAGCCCCATTCTTCGGCAAAGGCATCGACGATTTCGTGTGGCATTGTCGTGAAGGATTTGGTGGAAACGTTGAGGCCGTGGAGGTGAAGACCTGTGCGTTCCGGTGGGTAAGGGAGGACGTGCTCTTCGAACGAATCATCGCATAGCTGAAGTTATGAGAGTGGATGAGAGGGATTCATTGGGCGAGAGTGTGCAATAAGCGTACCTCAGCGACGGCAGTCCAGTTCTCCTTCCAGAGCCTCGAAGCGAGATCCTCTTCCGTCCTGCCCTTCTCCTCCAGATACCGCCTCAGCCACTTCTCACCTGCTTCTGCATGACTCATTGCGGAGCCCTGCACAGGACCAAGAGAGTGTTTTGACGTTATGACAAGCTTTTTCGGCGTGAGGGCAGCGATAAAGATAATACATCCATTAGACTTGAGCGAGAGCGTGTATGGCGGAGCCGTGTGGGCTTCAAGGGCTTCCCACTAGAATAGACGCGTCATAATAAGCAAAGAAGACAGCCAAGGGCATAATAAGACGAGAAAGGCATACAGTAGTCCACGGCACCTCACCAATGTTGAAAAACTTGTCATACCCCCTCACTACGATCCGATATTTGACACCATGCCCACTTTCTATGGGCACCTCCGTGCTAAATAGGCCACGGGCTAGCGTAGGGAATGGCGATGGAATGTCATAGTACTTGTATTCGTTCAGTTTCCAACTGCGCACAGCGATATTTGGCTCGCTAGGCGCGGGGTACACGGACGACCGGACAAGTTTTGGAGATTTTTTCTCAAGGGCGTGAAGGTCGGCGATGAGCTGAGAGTCTTCAACGGAAAACGCAGGGGGCATTTTTTTGGTTGTGAATGAGCGGTGGATGAGGTTGATAAAGGAACGGCGACAAGTGACTTTTATGTGGTGAATCATGGTCATCACGGTCATCAGTACTCAACATGACATGGCCATTGACAAACATGACTCCAATCTTATCTTATCTATCACCAGCGGCTTTGATCTTCCTGTTCTGTTGCCCTGCCACACTCGCGGGCGGTGGGTGATGGCCACAGCCATGCATCATGTAATAATGTTTGAACTTTTTTTTGGATGCAGTCATAACAACATTTTCACGCAGTGAACTTGCCGCGCCCAATTTTGGTTTAGGAAATCACAAAATCATCGGTATGAGCAACGGGGTGTTAGTACTGTGTCCCGGAGCAGTTTTAGTCAGGATTAATACTGCCACCCTTCCGCCTGTAACTTGAGGGGGAAGAATAAATTGGGTGATGGCCCCGCGGGAGCAGTACTGGCCGGACTAGTGATCTCGGGGAACCATATGAGGTCCAAGTGAAGACGATGCAACTTAATAGTCAAGCCCAGGAAGCGATCAGCCGCCGGCTGCTATCTCATGTGTTTCACGACCTTCACTGCGTTGACGGCCACGTAACGACAGATGGTTGATCGTTTCCAATCGACTTTGACAAAAATCCAAAAGAACAGCATGGTACGTAACAATATGTAAGCGACGTGAGAGCAGCCCAATGTAGAGTCAGGACGTTCGCAGGTAAGAGGAGGTGCATTTGGCGAAAAAAAAGTGCCGCACAAGATGGGAGTTATCTCAGTATAATGCTGGATAGTCGTATATGATGACCAATATTTGTCATTATTGTAGTTAGTCAGGCTGTCATACTTGCAATGTTATATGCCCGAATTCAAAGTTTGATACAGATGCCCCATTTATATATCATAACTGATCATCTGCCGGTGTTACTGAACGAACCCACGGGGAGAAACGATGACCCCAGCTTCATCGACACGATGCGCCAACTCACCATAAATGACCACGGGCTTTCATCTCATGCGGAACCAGGAAGTGCTAAAGAAAGGACAGTTACTGATATCGAGCATCCCCAGGAGCCCCTATGTTCAGGACCAGATCTCGCACTTATCGAGCTCTCGCGAGCGCTTATGGCCCCCAAGAAACGGAAAGCTCTCCGAGAGCTGTGCACAATCGATGATTGATTTCTTGCATACGGTGAGTACAGTAGTCCGCCTGCATGATCCCACCTCTCATTCTTCAGCTTTCTCCCCGTAGTGCAGCTACTTCTCCAAAGAGCGCGTAACACCCGCCTACTTGCTTCGACCGTCGTCACCCTTTACAAGCTTGCGAAAGAAGCAAACTTCTACCCCCAATGTTATATCATTAAGGATGTAACACTGATTCCGGACGAAGGTGGTCTTGCTGTGCCAAGGGAGGGCGGAAGAACTGGGATATTTTTAAGGCAGTTCATAAAGGACACCATCATGTTTAAAAGTCATGCGATTATTCACAAAGGCCGACTTAGAAGCAGCACCCAAGGTTTGTTTCCTGGATTTTTTTGTCCCAAGCCCGCAGAGTTGTTGTACCGTCAGGTGTTTGCAAAAGAAGCAATATTATGGAGCCAGCTTCACCGCCCTAGCATCGTTCCCTTCTTTGGTATCTACTACCCCAACGAAATCGTAACCGAGTTTGTCTAGTTTCACCTTGAATGGATAACGCAAACATTGTTCAGTATTTGGAAAATAACCCTAGAGCACCCCGCAGCACCCCGCACACCTTTTGTAAGCGAATACCCTTCGCCCTCTCATCCAGATTATCCGATGCTCCAAGGTTCACAAAGTAGCCACGGGCCTTGAATACTTGCATAGAAATGATATTGCTCATAGCGACCTCAAAGGGGTATTCCATTCACCACATCCTTGAGCTGATACTGAGTGTTGTATGTTACAAGAGAACATCCTCGTGAGTCCTTCTGGGAGAGCTCGAATAGCTGATTTTGGCATGTCAATCATTCGTCATGACAAGGAACTCTCATCACTAAAACGAGCACCGTTTCGGTGGGCTGCTCCCGAACTCCGCAGAAGAACAGGCCTGTATCTCGGGCATCTGATGTATGGGCCTTCGCGTCAGTTTGTTATGAGGTGCGCTAATCCCTGCGAGTCTTCTAAGTGGATGCGGACCTCATCTAGGCTATTTTATTTTGACGCGGAAGAGACCTTATTATGAGTACTCCGATGTGCTTGACATCAAGGAGGCGATAACAGCAGGTAAGCTACCAATCCGACCTCCTGGGGCACAATGTCGAAGCTAGATACAATCGACGACAAAATGTGGCGTTCGTTGTTGGACGCACGACGACATCAAGCGTCGAAGCTGTCAATATTTATTGGAAGAGTTGAGGTCGTTCGCCTTACCGACAAATGATATAGACGAGTCCTACCAAGGCGTGAGGTTTCAGGCGACAATGACGAAGTGCCAGAGTACGTCGACGGATGTGTAACATTGAGGAGATTCTACGAACTGTAAGTTGTTACGAGACTAGAACCCTCGTGGAAATGAATAACGCCCGTTTTGCTTAGCTCTAGCATGTACGTTCTCACCAACTGCGTTTGTCAGAATATATCATTCGCGCTTCATATAAAAAAGCTCTATAGCAATTCTTCGTGGAATATACGCGAGATTTACAGGTGCTACGAAGTGAGAGAAAGTCAACATTCGATGTGTCGTCTCAATTTTACCGCCCCAGCAGAAAGTCACATCTTGACTTCCTTTTTTCTTTGTCATGTTCTAGAATCTGTACTTTCAATGAGCTACTTTATCCAGATTGAGGACAAGACGGGCATGTCTACTCCAGAGTTGCGACGGTCTTTTGTCAACTGCCTCCAACTCCGACATTACACCGCCGTGAGGCCAAGTCGATTGAGCACCTGACACCACCTTCTGGGTACCCCATGACACTCATAGATGTAGATTTTTACCAGAACCAGGTTATCTCTGGGTCGGATATGTTATCTCGAGGGTATTGCTCTGCATGTCAGAGCATAGTTTTTAAGACTATGCAAAGGTCTTTTGCTACTTTGAACAGGGATCGAACCTTTCAGTACCATCTTGTATGGAACTGACTCTTGGACTCCGAGAATCAACGCTTTGAAAGGGCATCAGTGCTGACTAAGCGGACGGTGAACGCCAAAAAGGGGTATGAGCATGTCGTACTGCTTGGACGACAACCGCAATGGCTGAACGGACAAACTCAAACATGCTCTTTGCAAACTTCAACCAGGACTTCTCGTACGCACTGGTACCCTCTGCACTCTTCAATTACCAACTAACAATCATAACTGCAGATGTATTTCAGTTGGGACGAGGAAAGGGTTTAGCATCACCAACTGTGATCCCTTTGGCCGTGTCTATACTATGAGTGCGTCGTATCAGGAATCGAAGTGCAAGAATGTGGTGCTGAAACGCGGATACAGACGATGGTGCACGGGGAATTGTGGAGATGCTATTCTGCACGTCACTTATCGCACTGGTAGGTGCTGCTGACCAACCCCAGTCCAGTCCCCGGAAGCTCCAGATCGTCAACACGAAGGTATGCTGTGCCGTCCCTATTCCTCGCATATATTTACTTATTCGACGTACACGGGTCGCTGCAGCGTCAGTCAATGATTTGCGAGTTGTTGTTCCCATCGTCTATATTGGCCGTGAAACTTAACCGAAAGACGTTGGTCATCGTGTTGGAAACGGAGATATACATCTACGATATCTCGAATATGAGGTTACTGCATGTCATCGAGACGACGCCGAATCCAGAAGGTGAGTCTCCACTTCCTTGATCTATATCACTCCAGCCGAATAACATGAACGAAGCAATATGTGCTCTCTCACCGTCCGCTTACAATTCGTACCTTGCCTATCCATCACCCGTACCCTCTCCCAGCTCCCCTCTCGCTCCAGCGACAACTGGTGGCGCATCCTCCGACCCTAAATCGTCATCAACTGCCACATCCACCAATACGACCTCCCACACAACCGCTTCCTCCTCAACAAACACCACCCACCAATCCGGCGACGTCCTCCTCTTCTCCACACGCTCATTAACAGTTGCCAATGTCATCCAAGCACACAAAGCA
The DNA here is from genome assembly GCA_018524395.1 of Podaxis carcinomalis. Taxonomy (NCBI): domain Eukaryota; kingdom Fungi; phylum Basidiomycota; class Agaricomycetes; order Agaricales; family Agaricaceae; genus Podaxis; species Podaxis carcinomalis. The sequence goes on from JAEUWJ010000270.1 coordinate 24,864, forward strand.
CCCATCTCCTTCCTCTCCATCGACTCAACCGGTACCCTCCTCGCAACCTCATCAGAAAAGGGGACAGTGATAAGAGTTTGGAGTATACCCAACGCAGAGAAATTGTATCAGTTTAGGAGAGGAACTAGGGAAGCAAAGATTTATTCGATGAATTTCAACCTCGTGGGCACGCTTTTGGCTGTGAGTTCGGCGCATGATACGGTGCATATTTTCAAGTTGGGCAATCGGGGAAAGGGCGGCGGAAGTAATGGTGGTGGATCGGGAAGTGGGAGTTCGGGTGCGAGTGGTGCTATAAGTCCGCCAGAGTCGGTGGATAGTCAACAGGGGGTGCAAGGTTTGGATGGAGGTTACGACGCATTTGTGGAAAAGAAGAAATCGAACAGTGTTTCGTGAGTCATCTTATCTTTATCTCCCAACGTGTTTGGTTGCTTAAGGAATTGTGCTTACTAGATCGAGTCTGCGAAGAAAGTCGTTGCAGATGACAAAGAGTCTGTCGCATTCTGTGGGCGGCTATCTACCCAACACATTAACGGAGATGTGGGAGCCAACGAGAGACTTTGCATTTCTGAAACTGCCGACGAGTGGTGCTCGGACTATCGTCGCGCTTTCGGGGTACGTTCTCAACATCTCGAGTACTGTACGCAGATTAACATGGCCCTTGCCTTTTGCAGAACGATGCCCCAAGTAATGGTTATTTCATCGGAAGGGTATTTCTACTCGTACAGCATCGACTTGGAGCACGGTGGGGAGTGTACGCTGCTGAAGCAATATAGTCTGCTTGACTCGGGAGATGAAAGTTCGGGGCTGGTAGATTAGGTACTGTACTAATAAGCCACCATTCTGGGCATTCCTAATCGCTTGGTTAGGTTTCTGAATGTGGCCGGGGTACTGTCATAGTCGTTTGTCTAACGCATATATTCGCGTTTCGTTGTTATGTTATATTTCTGCAGCCAGCAGATTGGTTCCGAGCAGCGTTGGTCCATATACAGCAAGGGGCGGGACGCGAGAGCCTGTAAAAGTACGATATAACGGTAGTTTACTGTTGTGGGAGTTCTCATGGACGTTCCCCAGTGTACGCAACGCTTAATTTCAGAGCTCGGGGGGCTGATGCGTCCTAATAATGTTATGATTTATTTGTCTGCGGCCTTGGGGCATTTTCTCTGATATGTAGATAGAACATCAAGTCATTCTACCAATGCTTTCATTCCTTCCGACAAACTGACTCGGAAGGGCACAGATTCACTCAAGTCTATCGGACTTAGTGAACGTTCACAATCAGAACATCCCTTCAGATTGTTATATCATCTCATCGAATGGCGATCCACTTTCCCTGTCCAGGTCCCTGGATTGAAGGCAAAGTCGAGGAACAGGCTGTTCCGAACGGTAAACAAGCACGTATGACTGATATCGGGAATTCCACGAACGAAACGAATTCTTTTGCGAAACTGAAAGTAGCCTCGAAATTATTTACGCCGAGCTCAGATACGAGCACAACCATTTACTTAGTCCTGTTTCCGCTTTTCCATCCTTCAAGACATCCGGATGAGTATATATAAGCACTGTCCCGGCTCAAGCCTTGACTAGTCGGCCCTTAGCGCTGGTCTTTCTCTTCCTTACCGGCTGGGTATGTGCGGACCGCATTCCTCCGGGCATCGTGATAGGATTTCCCCTCCCTAGGGACCCTAGGGAATGATACCCTACGAGTGCCCATAACCCCAGGGAGTCGTCCTTGAGTGTCCCAAGCACCTCGTTGGCAGCACTGTGCAAGATATCCTAGGCCTGGTCCCCGAGGGCAGCGTGCGTATGCCGCTTTCTTCTTGTTGAGGTCCTTCGGAGCCTGGCGGAGTACATGAGAGCCCATTTCCTGTAAATAGATGGAGCCTACGAGCGAAGTTGGTATGCCACCCGGCTGCTCATCTCTGCATGGAAG
>JAEUWJ010000269.1:0-18381 GCA_018524395.1 Podaxis carcinomalis
AGGTCGATAGGCATTCGTGATATGGTACCTTTTAATCCTCTTGATCCCAGTCCTCGCCGCTATCCTCGCGAAAGGCACCAATAAGTTATTTGGCAAAGTCACAAGATCACCATGCCTGTCAATGAACGTAGCGTGATTCTTTTGGTCTTCCTGGTCCATCACCGGCATAAGCAGTGGAGGTTCCATATCGACAGCACCATGGAGTCTGAAGATTGCTGCAAGGTGTTCGTGGACTGTTGCATTGAGCGCAGTGTGTTCCGGAGGGTCGGTTTGAGAATCGTAAAGGAAAGAGCGAGAGGCTTTGGGGGTTTGAGTGAAGAGAGAGGAGATGACAGCATGGTGGTATGGAGAGTCCTGTTTGGCTGGAGGTACGGATGCATATCAGAGCGAAAATCATTGACAGAAATAAAAACATTATACTGCGTACCCATAAGGTTCAATGCCCCCTTAAAATTCTCGTCCTCCAGCTTTGGTGGCATCAAAGAGCTCTCAGAAAGCTCGAGCGCAGTCGGTCGGTCATTTGGATCGTGTTGAAGTAACCAGGTAATGACTGGTATCCTAGATCAGGCCGAAACTGAAAAAAGCATCCAAAACGTACTTACTCTGACGTTGCCTTGTACGATGAGGATCCCAAGTAGCAGGGAAGAAGATTCCTGGCTTTCTCAGGTCCTCGATGACGGCTATCCGCTCGGAGCTGGTGGAGAACATGTAGTTCATCTCAAAGAACACGATCTAAACACAGTGTCAGTCTCCGCCATGGAACATCCAAAAAAAGGTCACGGACACCAAGAGAGTACATATCGGCCTTACTATGGTTCCTCGGGCCTTTCTTTCGAGACTGGACTTCAGGGGCGATGTATAGTCTTGTTCCAACCTCTACAATGGAAGTCGCAGTCAATCCACGAGTTGGATAAGCGGACTACATGAGAGTGCCCACCAAGTGTCATATCCGTGTCTGGGTATATATATTGACGAGACACGTCTGAAGGATCCACAGCCGCCAAACTAGACGTCGCAAGTCCAAAATCACCGACTTTGCAGTCTCCCTTTGCGTCTACGAGCACCATGAGAGTCCAATTCAGATGACAAGGGCTAATCAGAAAGAACAAGAGGCGCACCAATGAATATGTTAGTCAACTTGATGTCGCGATGCAAAATACCCAGCGTCGACATATGCACCAATGCATCCACGATTTGGCCAAAAAGCCGCCACGCCTCATCTTCCGTGATACCTTCGTCGATTCTCTATAGGTACCATCAAACAATGCCCGTCAGCTAACACCAAATCTGAATCCACACACCTCTCGTAACGTCTGTCTCTCAACGAACTCCATCTGAATATACAATGTCCGCGTCACACTTGGAGCACTAGGCATCCCCAACCCAAACGGCGCCTCCGTCCTCCCATTCGAATTTCCAATGTTCATCGGATATACCGTGCTCGCACCCACACCTGTCCCAGCAGTCATGGTCCCCGCTCGCGTCCTGGTCCTCCTCTCACCACCCGTCGCATTGATGCCCATAACTCCTGTAACAGGATCTCTCTCGAAGAGCGCATCAAACTCCGAGTCGTCCGTTCCACTACTTCCATCCTCCTCCGTGCTCCCACTCGGGGATGCCGAACGGTCGAAATGAATACTTGGGAACGAGCCTCGCGAGCCCGAAATCTCAGTAGTAGTTGTATCGAAATCGGACATGTCGATGCTGAACCCTCCGATGGTAGGTAAATGCCTCTCGGATACTGTTGATGCTGAATCATCCACTCTTGCACTATCGTCATCGTCCTCGTTTGTGGATCGCGACTGTGAACGCGACCTCGATCCCGAACCAGCAGAAGTCGGTCCAGAAGGAGCAGACAAGGTCATACCCGCACTCTCGCTCGAGTCATCACTACTAGCAAACACATTTGCATTTCCAGTGGTGTTCTCGCTCGTCTCAACCCACGTCGTGTAATACCGCACAATGAATCGATGCGAGAGCCTCGAAAGCGCGTTGACTTCACGGAAGATCTTCGTATCGGATTGCTGTGTTTTTAGCCTGATTTTTTTGACTGCATAAATCCGGTTGTCGATCTTGTTTCGGGCTTTGACTACCGAGCCGAATGCACCTTTGCCCTGAGGTAAATCATAGATGGATGGTAAGCGCGAGTTATACGCGAGAAATCGACGAATGCACCAAAAGCTCGAGTTCCTCCCAATCCTCTTTCCACCGACTCGCCTGCCTCGCCCGCGGTGGCATCCTAAAATACTCGATCTCAGGACTCCCAATGAAATGGCCATGGGCGTGCGGAGTGGGCACAGGCGTCTTCGGATCTATGAAACAATTACCCACAAATCTGTCAATGGTATTTCTTATTAAAATCGTCAATCACTCACCTCCGTGAAAATGCCAGGTTGGACTCCTTGTAACACCACCCGCCCCAACCGCCGGTGTTGACGCCGAATTCCCTAACCCACCATACCCGTTATGCCCATTCCCATGATCATTCAACCCGCCTGCGGCATGACCGTCGCTGTACCGTCCCTTGGATCGAGGGCGGGAAAGCACCTTGGAGTCCGGGTTCAGCGCGTGGAACGAGTTCTCGGAGAGCTCAGCGAGGAGCGTGATACAAGTAATGTGGTTCTTCTTTGGCGGGGAGACCATGTTGAGTGCGATGCGAGCGAGGCCAGGGGAAATGTTGGCTGAGCGGGTCGGACGGTGAGTGATGAACAATGGCATACGAAAGGTCAGGTGAGACATACAGTTTTGTAAAGCATCGTGGACGTCATTGTATTGCTGCATCACATCCAAACCCAACAACATCTGCAAGAACACAATCCCAACGGAGTGGATATCGCGCCTCCGTGTATATAACAACGACGATTCGTTCTTTGCGTCATTCGACAACCTACACATGTTATCAATATCAACCACCGAAACCCAATGATGGAAGGCGCGCGTAATTCAGAGAAAAGGAAAGGCACACACCAAGCATCAGGAATGTAAATTTCGTCCCCACAGGCATTTGAGGGTTTATTTGGACCCAAGGAGTTCGAGCGATGCAAGTCCAGGAGCTGGGTGTGATAAACCGCTTTGCCGAGTTTGATGGCTTTGGAAGATGTAGAGGACGAAGTGGGATCGCGCGAGGCGAGGCCGATACATCTCGCACTGATGCCTGATTAGAGTAGATATATCCAAGATCAGCATATCAAGGCTGTACCTCCGAAATTAGATGAAAATATGCGTACCTCGATGAACAAGATCGCGGAGATGTAGAGCGTTGAGTGCACCCAGGATTTGGCTAAGATATCCCTACGAATCAGGATCGGATGGAGACGGAAAACAGAACCATCGAACGTCAGACTCTAGCTATGGAGAGACCCCAAAACGACTAGAGACGTACGGAAGCACGATCCTCTCTTAAAGATGAACAATCCTCCAATACATCTTGTAGCGTTAAGCCAGGCATACGCTCAGTCAACACCATCAGCTGCGGCGGACTGCTGCTTCCACCTATGCCGGTACTTCCGGAGTTTCCAGTGGCAGCACGATCATCGGACGCGGAGTGTGAATGAGCATGAACGAGCTTCACAGCAAACACGCTAAGTAAATTCGGGTGTCGTATAGCCGTGAGACGTTGGATCTCTTCTTGCAACGTGTTGAGCTTCTTACGGCCTTGCGTGGTGGTGTAGTATGGGGAATCGAATGTGACGGTATACAGCTCCAGTGGGAGACTTGTGTTCACATCATCACAGACCGGGTCAGCCATGTAAACCGTCCCAAGACCCACTACATGGCTCCCAGTCAGCAAAACAGCATTTATAGATCTTTTTGTGACTACGCACCTGTCCGAGCATGGAATAGCTTTACCGTCGTGAACCTCACTCCATCCACCACAATCTCCTTCCCAAAGCTCTCCATCGGTGTATCTCCCGCGATAGGCACCTCGGTCGTCTCAGAATTAGCACGCTTGCGCATACGGTGCTGTTGTTCCCTCGCCATCATTTGGCGCATGGCATCTGCCTTAATCTGGTTATTTAGCTCTTCTTCCTCTCTGGCAGCGCGTTCCTGTTCCCTTCGGGCCTCTTCAGCCTCTCGTTCTTGGCGTGCCTACGCAGCACAAGGGTACGAAGGGTACCCATTGAGTCAGTGATCGTAGTGGAAAGGCATTTGACGTATTCCAACACATACTCTCGCTTCGTCCATGGCACGTTGGTTCATCTGCAGTGCCAAGGATCCGGCGACTTCCACCGGCGGTGTAACATTACTCGCGATCCAATCTTGCGCAAATGTAACAATCTGTACCACAAACAGTCAATCGCTATTGTTAGAACAATGGCCTCGAGGCAAACACGCTAACGCACGCACCTGAAAGACCATTTCCGACCCGCGGCATTTCTGGGCCTCTCGTGTGATGGCTTGTGATAACTTGGTAACTTGATCGTTCGTGAGGCCCTTGATGGGTTTCTGGATGGTGAATGTCGGGCATGCGAGGGTAGGATAGGTTTTTGGTAATCTATTTTTGCGTCGAGTCAGTACTTGCGTAAGACCAAGGATGAAGACGTGACGAGCATACCTGACGTTGAGGTGTAGATTAATCTTGGCTGCATGAGCTGGGTCCGGGTGATGGACCCGTATAATGAATTCTGGGAGTCTCGCTACTCCCTGTCACAACCACTTGTTAATCCCAAATCATACAGTTTGCACCTCAATACCGACCTTCCAGGCTTTAGGCGGCGGACATTCGATAAAGTCTTCAGCGTATATAGACTGGAGGGCAGTGATTTCGAGTTGCTGTAGTTCTTCTGTGGAATCCATGGGACTGATTGACGTCGTTCACTTCTGTTCGTTTGCGTTGGATACTTGACGATATAACAAAAGTGCTTGAGAAGGGGAGGGCCCATGGGCTCTCGGCAACTCAAGTCTCCATGACTGTGCTGGCAGTTCAGATGGTGGTAACTTTTAAGGCAGACGCCAGGCTCAGGGGCCATGTATCACGACTGCTCCTTATATCAGTCCCACTCCTAACCCTACATTAGGGTCACATCATGTCGGGATTCGGGAATATCATTTCGGACAAGCATTGCGAGAATCTCCTCGAATGTGCTGAGGCCCTGTGCTAACCGGCAACAGAAGTCCACGTACGCAGTCCACGTTGCCGACCCCCAGACGCCTACCACGAGGGCAACAACCTCAGTTTCGCGACCCCCGGTCAGCGTGTGCACGGAGGTCTCCGATGCGGTACTCACCCACGAGTACTTGGCGTGAAGATTTACCAATTAATGAGACGCGCTTAGTATGGCTTCTACAATGAGTCCAAAAAGAACACTCAGCATCCAGTGAACCAATGTCCGTCCTCCAGGGACATGGCTGCGGAATGTACCCTTGCTCCACTTCTCCTACCAACATAGGCAACTTGGGAACTGTTACACATCTATGTATGCCATGAACCCACATTTATCATCTCCGAAAGAGGTCAGCTCAATCCCCACCACGGTGATTGCCTGGGTTCGCCGTAAACCATCACTTTTATTTATAGGCTTATCGTTTAACGAGACCCTAGATGCATGTGGCTTCGCGATTCGTTTTGCATGACAATGCACTCGAGACTTCGTAAGACACAACCGCCAAATGCCTGAGCCACCGCCTTTGGCACAGCCAAAGCATACCCGAACATTAATATTAACAACGTCTCCTCAACACCTAATGCGACTGTTTTCCTTTTTCGAGATCACTCGATGAAACTTACTCCCCTTTAATGTCTGTAGAAGATAGGATCCTCTTGGAGCCCGCACATGACCAAAAAAGCAAATGCCGTTCCCTTTTACGGGCACCATAGGTGCCTTCAGTATTGACAATCGTACCAAGAGAGCGCAAAGAGTGTTTTAGGTAGGGTAGAAACCTTGCGCACTACTTGAACCTGGTGAAAGAATTTCTCAGAGGACAACGCACTCGCGTGTGGTGTCTGACGCTCAATATGATACCTCAGTTAAGTTATGGTGCATGAAGAAGGCCAAGGGGACAGTGTCAGAACCGACAAGATTTTATATTGATCTACTTGAACTAACAATACATTAAATTTCCCAACAGCGTTTGAGAAACAAGATAAGCACACACAAGTGAACGTTGCATATTCGGATGCCCACCAACTGACTTACGAGGGGCAATGATGGACGCTTCGTTAATCTCCGCTTTGGCAATGACCTCGTTACTTGCAGTTTACTTACGTGGCACATCTGGGCCCAGGCTGTATCCTATGTTACTCATTGATATTAAGGCACCTATGCACCGTCACACGAGTCCGCCTAAGTAGTTACGGATATTGGGTTGCACGAATAACATCGTCACACACAGCAGGATTCTGAGGTTGCGGAGGCAGCTAGATGAGCGAAAGATTTGCGGGTGGCTCCAAAGAATTATTCACAGTTGCCATGTGTGAGATAGGAGGAAGAATAGGCTGTATCTCAACAGCCGAATAGCGCGTGGAATCTGTGGATGCTTTGCTTGTCTCAATGTGTTGACCTCTACCGTAACAAGTGTAAATACAGTCCCGATTGGTTTACTATGCTTACCGAACTCATGCAGGCTTCCGACTGCCTGAGATGACTGGATCCCGTTCAATCTGCAGCTTTAGAATGGCAGCTGGGCACTTACAACTATATTTAGTGATGGTTTACACCTTGGGGAGGCATTCCTCAGGACCATCTGATTACAATCTTTGATACAAATCTTCGTTCCTTCGCTTCGCTACCCGTCTGGGCTTCTGTCAAGGCAGAATAGCGTTCCTCTCTGCGTGTCACGTGAAAGTCACATCCTGAGTCCTGTTTCTCCCTCAACACTCAAAGTCGTGTTAGTTAAACCCTGGTCGACGAAAGATGTCGCAAACAGCGGTAGAATCCGAGGGATAATATGTATGTACGTGGTTTGCTGTCAAGGCACAAACTTGGTTTCATTGTCAAGAGGGACGGCCCTTCCTTTTGCAGGCTTTCTGATTTTCCTTTCCACATTTCTCATGGACCCCAAGCCCTGGACACCCTCGCACATCAACGATGTTCTTGCCAAACAAGATCTAGTTCCATGAGACTGAAGGGGTGAAATATAAGCGACAGTGACTCTTTCGCCGAATTCCAGCTCTCAGACCATAGCGATGCCGGATGAGAGTATGCTTGAGGGTGTCCTAACCATCTGTCCTCCTGTATGTGTTACTAGTACAAATCCATGTCTGTCTGTTCTCTGTTGCCAAGGGACAAAAGTCGCCGCTCCTTGCAAGATATGGAGAACTATGTATCCGACGTCAATACAGCATCGCTATTACGGCTCGTCTTTGGTCAAGTTAAATCCTTTCTGAGCTTGCTTTCGTCGAACAAATTTGTCACAGGCTCTGTGTATCAATTTTTATAGATCGCACATCTACCTGAATGTATCATGATGCCGTACGAGCACTTCTATCAATGTCCCTCGCTGGCACGATGTGCGAACCCGTCTACAAGGGCTCACTAACGCTCGCTCATGAACTCATAATTCGTGCCTCAAACAGCCATGCAGAATGTTTTCAAACGGTTTTCAAACGTGCAGAGCCTAAACTTGCCTATCTATCTGTATTTCCCAGTGAAATTTCTGCCTTGCGACCACCGTTCACTCAACTGGTAGGTATGGTTTATTTACGACAAGGGATTGGGTGATGTCTTATCTGTGGATGACAGAATGTGACATATTGGGGGAACACGAGTTCACTCCTGAAATCTCAAATCTCACAGCACCAGATCTTCTCGAAGCACGTGGTCTGTCATTGGATTTTCTCCCCAAACAATAAGCTGCGCATCCCTTTACGGGACTATGAGCTGTCTCATAAGCTACCGTAGATATCCTTGGAGTGTCCCCACCGGAATGCTAATTGTTCAAGCATGCCCGCGATACTGATCAGACAATATACCAATGGTGAGCCCTACGCTTCTCTCGGCAATGAGTTAGTTTGACAGTTTGAACAGTGGCTGGGCTTGCTTTGTTGGTTTATGACCAGATTCTGACCTGGGAACAAGAGGTTCAGTCTATATGGATGTAAGTCCTCTTACTTCCCCTGGTATCATTTGATGTGGAATGAATCTCTAGAGGATCGGAAGTGTTCATTAGGTCGTCCTTCTTTCTTAGCCGATATCTGGCTCTCGCTATACAAATGTACGCCCTTTTCTGTTGGCCGTTTGCGTATTAATTCGAGATCGTCTCAGAGTCAATACCGTTTGTTCGTCGCCCTTCATCCTACAGAGGCACAAAGAGAAATGTTCGCTATGGTTGGCGTTCCAAACATTTGGAGTCCTGCTATTATACTGGAATATGGAGATGATCATGATGGTCAGAGGTACGTCCACGGATTACGGCTCTCTACGAAGACTACTAAAGGCTGCTTGACCAACAGTTTATGCATTATATGACCGGCCTCGCTTGCTAGGAACCGTTCTTGTTATCTGGTTCATGCTCTCCCGAGCGTTTGACCTTTTGAATGGCATACGCGCTTTGCATACATTAGAAACGGCCTCGCTTTGCCTCCCGAAACGAACGCCTGATGACTCAAAGTGGTTTAGGTGAGTACACTTCAAACTCTCCAGATCGAAGGCATTCATTTGTGCAAACGTAGCTTTACAATCATTGTCAACCAACTTCTGCTTTGGTCTCTCACATACAAAAAGTATCGCAACGCCATAAGAGAGGGGTGGTCTAAGCATCCCATTATCCGAGTCGTCATGCGCGATACTTCATTGACCTGTGTCACTATGAGCGGTAAAGTTACCCAACTCCTCAAACTAAGTGGTAATCCAACGACTCATTCAGCCCCTAGGTGTTCTTGCTTCAGTGCTTCCTTATTCGCTCTTCATTCGACATATAGCGCACATCAGCTTCTGGTACAAATTGTGCCTCCAATTCGCATAGACAACAGCCCTAACTAGACCGTTCTCCAGCATCCTGACTTGTTTGTTTTCAATCACGGTATTCACTCCTTCCACCATTCCCTATGTGATGTGCAAGCTAAAATGTCGCGATTTGTAGTCGTGCAGGCTCATCCTGAACATGCGAAGCATCAAAAACACTGGTAGCGACAGTCAGGTTGAATTATCTACTGTATTGACCATGTCCGAAGAGGGATCTTGCATTAGCGAGAGGCGGACAATAGTATAGTCTAGCTGTTGTATCATATACCCTGGCAAGTTATATACCTGTGGGTCTTGAGTCAAGTCTCACGCAGCAGTCAATCCCTTCAACGTTCAACGTAATGTTCATTTTTCCCATTTTTGTTAATGCAAAGATAAGTACCGAGATTATTTATCAGCCATTTTCCATCGGAAAGGATGCCGCCCTACCCGTGAAAAGAGTGTAAGCTACCTCGAGGCTTGCCTATCTCTCCTGCACATTCGTCACGCCCCCAAGCAGTTGTTGCCTTCATCCTTACGTGAGCGGTCAGTTAATGCTGCGGGACCGGAACGGTGACTCAGGAGCTCACATGCATCAGGAAGTTCTAGTCCGAGCAGAAGCCCCAATGTTCCTGAATACCGCCTGAGTGACCATTTTTGGTGAGATACTTCGAGTGATCTGCTTCCCTATGTATTTTGAGTTTACATGTGGAGCAATGTCAATCCTGGCGTTCCTAGCGGAACTATTCGTAGCTCTACCGTCCACCTGGAATCCACCCACTTTTTTTTTTTCGCTTAACGCCCCAGGCTATGTCGAGCCTTGGCCGCACTGTATCCAGCGGTAATCTTCGACGGGATAGGATGTGACTTACTGTCAGAACGTGGGTTCTAGCTCAAACTTGGTGCGCTCCCGCCATCACTCCCACAGGTGATTCTCGGTGGGCGCCTTTGTCAGCCCTTATATTCTTAGGTGCTAACGGCGATATGAGTCCATCTGCTCACGTTCACTGCCTGTACTCAGTTCACGCCCCAAACGAGTGTGAAAGACGGTGTTGAATACCTACAGCTTAAACTTCTCTGATTTTCGGGTCCTGATTTCATTGATGACTCAGACACAATAAGCCAGATACCGATATTCCGATCGTGGAAATTCAAGCTCCTCTTTGAGAATGTTTCTCTCAACTTACCCCCAACCCTGCCCAAGTCGTTCGGGCTGCTGGGTTGATATACTTAGCTTGCGGATCTCATTGAGTGATTGGGTGATGCTTATGTCTCATGTCACGGACAACAGAACGTGACATTTAGGCCAGGTTGGGTGTTCACTCCTTAGAACACCTGGGAACCGTGTGGCCTGCCATTGAATTCTCCCAGGCAATAGAGCGGGATATTCCGTACAGAAATATAAGCTGTCATATAAACTTCACAAGAGTGTTCGAAGCATCCGCTTCGTAATGGTATTGGGTCGAGCATGTCCGAGGTCATGATCAGACAGTATGCCAATGGTGAGCCACATTACCTTTCCGGAATCGAGCTGGCATGATAATTTCGTGACATAGTGGCTGGTCTGGCCTTACTGGTGTACGATCAACTTCTGACTTGGGAACAAGAGGTGCAGTGCATCTGGATGTAAGTCCTTTTTTTCGCCCTAGATATTGGCTCTAAGGTTTGTTCATCGTATAGCGGATCAGAGCGATTCATCAAGCTATCGTTTTTTCTTAGTCGATATCTTGCTCTGGTCATACAAATGTATGCCATCTCCTTTCTACTTTCTACGTATTAACCCACGGTCGTTTCAGCGTCAACACCATTTATTCATCACCTTTTGTCCTACGAAAACGGGGAGGGGATTGTTTACCATGGTATGCATTCCAAACCTTCGGGGATACGGTATTGCTATGGAATATGGAAGCTGTCATGATGGTCAGAAGTTCGTCTAGGAATTCTGGTTGATCTACAAGGAGGATTGAAACCGCTCCATCAACAGTTTACGCGTTATATGATCGTGCTCGTCTAGTTGGCGCCTTTCTCATTATCTGGTTCTTATGCGCCCGAACGCTTGACCTTTGGAGCGGCACAAGATCCATGATTCAAATCGAATTGGACCTTTCTTGCGTTCCGAAACGAACACCTGATAGCACAAAGTGGTTTAGGTGGGTATGTCTCAAGACTTGACGAAACCTGGAGGCACTTATGGTTGTAACCACAGCTGTGCAGTCATTTTCAATCAGTCTCTGTTGTGGATTCTCACATACCAGAAGTATCGTAACGCTGTAAAAGAGGGGTGGTCTAAGCATCCCATCATCCGGGTCGTGATGCGTGATAATACGTGGGCGTGTATGACTATCATCGGTGACGTATATAACACTTCAAGTTCGGAGGTACCGCCGTGACTCATCTGTCCATTAGTTCTTCTAATTTCGCTACTTCCTTATACGTTTTTCATTCAACAACTAGGACATGTCATCTTCTGGTATATGTTGCACATTCAAGTCGCATGGATGACAAAGCTGACTTGGATTCTTCTATAGCATTCTTTGTTGTACAATTTCAATCATGGTGAGTACACACTCCTGCTATCACCCCATTTATGAAGTGCAAGGTTAAACATCACCTTTTAGACGTGTAGACTCATTCTCAACATGCGCGCCATCAAGAACACTGGTAACAGTGACAGTAGGGTTGAGTTAACCACAGTATTAACTATAGCTGAGGAAGGGTCTTACCCTAGCGGAGGCCAATAAATAGTGTAATCTGGTTGTAATACCACCCATACCCTTTATACTGTATACCCCCTGCATCCTCCAAGATAAATTCACCTTTGTCCTCTTTCTCGGCTGGTCCTCCATAACAGAGGTTGTACACGGCTTTTGCGATGTTGATTGGGAATAGCAGCAAGCGACGAAAATCCTTGTGTTCTTTCTCTTTCAATGCCTGCGCACTGAAAATATCGTATGCAAGTGGAGTCCAATGAGCCATTCGCTCAACGGAGACCGGAATTCACCCAGTGGAAACCCTTACATACCATAGCAGCCCAGGGGAAGTTTTCCAGAACATGCATTTCAGTATCGTTTCACCTCTCCCAAGTGGAAAGGTACTGTAGGTTTTGGGACCTCGGGTGCTTAAACGACACAGAAACTCTGCATTTGAAAATCGCAGAGCAAAGGCACAAGCATGACGATGAGGTAACAGAGCCAGAGCCACCATGCGGTGATCTGAAATGCTCGTGTCATCGAATTCGATTTCACCTTCCCCTCTTCAAAGTTTCACCATTACACCGATTCTATTCATCAGTACCTCTGCAACAATGAATATTACCTCTTTAGTATCCTCAATCTTAATCAACCCTTCAAAGATCGCGTCACCTCGAGGCTTGCAACACGACTCGCGTCTCTGCATCTCCACACAAACTCAATACCAATGCGCATAACAACCAAGCAAAATATAAGAAACAAGATGCTTCCAAAAACCTTACAAGGTGATTGATCCATTCGAGCACTATTGTTATATATTCCTTGGTGAGTGCATCTGCTGTAGCTAAGACTGTTGTTAATCCAATACCAGGTACTCCCAGCCTACAAAATGCCGCCCCCGTTCAGACATCATCATCACCATCCCCTCGCAGCGAAGTCCTCTAGCGAGTCTCTCAGTGTTTCCTCCATAGTCTTGAGTTTGATCCCGAAAATCTTCTTCTCCTTCTCTGTATTATATTGAATGTTATATGACTTCTCGAGGCCGGGTATGCCCTTTGCAGGTGGATGGTTTGGGAGAGGGTATGGCTGAATAGTATTGGCGACATCAACTAAATGCAAGAAATTCGGTCAGTCAAGGCCTGATCGCTGTTACTACCGGGTTAGAATAATAGGTGACATACGCCAATCTTGCCAAACGAACGAGCCTAGCATAGTCAAGCAATCATCGTCAGTGCATATCGGCTTGTAGGTGAATTGACAACACACCTGCAGAGACGATGATTCGTTCACCGCCTGCGGCTTCTTTCTGCAATGCCAATACATGACCCTGCGCTGTATCGCGAACGTCTACCCAAGCATTCGACGTGTATAGGAGTTCCTGCGATTTGGGACCGTCGCTGACAATGACATCATACCAAGACTTGAGGGACGTATTAAGACCTGCAGGTCCCCCACTGATCTCATGGATAGGTGGCTAAGAGGCGCATTATGGTTGTGATTTTGCAGATTGTCTTGATCAGAGCACTCACCCCAAAAACCTGGATGGCGAGAGCGTAAATCAGTGAAAAGGGTAATAAGCTATGCAATAACTCACGAAGGGAGGATTAATGACCACCAAGTCCCACTGAACATTCGTCTTGTGTTTTTCATAGAAGTCCCAAGCAGCTACCATCACCTTAGATGCTTTATGCGCAAAATAGCTGAAATACAACATACCCTTCTCCGCCAGAGTCTTTGAAGTACGGTATTTGGACATTGTGAGGGCGTTCACCCCATTCTTCTCAACGTCTTCAACAGATTCTACGTTCCAATCTTTCTCCGAAAAGACGGTGGGCTTGGTTGGAGGCGCCATTACGGCCCCACACGATGAGGTGATAACAACGCGCTTCACGTTTGTTCTGTTGATGACTTAGCAACGAATTTTGAAGCAGCGATGCATGAGGCATACCCATTCTTTAAAGCACTTTGTAGAATGCCCACAGTTCCTTGAACCGCAGGTTGGATATATCCTGGAAAATGCTCCCGTCAATCGCAAAGTCCCAACCTCTGACGTGAGTATATGATCATGCCTTGCGGGTCGACGATATTGGTCACAAATGGAGATGCCGTGTGTTCGATAGCATCAACACCCTGAACTGCCTCATCGAAAGCACCTTCCTAGGATTCAATCAGCCTAAACGGTTCGGAGAAGATATCGATAGGATGGGCAGACCTTAACAATGTCCTCCACAACTACAACTTCAAGTTTATCCTGACCATAACCCCTCTTCCCGAAGTAATCGATCAGATACTTTGCCTTATCGGCAGTTCGCACCGTGCCCCGGACCGAGTATCCTTGTTCAAGAAGTTGTCGAACGACCCAGATGGCAATATAGCCATTGGCTCCAGTGACAAGGACTTTGGCTGGCGGGAGGACCACAGTCATGGTTGGAAGCGAGCGACGATGAAGATAACAAAATTGTTTCAAAGAAGACGAGCCAATATTGCAAGCCACGGGATCGGAGAAAGTTGCCTTCTTTGTGCGACCATTATGACAAATGAAGAGAGAAAGCCTTATACATGACAAAGCTTGAGCACACAGTCTTGTATCAATTCCTCTCCAAGGACCGTTAACTCTCTGCTGCTTGGGGTATGACGACGACAAACCAATTGTCGCGCGGCTCTCAGACGAGAATTACCCCTCGCTCATCCCCGCCAGGTGTGCCCCTTCTGTTCCAGGAACCATTGGCTCCCCCTCTTCCTGAACCCAATCGCGGGGTAGCGTTGTTCAGCCACCCGGAAAACCAGCTATCATTAAACCAGTGAAGTTTAAAACGGCACCAAGGCGGGACCCTCACACGCCGTCCTTCATTTCGGCATCATTCCACCCGTACAATGTAGCAATCAAATGGGAAATGCTTTTCTCGCTTCGCTACAAGTTACCCGCTTGGAGGTGTGCTTGGTAAAGCATCATCGTTCATCACAACCGAACTTCTTGCGATTATCGTCGCTCCCTTCAGCAACCTTATCTTCCTTACGTCGAGTCTTGAAGCTGTGCTCGGCGGGAGGTCTAAGTAGTGGGTTATCATGTATGCATATTCGACTTGATTTAGGAAACCAAAACAGATCAACGCTCTACAAATTATAGCAATATGTTCCGTGAATATGAGGGAACAGGTCTGCCCATTTTACTTCACTGTACACACCCTCGGGGAGACTGGAAAGTGTAAAAAAGGAAAGATAGATCAAGCTGCAGCGACGGAAGACGTAAAGTATCAAAGAAACAAAAGGATAAATACACGAAGGCCCTTTTGAATTTCGGAGCCAGTAGAAACGAAAGCGAACACAGGGCTCAGAATACAATAAGCACTGCATGTTCAAGGCGAGTTGGGAACGACGATGACGACCATAACGTCAAGTGAAAGCTCCAAAGACCGACCCGATCGCACATGAGAGTAATAAAGCGGCAACTGTAGCATCTGTCTAATCGAGATCCTCAGCCAGGAAGGCGAGGATGGTGAGAAAGATGGGAAGGGAAATAGGGAAGGGAAATATTATGAAACAACAGGAGATCCCGATACCCCACCGGGCCTTGATGGACTGGATTTTTTTTCCAAAGCCGTCGCACGATCTGAGGAACAAACGACAACTTTGCTTATCTCGTCGCGGTCGACCAGAGAAGCGTGGACTTCTTCGTGAGACCTGGGTGGTGGATTGTGAAAGTTTAGGGTCAGAGGTATGAAGAGGCGGGTTAGAAGATGTCCCTTGACACACTAGAAGGGATTCACGAGTACTTTTCAATTGGGACACGGACTCCTTGAGGTTTATCCCACCAGGTGAGGTATATGATGCCATTCAGCACGGCAAAAAGCCAGTGTCAACAACTCCAACTCTACCAGAGGGAGACCTAAACGCAATCAGGCGATGCATTGGGCAACAAACCACGTCTTTCGTACGACAACGAGTGATTTTGTCAGGAAATCGCTTTTGCCCTGGTCGATGATGTCCTCCTCTAAATGGAAAGAAGGGGAGGGGCGTCTATCTCTTTGTTCTGGAGCGACTTGAGCACGCACTCGAAAGTCAGGACCTTTTGCATCATATAGCACAAACCCCCCGATCCGCACAAAGAACCCATGTGCGCAAGTCCAGCCCTTCCTGGGAGTCTCACTGCTTGATTTTCGTGATGACTGATAATTCGAGATCAACTGTTCTGCAATCAATAGACATTTCTATATACGAGCAGGGAGGCTTACATCCGCCCTTAAACTCTTTATTAAACTCTTTATTAATTTCTTTCTTAAACTCCTTGATTCTTCAAGCCGCTATCCACTGTCTGATCACCCAGCACGCCATCAGTTCCGATGCCATAATCGCGATAGACATTGTGACGATCTGCCGCCTAAAATGCTGAAACCCAGAGTCCCTGGGTCCGGACAGGTTTGGATGTATAGCAGACCAAGTGCATGCAAAGATTGTCGAGAGGAGCTTGAAGCTATCCGGGTGACGATACAGCGCTCAAATACTTATCTTGTAATTTATTCCATGACAAATGGACAGAAGAACGAAGGGAACGTCTGCCTGGATCTCGCAAATCAAACCCGAGTTTTTGCCCCCCACATTAATCTAATCTTACCATATAGGCATGCAAAGCCAAAGTCTCATCAGTCCGCGGAAATCATGGAGATATGGTATCTAGCATGATCTAAAGTATCCAGAGCATGGAGATATGCGCAAGTCCACAGCAGCTTTGAGTGGTCTGGAGGGTGGAAGGGCATATGGGGCGAATGACGCATAGGGGCTACGCAAACAGAAGATCATCTATCATCAGGATCCAGCGGACCGCGGGCCGCTCCCCCTCCACACCACCCCTATATCCCCACATCGAAACCCCCACCACGAAAAGCCAACCCACAACCCACAACCCACCACAACCAACCAACCAAAAAAAACCAAAATGAGCACCCCATCCCAAGTCCTCAACGCCCTCTCCTCACACCACCTCATCCCAGACATCCTCCCCTCAACCATCAAACAAACATTCACCCCCACCGTCCTCTTCACCCTCATCTGGCCCTCCACCTCGGAAACCGTCCTCGGAAACGAGATCCCACTCCCCAACGTCCTCGAAGAACCCAATATCAAAATCATGCCACTGCCTCTAAACGTGCCGGACAATGTACCGGGAGAGGAAGTCAAGTATACACTTGTCATGACTGATCCGGATGCGCCGAGTAGAGATGAGCCGAAGTATAGACAGTGGAGACATTGGGTGGTACGTTCCTTGTGTCGTGTTGAGGGTTTGGTTCGTTTTGCGTGAGGGGATTGTTGATGCACTGTACAGGTGACGGGACTTCAAATCCCTAATGTCCATTCTGGTCCTGCGGATGTCGTGTATGCGTTAAAGACTAAACCTGCAACGACTCCGTACCGCGCACCAGGTCCTCCTCCTGGTAGTGGTCTTCACCGCTATAGTGCGTACCAACCCAATGGTCGGTATATGCACGCATAACTGATTATGTAGCTTTCCTGTTGTTTGAGGAACCGGAAGGAGGAGTGACGATCCCACAAGGTGCTGTCGAATATGGGACGACATTAGAAGAGCGCAGGAGCTGGAACGCACTCAAATTTGCTGATCAATACGGACTCAAACTCGTCGGAGCCAATTTCTTCTTGTGCCAGCAGTAAAAAAAAGAAAACAGACAGTCTGTATTACGCACAAAATACAACAAAAGGATGATCGCCATACCAATATCACTCTTCACCTCCTCTCATCTCCTCCTTCTCCTTCTCCTTCCTCTCGCGTTCATCTCTCGCCTCTCTAACCAATTCCTCACTTATCCCAAACCCATCTCTATCCAACGCCTCACCAAGCGTCAAAATAACAGGTTGAGCTTTACTCCAAAAGTCTTGCCACTTCCCTCCAGAGTCAATAACATCACCAGAGGGAGGTACGGCGTTTTGTTCCACTTGTTGCAAGTGGACATCACACAGCGGGATCAACGCATCAGCCAGAGCAAATATCTGCGCGTGCTTAGAGCGTAGGTCGGCAGATTGAGGAATGGAGGTAATATCGTTCGTGATTGTTTTTGTAAGAATGGCTATCGCATGTCGTGCGCGACCGATTTCGGAATCAGATGAGACTGGTGCGGAGTTGAAGGCCTTGTGTATATATATGCTTAAGTGAGCAAGCAAAAGAGGGATACGGTAACGACAGCTCAGCTGACTCACGAGGAGGAATTGTTGAGTGGCCTCTTCGGCTTCTTTGATATCGTTACTGAGAGGACGCCCGAGATAGAGAATGATATGGAATAAGAGCGAATACGCGCGTCGAAGTCTGTCTTCAAAGTTGGGTGGAGTTGAGGGGAGCCATGGAGCTTTGGCAGCGGATTCGAGAAAGTCTATCCAGGGGATATCTTGTGGGTTCTCAGATTGTTCAGAAGACGGATTTGTGGAATCGTCATCATTCGCGGATGTTGTGTATTGACGGGCGTACGGAGGTCCCAGACGCGGAGTCGGGACTATTTGAACCTTTGGGACTGTACGACTTTGGTACAGGACGAGGGTGCGGGTTGGGCGAACTATCTTTGTTCAGTTAATGGGGTGGAATTTTGGCTTGCGGGATTAGAACAGCTCACCCCGCTTTTCGTTGTTGTCGAGATTATCCTCGTGGTCCTAGTCGCTCGTTGAATGTGTCTGAACATGGTCGCCAGAAACGAACACAGAAGCCTACAACGTCATGCGTGATGGCGCCACGTGATTGGTTTCACGCATACTATACACAGCCAAACCGTCCCAATGTAGCTAAAATGTGAATCAATTATGTCCGTGAC
>JAEUWJ010000268.1:18059-28419 GCA_018524395.1 Podaxis carcinomalis
GGGTTCAGTGCAAAAGTAGATTTGGATGGACATAGCTGGGCGGAAGGGGGTGGGAGGGCGTGGGTGTCAAACAGCTCATTCAAAATACAGTTGGGCGAAAAGAACCCCAAAATGCCGGAGGCACACTGGGATATCTGACTAATCCCAACATATTTGCAGAATCGTGGAAGCTCAAAGCTTTATGTTTAACGACTCTCCTCTTGGCCAGGTGACTCTTGCTGTCTTGGTTGGTGTCATCGCACTTTCCGTTGTTTCTCTCACCATGCCTTCACTTTCTCTCGTCCGAAAAGCGAACGCCGCATTTCAGCCCAAGTACACGCCTGTCGCCCTCTTTGTGGGTGGGACATCTGGGATCGGGCGCGGAATGGTTGAGGTGCTTGGACGGTATACTCAAGGGAAATGTGACATAGCCATTATTGGACGCAATCGGAATGCTGCCGAGAGTATCTTCTCCCAACTTCCTCAACCCGTCGACCAGACGTATAAGCGTGACTTCATTCATTGCGACGTTACCCGAATGAAGAACGTCCAGGCCGCAACGGCAGACATTCTTGCACGTTACCCCAAGATCAACTTCCTCGTCTTGTCCACTGGTGTCATGACTATGAAAGGTCGGGATGAGACGGAAGAGGGTTTGGACACCAAAATGGCTGTGCATTACTATTCGCGCTGGAAGTTTATCAAGGATTTACTCCCCTCCCTGAACAAAGCGAGCGCGGATGGAGAAGATGCGAAGGTGTTTTCCGTTCTCGCCCCGGGCAAGGGTGGAGAGATCAATTTGGATGACCTTGGTCTCAAAAAGACTTTCTCCGTTACCAATGCTGCTCTCCAAGCCCCGACATACAACGACTTGATGATGGAGGTGCGTCGCAGGTCTCACTTCTCCAGTCACAGCTAACACAGGCTGTTAGGCTTTTTACGACTCAAATCCCAATATAACTTTCATCCACGGGTATCCTGGTGTTGTTCGTACATCCCTCTTGGAGAAATCCGATGATAAATTCCTCAACTTGCTGCATCCGGTCGTGAATACAATTATGCGCCCCGTCACTGTGTCGCCCCAGGAGTGCGGAGAATACATGTGGCATGCTGTATTCAACAGTACAAAGGGTGTATTCAGGACAGGTTCCAAGGGCGAGGATTTAGGGAAGCGGCGTTACTTTGGTAGCGAAGAGGCGAAGAAGAAATTGTGGGAACACACGGTTGAGGCAACGCGAGTGTGATTGTACAATGAAGCGTTGTAGGGCATTCGTTTTGATGTAGGGTGTTTGATTAGTATTAATTAATCGCCTAACACACGTCTGCTGTTCCGGGGACAGATGGCAGCCGAACGCGTCGCCCTCGCGGCCCATGTGTACGCGTCAGCCGCCGGCTTCCTCTCACAAGCTCCGTAACTGGACTTGTGTACATATTAGTGCCTCTCGATACTCAACCATAGCTCCTCAACCTACTATGCAAAGAATCTCACCAACTCTCAAATACGTAGCTATAGATATGGTTATAGGCGCTACCTACGGGCTCATATCTCCACCATCTATCCTAATTATCCTCCCGTGGCTGTCTTTGTTGGCGGTACTGCGGGCATTGGACGTGGGATGGTGGACGCCTNTTGGCCTATTACACAAACGGAAATGCTAGCATCGTGATCATTGGACGGAACCGTGCTGCAGCCAGAGGAGATCTCTCACCTACCGAGGTCCACGAACTCTCAAGTTAAGCATGAGTTTGTACAATGCGATGTTACCCGAATGAAGAATGTTCACGCCGCGACCCAAGAAATTTTCTCTCGTCACCCGCAAATCAAAATTTTTGCGCTCACGGCGGGGTTCATGTCGACGAAGGGAAGAGACGAGTCCGAGGAGGGTCTAGATAAGAAAGTTGCTGCGCATCATTATTCACGGTGGAAGTTTATGGATGAGTTGTCGCCTGCTCTCATGAGGGCGAGGGATGACAAGGAGGACGCGAAGGTTATCTCGGTATTTAGTGCTGGGATGGGAAAAGGTGAAATTGACACAGAGGATCTTTGTTTAAAGAAGACTTATTCGCTCGTCCGAGCCACATCACACGCTACGACTTGAGGGTTGAAATAAGTTCTCCCAGCCCCTTGTCTATGGTATCTTGAAGCTCACTCCTCGAATAGGAATTTACTTCGCGCAACCCAGAGCTCACTTTTACCTTGCGTTTCCTGGTGGGGTGTGCACAAATATCCTTTCTTCCTCGGACTCGAAGGTTCTTCAGGTTGCGGGGCCTGTTCTCACTGTTTTACTTTACCCTTTTGCGGCCTCGCCTAGTCAATGTGCGAGGAACATGGGGGGAGGGGCGTCTTTAACTACGGGAGGGGCGGTTATCAGCTATCGTCGTCAGGCGAGGATTTGAAGGCCAAGGCGTTTCACAACACTCAGGAACAGCGACAAAAGCTGTGGGAGCATACCATCATGGCCACAACTTTGAGAGAGTCATGAGTTAGCTAGCCTACCGTGCAGTTCTGAAGATACTACCGCATAGGGTAGTGCTATATTCTTTTTCACATTCAAGGATTTGTTACCGCCATCCCCTTTCCTCTATCCTTTCTCATTCCCGCCCGGTGCATCAATAATTTAACCGTAGTTCGCATCCGCGAACTACATGTACATCGGCTTTTAGCACTGTATGTCATATTGAGTTGAAAAGATCTTCGGTTCGCAGTAGTGCTGCTTGAAGCGAACTATGAGCGCATATCAAACAAGCCATGAAACAACGCCATACCTGCGACATTGAGTTCCCACTCAACCATGAAGAGTATCCTCGAGGTCTACACGCTGTTGACAGTGTTCTTGGTACCAGGGGTTGTGTACGCCCAAGCTCCTTCCACTGGTACCTTGGCGCCAAGAGAGGTCTATCATGGCAGTTATAATGATACGACGAAGGTTGGGCTGCGCATTGCGAATGGTGGCGCTGGCCAGTCTGGGTTGATTGGCGCATGGGCGAACTCGTTCATCAATTATATGGTTGAACGTAAGGGTCATGAACCTTTTACTGTACGTCTCCGCTGCCTCTGTTCGTGTTGGTCAAGGATGATAGGACGCGTCCAGGTTGAGTGGTACTTGAGTGATACTACGGAAAGTATTGGATTTCTTCAGCAGAAGTTGGTGGACGTCGCCGTTACATATAACGAGGCTGCGGAAGGCCAGGTTAATGATGCTGGCCTCCTGTCGGCGTGGCTTTATGGGTTCCGCGTAAGTCGGGACATCTTGGGTGTTGCTCTAGTACTCATTCGGGCTCGAATAGGACCACTTCTATTTCGTTGGTCCGCCTGGCAACCCTGCTAAGCTCAGTACAAATGATACCATTCTAGCAATGGCACGCAAGATCGTACAAACCGGAAACGAGCACGCCGCGGTATGTGGTTCTTTTTAGGTGTTTGTCATGTCATATAAGGCTTGGCGCGAGCAGGTCTCTCCTACCAGTGGCCTTGCCACACGCTTCCTTTCGAGGTATGACAAAAGTGCCACGAACATCAAAGAGAGTGAGATCTTTGTTAAAATCGGCCAGGTTCGTCGGGATTCAAGCGTTTGTAGTTGAACGTTGAGAGATGATCTGATCCCACTCTAGGTCCCTTGGGCGTACGCATACTCGAAGTGGTACCACCAGTACCCGCGTTTCCCGATCCAAGCGCTCGAGGCAGCTTCTCTCCTGGGCGAGTACACCCTGACAGATCGTGGAACCTGGCTGTCGAGTACAGAAGAAGTCAAATCGCGCCTGACAGTTTACAAGGCGGGAACTGACGACGAAAAGGACTTGTTGTTAAACCCTGCGCATGTGTTAGTTGCGAAGGAGGAGAATTTGTTGGATGCCGAAATCGGGAAGGCTTTCACGGAGTGGGTTGAGCTGTACGACCCCCAGAATGGTGATGGAGGTCAGTATGTGGTAGAAAAGTTCACTGGTAATGCTCAGACTCAGGAGCCGAAGGAGCCGTTGTATACTCGAGCTCCAGAGGATTGGAAACCGTCCCCGTCGGAGGCTTAGTTCCCGTATATATCGATACTTTGATAGCCTTCAACAGCTACTCAATCCCATGTTTTGATTCGCGATGTTGCCCGAGACGGACTGTAGTCTGGAGCTGACGCCCCTCTTAATCACGATGTAAAGGGGCATTGATATTCTGCGGGTGAAAACAAGGAGACCTGAGGTTGCGATTAGCGGTGCTGGGCATCAACAGTTAAGAGTGATGCGTTGGCGATCACGGGACCGCGACTAATGGCGTCACGTGAAAATCGCGTACAGATCCGTACACTTGAGACGCTTGCATTTGGGTCGGCAATGACCACCACATTCTCCAGCACTCAAATGCGCGACCGCGACAAACTGCTTGAGGAAAAGCACAGGAAGGAACTAGAAGCTGTCGAACGGAAACTGGAAAAATTGAGGCGAGCTCTCAGCAATGCCGACAAGGAGATATTTGACCTCAAAAACCGGGGTAACCAACTCGCGCAATCTCTTGGGTTCTCCGATATTGGTGAGGCACAACGGGCGATAGACGTATCCGACCACGAAGCTACGTTTCATCAAGCCTTTGAGCGCGTCCAAATATTAGAGGATGAGGTTAGGGTGGAACGAAGCGAGAAGGAGCTGCTCCAGGCACGGTGTCAGGCATTGGAGGAACAACTTGCTGGTTATCGGGAGCGCAAGTCAGTCACTTGTTGGTCTTTCTGCTCTTTGAAGGGTATACTTATGATGTCTTAGTACAGCATTAGAAAAAGCTGAGAAGCGTTTACAACTGGAGTTACGGGATATGACGGCTCAATTCGAGTCCATGAAGGATATCAAGGAAAGGGCTGCTCAGTATTACAAACGAGATCGCCGGAAGTTCTGGAGGCTTTATAACTGGCTATGCTTGGAGCCTATAGAGAAGAAGGGGAAGCAGGAACAAGACTTCAATGCTGACCGACTTCAAAGCCGGACTGCGCAGCGGAGGAGGGAAATATTGCGCGAGTTTGGGCCTGCGTTAACAGACCTTTTGGGACTCGATGTTCCAGCTCTAGAACAGGCTATGAAAGATGCAGGCGGTAATTTGTGGTCTGGCTACTCCACTGTATTGTAATTGATGTATCGGTGCAGAAGCGACAGGTACCCTGGTAGCGAATCATACGGACTTGGATCCCTTCGTCGTCCCGAATGACCAGAAGATAAGGGAACCCTTGCCAGCGACTATCGATGCCCCCTCACGTTCAGGCTCCTCATCTGACCGACGGCCCTTGTCCGACCTCGCGATCACGAATATTGTCAAACAGGAACCCGCTAATACGCCAAAGCCATCGAAGGTCTACAAAGCCCCCTTCACTTCAAACTCTTCAGATACGGAAGAGGACTCCCAAGGTACGTACCTCCAGACTTCGTACTCGGAATCTCCTGATGGCCCTTTCATAGCACCACTCCAGGGTTTCAAAGTCCCTTTGCCTCCTCCGATTCCTGCAGCCCCACACCCAGCCAACTCATCAGATACCGAAGATGATTCGCAAGGTATATATCTCACATAGTCACGATGCCTTTGTTCCGACCCAATCCCCAGCTCCGAATCCAATGACATCTTCCCCCGATCTTCCTCCAGCAACCTCGCCACTTTCTGCCATGAAACCCATCCCGAAAAGATTCATGCAGCCAATCCTACCTTCGCGACCAGCCATTGACCATACCAGGCGCCGCAGTGATATCGGAACTTCGGGCTTACGATTCTATATCAAACCCGAACCCGAGGATGACTTGGAGACCCTACAGGACGAACGGCCCGCCAAGAGGCTTCGGGTTAGTTTGGATTCTTCTTTTAAAACCCCACAAACCACGAAATCCAGCGTTTCTCCCGGACGCCGTATTTCTTCAACGGGTCAAATTACGAAGGACAAGAAGCGTTATGAGGATGAAAATACACCGATAGGGAAGTCGACTCCAGCAGTCCGTGTATCTGCCCAAACGAGACTGGAGGATTATGCGATTTACAAAGGCCGTGGTCGGTATGGGAAGGAAAAAGAGACGTACGCCCAATCTATGTCAATTTAGCTTGGAATTAATTGCATAAACTCTACAGGACAACGAAAACCATCAACTCCCTATTTACCATCGATGCAGAGCGTAATGGAGGTGTTAGTCATCAATATGAAGAGGTTGTACGAGATAGAGAAGGCCGTATGCGCATGGACGCGGGTGACTGTGACGATTGTCGTGATGTACGTCGTCAGCTCAATGTGCTACAGACAGCGCCTGTTGACCCTTTTTTTTACAGTGGTATGCTGCCATAGGATCAATGCCATCTCGCGGCGGAGGACCACTCTGGCGTTCACCATCGACCACCCCAGTCCGATCATGTAAACGACACACTACTGGGGCTGCCTCCTCATCTCACGACCACGACCGCGAAATCTCACCGTCACCCTCTGATGGAAAGCAGGCAAATATGGAAGCACATAAGAAGCAGATATCACGGCACCGATTTAACTGGGCTCGGGCGCAAACGCCACCGGGGTATTGGAACATAGGGTTTCCGGATACACAGGAAGCGAGGGAGATCAATGAACGGGCGGAAGAGATGCATCAACGGAAGTTGCGGCAGGTGGAGAGGGAGGCTGAGCAAGGCAGGTGGATCAGGCGGTAGTAGGATTAGAGTCTCCTGCTTGTCTTTCGGACTAGGACTAAGCGATTATTCTAACTTTATCAAATGGATATACCTCTGGATGCATTTATATCACATACCCACATACTTGTTCGCACTAATAGCACCTATGGCATACGTTTATCTCCCTAAGCCTTTCGCAACGCTGGCATTTCAACTCCCCCAGACGGATGTATAGGAGAACAAATATAAAGGAAGTGAGTGGAGGCTGAACTCAGTTCAGATCGTGTCTGGGCATAACTGACTCTGACCTTGCAACGATCAAAGCAATCTCCTCTGTACAAACCTATATGAACTGCGTCTCATCCTGTTGTCCTTTCCCATCCTCACCCCCGGGGATACCATCACTCTTTTAATCTACCGATGCCCAAATCCTACCTCTCTCTCCAGCTTGCCAAATCCAAGGATACTCTCCAACCCGACAACTCCACCTCTGTCACTAATCGTGTTACCGCTTTCGCTCGTCCTAGTCGGACCCTCGAAACACCTATTCGCCGTTATTTCTCCAAACTCGAGGTTCTGAAATCCGCGGCGAGGGGGACCCAGAACAAAGGTGGTTGGGAGAACCCAGGTCCCGATTTCTGGGCAAGCAATGGATTCAAATATGGATACGCCTCCTTTCTCCCCTGGCATTGCTTCCTCCCCTATCACCGACATCGACGCCGCAGAGCGTAATCAACCTGCTAAGCGCAGCCGCTCGCTTCTAGAGCAACATACTCCGCTCGTTGCTCATGTGGCGCTGCGAAATCCAGACACTAGCGTCGATACGGTCGTCGTCAGTCCCCTAGTCAATTTGCCCAATTTGTGCAATGAAGATCTTGTTGAGGTCGCGAAAGAGTCGAACGGATGTCTGCCTGAGGCTCTCAGAATCGACTTGAGCGAACCTTGTGATCCTACCCAAGTCAGGAAGGAAGTGGAGAGGTTGGTTGGGACTGTGAAGTAGGCGAGTGAGTTGCCGTTCCAGGGGCTCCGCTGAAGAAGGCGAGTGAGTTGCCGTTCCAGGGGCTCCGCTGAAGAAGGCGAAGGGTAGGGGAGGCTGGGACTTTGGCACGATTTTGGATGGAAATGTCATGGACGAGTTGGACTTGAGAGACATGAGTCCCTCGACTAGCCCCTTGATCACCATCAGTGCGACTAGGGGCAGGAGGCGACTTGCGGGGGCCAATATTGGGATGACCGTTAGTCTGACAAAGCTGGCGATGTTGCGAGACGAGGGCGAGGAGGAAGATGTCGAGAAGGTGGGGGCTGGCAAGACACGGGTCGACGATACCAAGAATGACCTGGACGAGAACATTTTTCGACAAGGCAAGAAACGCAAGACCCTTAAATCGTCCAAGAACGTCGCACCCACCATGGGTCGCAACAAGTTCCCGGCGATGCTCAAGGAGCTCTACAACGAAACCCACTAACACCTCTCCTACCCGACATCGTGCCCTCAGGGATCGCCCTGGACACAAGGTGGTTTTCGACCCTATGATTGTCGGTCATTTCGTTAAACCTGACGAGGTCCCTGTCGACCGAATCTTGGTTCACACTCCGCTCGTTACCGTTCCTCGACATTCGCGCACCATCATGGTTTCTTACAAACTTCCACGCCGCGAAAGAGCAAGTTTGCCTCTCCTACAGACTGTTGTTGAACTCTCAATTTCTATACCGCTACAAGCATACCTACTCTAAGACGCGGTGAGCGAATACTAAACTAACAGATTATCTACGCCCCACGTGATACGTGAACGAGTGGGTGTAAGCGATAGGAAAAGAAAGGCCAAACCGGGAATTTGAACCTGGAACCTCCTCAATTCCACTGGATCCTTCGCATCGGTTGACCATCCAAAGTATATGGGACAGGGAAGGAAATATAAAGGTTCGTGAAGGAGTTGTGTGTTGGGAAAGAGAGTGCACCCCTCGGGAAATCAATAATAAATTAATCTCAACCGATGAGAGACCCTTTGCGTCACTCTGATATCTATTCATCCTTTGGACCTGATGTCACACTTGACCAGGGTTAGCGACAATAATATATTCAGTTTGATTTCAACATGAGGTGTGGGACCAGACTCTCATACTGAGATTGCGTCGGCCAGAGGGTATGTGGCGGTATTCAACGTGTTTAACCATCGACTGATGGTCCAGCACCATTTGCGGCTCGAGTGGCCTCTTTATTCTTGAGACGGGTTGCAGTTGCCTTCTCTTTTGTTGCTTGCCTCTTTGCTGGGCCTGTAATCTGAAGGCTTGCAGCCCATCCATGATGCTTTTGTTGCTGTTCTAAATCCGTATATATCTGAGTTGGTTTGATGAGCTTGCAGGGCAATTTACTTCAGATCTGGTATGTGTTGTGGAGTGCGTACATGTTGATAACGAATTGTGGGTTGTCTGTTGAGTTTGGGTCTTCAAGTCTGGGGGGTGCACAGACATTGTTGCCAAGAAACCAAGTCATCCAAACTCCCAACTTGACCAACGCCTGAGCCAGAGTCCCTCAAAAGACCCCACCCAGAACACGCTGTAACGAAGGTCATCTGTTTAACGAGGGCAGTGCGAGATGTAAGCTCGGACACCGCGCAGGTAGTGGAATTGAAGATAGCCGCGAAGGATGTGGCCTTGAGGCTGGGCCAGATGGCCGTGGCGGGCGTCAGGGTGCTGTCACTGCTGTGCTATTGACGTGAGCGCCTTACCACCGAATGCCTCGTGGCCTACACGGGTCACAGCCAAGCTATGCCCAAGTTATAGCGAGACAACTTGCTCTTAACCACCATCGTCCAAAGCTTACCGGTTCACAATGTCCTCTCCTCTCAAACGCCTCAGAAAGAAAAAGCCTGAAAGTAACTCTGCGCCCACCACGAGCGCATCGGATCTTGGAACTCCACATGTCTTCCCAAGGGACGGAATACCTCCTCCTGCACCTGCGACTCTTCAGGCTCTCTCAGGAGTCAAATTCCCAGCTCCTCCAGTCGATAGCGAATATCAAGGCGTCATCCCGACACCGCAGCAAGACCCGCCGGGACCACGCAAGGAACTGAAAAAGATGGGCAGAGATATCCTTGATGGATTAGCGGTCGTAGCAGGAGGGCTCAAGGATTGTGCAGATCTCTGCCCACCCCTGAAAACTGCCGCTGGTGTGTTTTTGACAGTTTATAAAATCTTCGATGTGCGTATACCATGTTTATTGTGTTCGCCTATTGAGTTCCGATCTGCAGGGCGTATTCACAAACAAGGACGAGCTACAGGAACTCGAAACAAGATCGAAAGCCATCCTGTCATTGGTGGAAAGATACAAGGAAAAAGAAGTGCTCAATGTGCTTGAAGAGAGAATCCGAGGTTTCTCCTTGTACGTGTCGGCCCTGCCTTCTGGATTAGTTTCTGACGTTTCTCTGGCTATCTTGCAGAGCTATCGAGAGCTTGGTGGAAGGCATCAAGGACTTGCAAGATCGACCACTGCCTGCCCGCATTGCTGCGGTTTCGAACGATCCCAGGATGATACAAAAGATATTGAGGAACCTGAACGCTGTTTGTGATCTCTTCCAAGTAAGTGTTCGAACTATGGATCATGCTTGTGTATCCACCGTGCTCATTGCGTTCGCAGATTGACATACAGTTTGATACTAGCGTGGCCATACAGAATATGTTACGGGTATGCAATCCATTGTCTGAGAGTGCGCATTCCAGCTCATATATTCCATCGACAGGTGTTGAATTCCCGTAAGCTGCTTGCCTTGGTGA